>OU342746.1:428504194-428983549 GCA_910589775.1 Avena eriantha
CTATTCCACCAGAAGACTCCTGGAGCTAGAATATGAGACGGAGTGGGGCTGGGGCCTAGCCACACGACCTGGTCGCGCGGGCTGGGCCTGGCCGCGCCAGGGGGTGGTCTGGCCGCCCCAGACTCCCCCTGGGTCTCCCTCTTCGTCTATAAGCTGCCTTTTGACCTAAAAACTGAGGGGGGTTCGACGTTTTTCCAGAAGGAGTTCCGCTCCGCCGCCACCACCAGATTCCACGAAACAGCACCAGAAACTCAGTTCTGGCACCCTGCCGGGACAGGGAATTGGAGGAGATCATCGCCATCATCATCACCATCGCTTCTCCATCGACCATCCATGTTTCCCCCATCTATGAGTGAGTAATCCCCCATTGTAGGCTATGGGGATGGTAGGGATTGGATGAGATTGTTCATGTAATGGCATCAGATTGTTAGGGCATGGTGCCTAGTATCTTTTATTAGTACTTTATGACTTTGTTTCGACTTGTTGTGCTTAATGCTTGTCACTAGGGCCCGAGTGCCATGATTTCAGATCTGAACATGTTATTGATTCATTATGATAGTATTATTTATGGTCTTATCTGCAAGTTCTATACACACGTTGTTGTCCGGAACCAATGGCCCTGAAGTAACAGAAATCGGGATAACTGGAGGGAATGGCTTTGATGTGAGGATCACATGTGTTCATGGAGTGTTAATGCTTTGCTCCGGTGCTCTATTAAAAGGAGCACCTTAATTGCCAGTAGTTCCCTTGAGGCCCCGCTGCAAACAGGCTGGTAGGACAAAAGATGTTGTGCAAGTTCTCATTGCGAGCACGTATGACTATATATGGAACACATGCCTAGGATTATCTAGTACTTGGATGCTTTATCTTATTTATCTACAATTGCCCTATGTTCTGATTGCTATGTGAATTGTCTTGTCCATGCAACGCCCGTCCATCCATCCCTATGCATACCACACTCGAATCCCACTGTTACTGCTATTGTTACTGCTGCTACTTTACTATTCCTACTACAAAACTGTTGCTACTGATAAACTGCTGTGAGCAAGATTGTTTCCAGGTGCAGCTGATTTGACAACTCAGTTGTTAAGGCTTATAAATATTCTTTGGCTCCCCTTGTGTCGAATCAATAAATTGGGTTTCACTTCCCTCGAAAATACTGCGATACACCCCCTATACTTGTGGGTCATCAAGACTATTTTCCGGCGCCGTTGCCGGGGAGCATAGCTTTATTTATCAAGTCCACTTGGAATCACTATTGTTCAAGCTTAGTTTATTTCTGCCTTGTTTGCTTATTTCTTTATCAAAAATACAAAAAATTAGTTCCTACTCTAGTTGTTATTTTCGTTGGTCTGTTATTGCCTTGCTTTATCATGCTTGATGTCAATGGTTGGTTTCTTTGAAACTGAATCTTATTGGAAAGGTGGGTTCACGGAAGATCAAAAATATTATTATAAGGAACACCACTTGTCACAAAAAGGAAAACACTTATGGGAACAAATTGATAAATTGTATACCATTGCTAGAAACGTGTGCTCTACTTATAATGTTACTTATTGCTTTGATAAATCTTGTTGCTGTAGGAGGTACAAAAACCTCCCTTTTCAATGTGAGTATAATGATAATGTTACCATATCTTCTTATGTTAAAGGAAATTATGACTTTTATGATGTGGAGCAAATTGAAGAATTTATTGCTTGGAAGGGTGCATTTGAACTTGCTAGTTTGCTTGAAAATATTGATGATTCACCTTATAAATATGAGGTTTATGATATACTTAGATTTTGCTTTGATAATTACAAGGAAGAAAATGGCTATATTCTTGAATATATTAATAAATGCTTTCCACAAATGGAAGAGACCAATGCCTTGCAGGATCCTATGGAAGAAGAAATTGATGAACCTGAAATCTCATTAGATGAAAAAGAGGAGGAGAGTGATGAACAAAAGGAGGAAGAATGGATTAGCTACCCATGCCTACCTTCTAATGAGAGTAACTCTTTATCCCTTACATTATTTGATTGTCCCCCATGCTTACTAAAGGAGGATGAATGTTATGTTCCCGAGGATTCTATTGAAAATGTTTATAATAAAGCTCTAATGCTTGTAGATCATGAAAAGGATGCTTTATATGATAATTATATTGTTGAGTTTATTTATGAGGCTACTGAAAATTATTATGAGAGAGGAAAATATGGTTGTAGAAGTTTTCATGGTATTGAAACACCTCTCTATGTGCTGAAAGTTTTGAAGTTACTCCTGTTTTATCTTCCTATGCCTGTCACTTTGTTCCTTGTGAATTTATTTGCATACACGATTCCTATGCATAGGAAGTGGGTTAGACTTAAATGTATTTTGAATTTGCTTCTTGATGCTCTCTTTTACTTCAACTCATATTTCTTATGTCAGCATCCTCTCAAACTATCACGCCTGAAGATGATAATATGTCTATTATTCTTGGGAGACCTTCTCTTATATACTGCAGGGGCTGTTATTAATTGTAATCAAGGAAAGGTGACTTTGAATGTTAATGACAAGGAACATACTGTCTATTTCCCCAAGAAGATTGAAAGGACTTATGGTTTGAATTCAATTGAACATGTTGAGGGCATTCAAGTTGGAGAAATATATTGTCCCATACCAAGAGAAAACTTTGAAACTATTATGATTGGGACCATTGCTATCAAGGTTGAGGTAACATAATCATTAGTAGAATACAAAGTTTTGCGTCATATGAAATTGTTATGGTAACAAGACCTGATCAACCTTGTTAACAAAAGGATTTCATTGAACAAAACAATGTTTTCACCATGATTATCTCCGCTTACTTCTATTCTATCCATTTTAGTTTTTGCTTATGCCTAACATAAAGGCGTTAAACAAAAATACTTATTGGGAGATAACCCAAAAGTTTTAGATGAGTCTTGGAAGTTATTACTTTAGTAATAACCGCTCTTTATCCTTTTTATTTGCTTTTTGTGCCAAGAGTAACCTCTAATGAGAGAGAAGTAATGATTGGGAAAGTTGCTGTCCTGAAACAGATTTCGGTGCTTCACCGTAAAAATTCGTGTAAAATCTCCGTACGTCCTTTTGATGCGTGAATTTTTGTGCTTCTGACCCAGGTTGTTATCTAACTTTCCTTATTTCAACACTTTTTGATTTGACCAACAGAAGGTCTTCAAATAAATTCGTCTTTACCTGCTGGTCTGTTTTGACAGATTTCTGCCATTTTCTGCATTTGCTTCTTGTTGGTTCCTTTTTTAGTTCTTTTGGGGAATTGAGCTTTTTGAGGGAAGCGCTACAGTAGCTAGTGTTTTAATGGAAGTTTATTTGGTGTTAGAACTGAACCTTAAGACTTATTTATGCTGAGTGCACTAATGTTGCTAATAAAGATTGTGTGAAGTTTTGTATGAAGGAAAAATTTCAGGTGTATGGAAGGAATGAGTAATGAGATGAAGGATGGACTAAAGCTCAAGCTTGGGGATGCCACACGTGTCCCCCCAAAAAATATCCAAGAAGTACAAGCGTCAAAGCTTGGGGATGCCCAAGGCATCCCACCTCTTTATCAATAAAAATCCCAGGTTTCTTCCAAACGCTTCATTTTTATTGTTTCATGCATAGTTGTGTTGTTCTTGGAGCGTCTTCTTTTTCATTTTCGTTTTTTGTTTGCTTAGTTTGCTGAATAAATTGGTTGTATCCCCTCTTTCATACATTGGTGTTCAAATAGTTTGGTTTGGTTTGGAAAAGAGTAGGAAAGCTCATGCTTAAGTGGTAAAGAGAGCTTGTTTTTGACTGTGGCCTATGCTTGGTCATGCCATGCTTGACAAAGTTTTGGCTTTATGCTTAGTATTCTTTGTTGTAGCATGAATTGTTATAAACAATTGAGATTGCTTAATGTGCCTTGGATGAATCATGCGTTGTTTTAGCATATTAAGGCATAGTATAGTGGTATTCTCCTTTGATGCTTTATTTGGGTCGACTTGGTACATGCTCACACCATGTTATGACTATCCCAAGTCACCATAAGCGTTTATGATCCTTTAGTTTTCAACTTGCAGTATCACTTTATGCTTTGATCAATGATGTTTTGTCGCTCTGTATGATTATGGCCATTATTGCTCTCTTGTTTGTCGCTCCCTTACTATTGTTAGCCTTCACTTACACTGAGTATGTTTTACTCAAGTTTCCACCTCCCTAAAACCAAATATTGCCAAAGTGTCCACCATACCTACCTATTAGCATCATTTGCTACTTCCGTACATACTCAATATCCTTGTTTTCTTCCGAATAAAATGTTTGCTTGTTATGAGAAAGTTAGTTAGTAAAGCTCTCACGAACTTGATGGCACACTTTATTTTCTTGCATTTAATAAACATGAACCATTGCGTCCTTCTTTGTTGCGTTTATGCTTGCGCTTTATAAGTTGAAGTTAGCAGAACCATGTATCATGGGGAACGCTTTCAACATTTCATTGGTACTTAGTACCTCGTTGATATCGTGTTATTTTGCTTATGGATCCCGGCGGTGTGAAATAAAAGTGGAACTTGTAAGATCATCGAGTTTGTATGTATGTTAGAGAAACGCCTGGGCCGCTAGCCTAAGCCATGCCTAATCATGGTGGAAACTTGCAGCATAACCATAATGAGCATTCTATGAAGCATCCTCAATAAAAATCTATGCACATAGTAAATAAAAAGATCGCTGAGATGCTCATTGTCTGCTTGCCTTGTCATTTTGATTATGGGATAGCTCCTGTATCATGAGCAAGGGGTACCCCGTTGGCAGTTCTCTATGATACGTATATACTTACAATGAGAAGAGCTTACTCGTGACTGAAGTTGAGTAGCATGAGGATCGGTCTTCGTAAGTAAGGGGCATGAGACCTCGATTTATAACTTGTCAAGCATATCCTCTTAGTTGTGTCACTTTAACCTTGACCATTTAAAGATGCTTATGATAGGGGCAATGAGAGCTCAAAGCTAATGAGTACCATACTCTCGGCATTTGGAAGCCTTTCAAACTTTTCAAAACCTGTTCATTTCCTTGTTGAGTCTCCACACATTCTGTGAGCACTTTCTTGAGAGCATAGTGGCCATTCTTAGTTCTATGTGCATTGTCCCAAGACTTGTTGATTGATGCATACCTTGATATTGCTTGTTTTAAACTATTTGTATCTAGTCACTCTTGTAAACTTTGAAGGTGACCTATGCATTTATGTTTGCTACTCTATGAGGGACAAGCTGAATGCCACTATGCTATGTTTTCTTTATGTGAAACAAACAAACGTCTTGCAAAAGCATTGTTATTCATGAATCTTTTGTTTGTGCCTTTTCATGGTGCAACATAGTTGCTATGTCTTATTGCTGGAACTCTGTCTTTCATGTTATGATTGAAGTACTATGATCCCAGCTTTGAATGTTTTACAAATACTTTGATCAAGTTTATGATGGTGCATGTCACCTCAAAAATTATTCTTTCTTTTTATCACTTACCTACTCCAGGACGGGGAGGAGTTAAGCTTGGGGATGTTGATACATTGCAAATGTATCTATAATTTTTGATGCTCCATGCTCTGTTTCATCCACTTTCTTGTGTTTTGTCCACACTTTGGAGTACTTTTCATATGATTTCTTGGACTAACGTATTAACAAGAGCCATAGTGCCAGCTGCCTGTTTTCTGTTTTTTTTGGTTTTAGGAAAGTCAGAAAAAGAATATTCTCAGAATTGGATGGGACAAAAGCCAAAGATCCTATTTCACCAGAAGACTCCTGGAGCTAGAATATGAGACGGAGTGGGGCTGGGGCCTAGCCACACGACCTGGTCGCGCGGGCTGGGCCTAGCCGCGCCAGGGGGTGGTCTGGCCGCCCCAGACTCCCCCTGGGTCTCCCTCTTCGTCTATAAGCTGCCTTTTGACCTAAAAACTGAGGGGGGTTCGACGTTTTTCCAGAAGGAGTTCCGCTCCGCCGCCACCACCAGATTCCACGAAACAGCACCAGAAACTCAGTTCTGGCACCCTGCCGGGACAGGGAATTGGAGGAGATCATCGCCATCATCATCACCATCGCTTCTCCATCGACCATCCATGTTTCCCCCATCTATGAGTGAGTAATTCCCCGCTGTAGGCTATGGGGATGGTAGGTACTGGATGAGATTGTTCATGTAATGGCATCACAATGTTAGGGCATGGTGCCTAGTATCTTTTATTAGTGCTTTATGACTTTGTTGCGACTTGTTGTGCTTAATGCTTGTCACTAGGGCCCAAGTGCCATGATTTCAGATCTGAACATGTTATTGATTCATTATGATAGTATTGTTTATGGTCTTATCTGCAAGTTGTATACACATGTTGTTGTCCAGAACCAATGGCCCCGAAGTGATAGAAATCGGGATAACCGGAGGGAATGGCTTTGATGTGAGGATCACATGTGTTCACGGAGTGTTAATGCTTTACTTTGGTGCTCTATTAAAAGGAGCACTTTAATTGTCAGTAGTTCCCTTGAGGCCCCGCTGCAAACGGGCTGGTAGGACAAAAGATGTTGTGCAAGTTCTCATTGCGAGCACGTATGACTATATATGGAACACATGCCTAGGATTATCTAGTACTTGGATGCTTTATCTTATTTATCTGCAATTTCCCTATGTTCTAATTGCTATGTGAATTGTCTTGTCCATGCAACGCCCATCCATCCATCCCTATGCCTACCACACTCGAATCCCACTGTTACTGCTATTGTTACTGCTGTCTTTACTTTACTACTGCTGCTACTTTACTATTCCTACTACAAAACTGTTGCTACTGATAAACTATTGTGAGCAAGATTGTTTCCAGGTGCAGCTGAATTGACAACTCAGTTGTTAAGGCTTATAAATATTCTTTGGCTCCCCTTGTGTCGAATTAATAAATTGGGTTTCACTTCCCTCGAAAATACTGCGATACACCCCCTATACTTGTGGGTCATCATAGCTTCAGGGTTCTTTTCTGGTTTCTTTAATCTTCTCTTTATTTGTTCTTCCTCTTTTTGCTTTTTCTTGATATTCTCTTGAATAGGTGCGGAGGAGAACTCTTCCATTAGCGCACTTTCTCTTGCACGCTTCTTTGCTTTAAGGGGTTTTGGGGTTCCCGTTCTGTAGGTACATGTAAATTCCCTGCATAATTCTCAATAATTTTCCTTACTGAATAAGAATCAATACCAAGGGTTTTAATCATTGTGCAGGTCCTTTCATCTGCAAGGAAATCGTTAACACAAGCATATTCAGAAGAACTATTCATAATATTTTCCTCATTTTTAAGATTTTCTATTGTCTCCCTCATTTTCATTATTAATTTCCAGGCTTCATCGTAGGTATAAGATAGAAAACTACCATTAAGAGCGGTGTCTAGGTTTGTTCTATTTTCATTATTAAGCCCACCATAGAAAGTGTGAGTGATTAACCAATCAGGCAAGCAATGATGGGGCAATTATCTAGATAGCTTTTGTACCTTAGATACCCTTCATACAAACTATCATCGGGACTATTTTTGAAACTGATAATAATACCTCTCATCCTGTGAGCTTTGATTTTTGAGTAATAATTTGATAGGAAATTGGTTGTCAATTCTGTCCAAGTCCTTGGTGCTTCTGCACATAAAGATCTATACCAGTCGCAAATATTATTAGAGAGAGTTTGTCTAAACAACTGGCTTTTAACCATATCAAGGTTACAATCGTCGAATATAAAGGAACCAAGAACATCTTCAAAGAATTATAAGTGACCATATGGACTCTCTTCATTGGTTCCTACAAATTTCATAGAGTGTAGTAGTTCAAATAATAAAGGGTGGATCTCAATTCCATCCGGATTTATGCTTTTATTGACAATTATAAAAGCATCCATGGGCGAACCCATTTTCCTTACTGCCTCAAGCTAGATTAAATGTTGAGTGTTTTCCATTGTTGCGATCCTGCAACTTAAATTAATAAGTAGTACAACAAAAGTAAATAACTAAAAGTAAAGTGACTTATAGCTTGATGACTGCAAGTGCACAGATCGTTTGTAGCTAGTTTCGAAATAAAGATATCAATCCCATAGGGAGCAGTAGGCGAAAGGCTAAAATGCTTTTAACTAAAACTAAACGAAGCACTTAAGGAATAATTTTAAGATGCAAGAAAAGTAGAATTTTTTTGGGGTTTTCAATTGAATGAAGAAAATAACGTAAAGTAAAACTTAATGTAGAAAGTAAGAATCGCGTGCGTAAAAGAACTTGGAACTGCAATAGGGAAAAGGCGCTCTCAGGCAGTGGTGGATACACCGCTAGCAATTTTGACTAAGCAATCAAGATTATTATAAAAAATATTCTCATGATATATATGTATGTGGGAGGAGCTCCATATATGAACAAATAGGCAGCAACCACTGCTCACATCATCCTTCATAACCACAACTGACATATAAATGACATCAATCGTATTATCCCACTATTAAGGGATTTCTCCCGTGGCATGGACATGGCTCTATGAGTTCTCCTTATTTCCCCAAGTTAGTACGCAAAGAATGACAACAGCTTTATAGTCACAGTAAGTATTATCATCCCTCCGTCTACCAACAAGTAATCCCCTTCATCATGTCCCCGTAAGAGGCAAATATTAAGGAGGGGCACAACTCCCAACATCAGGATGAAGACAATTAACACATACACATAATGATGTATAACATAATAATCTCTATCGTATCTCAATCATATGCTAGGATTTCTCCATCTCCCCAAGAACTAATGATCTACTCAGACATGGAGGCAATCAACATCATGCAATGGTAATGGAAACAATTGTAAATGAATAGTTCTTGTATAAATCCACAACAAGTATGGAAATTACAACAAGATCTAGATGGGATGGATGGAGATGATGGCGGTGCAGCGGTTGATGAAGATGAAGATCGATGCCTTGGCCTCCTAGATCTGTGTAGGGTGAAGATGGATCCCTTGGGCAAGTTTCCCCTACAGATTCCTTCCGGAGGTGAGGTTTTCGGTGATTTCTGGGTGTTCTGTATGTCGTATCTCCAATCCAGTTGCAGGGGGTGAAACTATTTGAGGATGCAGTGGCGGCGCCAACTATACGACCGGAACTATACGGCTAGAAAATTATTCTGATCGTATAGTTGGTCGTTAAACTCTCTGGATGCCTCGACCGCTTCGGGTTTTCTTCTGGTGTTATTGATATTTTCCAAATAAGCAATTTACATTATTTTTGACTCCTTCCCTCCCCAATACAGCTGCTCCAAGAATTGTGTCCATTGTATCCAGCATATATCTTGATCCTGGTGAAAATAGACATAAAACATGCGTGCGAACGCCGTAAAATACCAAGATCCTACAACTCCAGTGCAAAATAATAATATAAAACATGATGCAAATATTCACTCATCAGTGAGGCCTCTTGTGGAATTGGTGGTCTTAGTACCGCCCACCCCTCCAATGAGACGTACTCCCTTGTTGGGAGGAACTCAGTAAAATATCATCGTCCCTACATGCCTTAGTTATCTCTATACTCGAGCTCTTTACTTATGCACTTTACATTGTGTTAGCCTTCATGCTTGAAGTAATCTATCTTGCTATCCTTTTTTACTTGTCTTGCTTAGTATAAGTTGTTGGTGCACATAGGTAAACCTTAGTATATCTAGGCTTTGTGCTTGACAAAAGAAAACACTAGTTTTATTCCGCCATTGTTAAGTCCATCTCATAAAAGTTTTAAACCGCCTATTCACCCCCCTATAGGCGACATCCATGATCTTTCAATTGGTATCAGAGCAAGGTCTCTCACTTTTAGGCTTCACCGCCTTGAGAGTGAAGATGTCGACTAGGGGAGTAGTGCACATTTCCTTCTATATATTCGATGGCGCAAATTATGGTGTTTGGAAATCTCGCATGCTATATTATTTTTGGTACATTCACCCATCCATTGAGGGAATTCTATATATGGGTTTCTCTTCTCCTATGGATCCCCAAAATGAATCTTTAGAGGAGAAGATGAACTCTTATATAGATGCTCAAGCTACTAAAATGCTTTTACTTATTGTGAGAAATGTAGTTATTTCTTCAATCATGCCTTATCGGAGTGCTCATGAGATATGGACAAAGCTTCAAGATAAATATAGTGAGTCCGGTATGATTGAGGATGATCGTGTTCCCTCCAGCTCCGGCTATGATGAGTTATCATCTTCTACCACTTCACCAACATGTGATGTTTTACAAGGTAATGATATGGTGAGTGGTGATAGAAATTGCAATTTGGATAGTGAGCTTACTATTGATAATCTTTCATCTCTATCTAGTTTCAATGGTTTATCTTTGGACTCTAACACTTGTAGCACTCAAAACTCCTCTTATGCTAGTGTTGGTAGTCCTTGCATATCTTGTAGAAATAACTTGAATAAATCTTATGACGATATGCTTGTGTTGTCTTGTTGCCATGATAAAAATGCTTCGATTTCCTCTCTAGTGCTTGTATTGCTAACCATGTAGAGGAAAACAAATATTCCATGGGCCAAGACAAGGTTTTGAATGGAGCTACAAATGCAATCTCATCATCACCTTCTTCCGGTTCTCACATATGCCTTACGGCTCAGGGAACAAAGGTAACCTCTTTGGATCCCATTGTCTCCCATGATGATGATGATGAGGTTGAGAATGATAATGATAATGATCATCCAGTTGATTATGATGTTGCCTCTATTCAAGAGATGGGAGAGATTGTCTTTCCCGCTCTTCATAGAAATAAAATTGCTTCCTCCAAATTTGTTGAAATTTTGACTTGTGCTATTGAAGGCAAGAAACTTATTGAGGAGCAAGAAAATATTATTTCTCAAAAGAATGAACATGAGCGTGAGTATGCTAACGAGATTGCTTTAGAGAGCTCCCTTGAAGAAGAACAAACCACCAAAGAATCTCTTGAGGAGACCTTTGCTCTTGAATTATCTAGAGTAAAGGAAAACCATGATAGAGCACTTGTGGTGGCAAGTGTTCTCAAAACTAAAAATGATGAACTTGTAGTTGCCCATGCTAAACTTGTTGAGGATTTTAAGCACCTCGAAAATGGCTCTCGGGTCGTTAAGAGTGAGCTAATCAAACTCACTAAGTCACATGAGCAACTTAAAGCTTCATATTCAAAAGAGTTTGCAAAGTTGCCCTCACCTCTTGCTATTAATAATTGTGCTTGCGCTACTAACTCTATCTCTTGTGAAGCATCTACTTTGAAGGAGAATGTTGAGCTAAAGGCTCAACTTGCTTTGCTAACTAGCAAATATGGGAAATTGGAAGAAAGTCATGTTAAGCTCTCAAGCTTGTATGATGATCTTCTAGTCTCCCATGATAGGCTAAAGTTAGCTCATGAGGCCATTGTGTCAAAGGTAACATCTAGTGGGACTCATGTGGACATTAGCACTACTTCTACTCATAATGTGATATTTCCATGTGCTAGTCCTTATAATTCATCCACTCATGCTATTACTACATCTTGTGATGAATTACATTATTTCCCTTGTTGCTCTAACAATGAAGAATGTACTTCCTCTACTACTATTGTTGTTGACACTAACCATGTAGAGGAAATTAGAGAGCTCAAGGCTCAAGTCACTCGTTTGAAGAATGACTTGAAAAAGGGTCATAAAGGGAAGGCCACACTCAACCAAATATTGAGTTTGCAAAAAATCCCCCAATGACAAGAGTGGACTTGGATTCAACTCCAATATCAATAACAAGTCCACTAAAAAGTTGAAGCACAAGGGCAACAAGACGAATGGCCATGATCAAGTCAAGAATCCGGCCAACATTGTTCGCTTCAAGTGCAAGAAGGAAGGGCATCATGTTAGATCTTGCCCATTGAAGAAGAAGCCTCTTAGTGTGAAGCAACAAGGGAAGCGGCCTCAAGCTCTACCTCAAGTTATAGATGAGTCTCTTCCCAAGAGGACTACTCGTGCTCTCCTCAAGTTGTGGCATCACCTAAGAAGAAAGATAGCAAGATAAGAACTTGCTACATATGCCATGAGAAGGGGCACATTTCTTCCTCATGCACCATTGGTAACTCCTCATACAAACCTATCAGGACTGAAGATGCTTATTCACTTCGTAAGGATGAGGTGGACAATGTGTTTTCCACATATGTTGGTACCCAAAGTGGTGTCAAGAAAAGAACCATTTGGGTTGCCAAGCCTATTGTGATTAACTTCTTAGAACCCAATGATGACTGCAAGTGCACGGATCGTTTGTAGCTAGTTTCTGAATAAAGATATCGATCCCATAGGGAGCAGTAGGCGAAAGACTAAAATGCTTTTAACTAAAACTAAACGAAGTACTTAAGGAATAAATTTAAGATGCAAGAATAGTAGAGTTGTTTTTGGGTTTTTGGTTGAACGAAGCAAGTAAAGTAAAGTAAAACTTAATGCAGAAAGTAAGAATCGCGTATGTAAAAGAACTTAGGACTACAATAGGGAAAAAGGAGTTCTCAAGGAGTGGTGGATACACCACTAGCAATTTAGACTAAGAAATCAAGATTATTATAATGAATATTCTCATGATATGTATGTATGTGGGAGGAGCTCCATATATGGACAAATAGGCAGCAACCACTGCTCACATCATCCTTCATAACGACAGCCGACAGATAAACGACATCAATCGTATTATCCCATTATTAAGGTATTTCTCCCATGGCATGGACATGGCTTTATGAGTTCTCCTTGATTCCCCAAGTTAGTACATAAAGAAGCTTTATAGTCATAGTAAGTGTTATCATCCCCCCATCTACTAACAAGTAATCATGTTCATCGTGTCCCCATAAGAGGCAAATATTAAGGAGGTGCACAGCTCCCAACATCAAGATGAAGACAATTAACTCATACCCACAATGATGTATAACATAATAATCCCTATCTTATCTCAATCATATGCTAGGGTTTCTCCATCTCCCCAAGAACTAAAGATCTACCCAGACATGGAGGCAATCAACATCATAGCAATGGTAATGGAATTGATTGTAAATGAATAGTTCTTGTATAAATCCACAACGAGTGCGGAAATTACAACAAGATCTAGATGGGTGAAGATGGGATGGATGGAGATGATGGTGGTGCAGCGGTTGATGAAGATGAAGATCGATGCCTTGGCCTCCCAGATCTACGTAGGGCGAAGATGGATCCCTTGGGCGAGTTCCCCCTCCAGATTCCTTCTGGAGGTGAGGTTTTTGGTGATTTCTGGGTGTTTTGTATGTCGAATCCCTGATCTAGTTGCACGGGGTGAAACTATTTGAGGAGGCGGTGGCGGCACCAACTATACAACTGAAACAATACGACTGGAAAAAGTGTTCCGGTTGTATAGTTGGTCGTTGAACCGTCTGTAAGCCTTGATCGCTTCGGGTTTTCTTCTGGTATTATTGATATTTTCCAAATAAGCAATTTACGTTGTTTTTTACTCCTTTTCTCCCCAATACAACTGCTCCAAGGATTGTGTCCAATGTATCCATCATCTGTCCTGATCCTGGTGAAAATAGACATAAAACATGCGCGCGAACGCTGTAAAATACCAAGATCCTACATCTACAATGCAAAATAATAATATAAAACGTGATGCAAATATGCACTCATCACCCAACTTGGTTGGGGACCAACAAGCCAAAACTTGATCAATAGGTGATTTTGGAGGACAATGGAGACTTGGTTTCATCATGAAGAATTGAGGGATCTTCATCTATTATATTTGTCAAGCCAAGTCATGTGGATTATATTGCCTCTATTATATTTCCAATGTTCCTCCTTGAGGTAACATGTGCTTAACTCATTACATTGAAAGTTACTCGCCCCTTGTGCATGTGTTGGTTTTGTACCTTGCATGTTTTTGTATATGTTGTTCTTACCACTTACTTATCTCGAGTTATTAAGTATATATGTGTTTGTCGGTTTACACACCATGTATGTGTGTTTCTTGTGTTGGATCCATTATTAAATTCAATTGGTATCTTTTTGGCTCTTGTGAGATATTAATGAACTATCCCATTTTGGGGGAGTATTATGCTTTGGCATTCCACAATCCCAAAAATGTGTGTACATGAGGAATACCACTTAGTAGTGATATTGCAAGATTATCTAGTCTCTATATGGTATGTCATCCTCATGAGAAATTTAAGTTCTATAGTGTCCATTAATTATCTCTATTTGGATCCTTTTGCCTCATGTTGAGATTTATGGTTTATCACATCATGGGGGATTCATATGCTTAGTGCATATTACAAGCCTAGAAAATGTGAAAATTTGAGGTAGTGTCACTTAGAATTGATATTGAATTATCTAGCTCCTATGTGACACATGTGCTCAAACAAGTCCAAATTTGCTTGAATGCCTTTGTTTCTCATCTTTTGGATCTTGTTTGTGAGAGTGTTTCTTGGTATGTGTTTCCTCATATTTGATCTATATATCCACACTGAAACCATTAGCTTCCAGTTACTCTAATCACTAGTGATTGTGTGACTATTGGAAGCTATCAAGAATCTCTTTTGATGCATCAAGCTTATTTATTATACATTGTTATATGCTTCTTAGTGTGAATATGATCTTGGATATCCTTGTGAACTACCTCGGGAAGATTATTCCCAATACTTTTTGTCCTTGGAATGAGTACTAGATTTATGGTAGAATTTATTGATCATATTCACTTTGGCCTTTGCTTAAATTTGTACTATATCTTGCCAAGAAAATGTGTTGTGTTGTTGATAGTTGTGACTCTCGACACATTTTTAAGGTTTTTATTGATGGTTTTCTCCCGGATTTGATTGTTTTCTAGCTTTACCTAACGCTAATACTTCGGTAGCAAAGAAAACTTGGTTTTTAATGTGTGTTTCAGGTTCTGAATGTCAACAGAGGGTTTTAACTAGAGAAACACAATACTCAGGCGAAGACAAGCGAGTCTCTCTTTGGAAGAAATCGAGGGAAGCGTACAGAGGCTTTAACGAGCAACTATACGGCAAGAATTTTTTTCGGCCGTATAGTTCCCGCCGTATAGCTGCCGCCACCTCTGTCTTGTCAAAAGGAACAACTTCCGCGAAGGGAACCAAGACGAAAACACAACACAACAGCCGCCACACCATCCAGAAGGGAGAAAGAAGAGATCCGGAGAATAAGGAGGAGACGTTCTTCATCTCGCTCCACGATCTTTGACCTCCTAGCCACTACACCCCCTTAGACATTACTTGTACTTGAGAGAGAGAGATCTTCACCTTGCAAGACTAGGGTTTGAGATTGTTTCTTCCCATCTTGAATTGTGTTGGATTACTTTTCTATTCTTATTATGGATCTCCATAGTAATATCGAGAAGAAACCCCTTCATTTAATTATATTGATGATGCTTTCTCCTCTCATGTGTGAGTAAGTTCCTTGGGCGTGGGAGATGTAGAGGATTGGTGAGATGTGATGTGCCTTCATATATTTTGCATTAGTTTGTTATTGACTTTAATTACTATATTATGTGTGCTTGACTATCTATGGGATGCCTAATGCTTGCTGTCCAATTAAGGGCCCAGACAACATGATACTTTGTTCTACATGGATAGGATCTTGTTCGCTAGCAGACCGGTGACCCCCGAGTGAAATGGGGATATCAATGGAAAACTAGTAGACTCGAGGATAACGAGGAAACACCGTGCTTATTGCATTAGTCTGATCCAATGAGATTAATCGCTAAGCGACCTGAAAGGTCTTAATCATCTAGTGTCTGACCATGGTTTCGGTAACAGACTAGTAGGATTATTGAAGTTGGGATGAAATCTACCAAGAGGAGTTCCGGCTAATTATGGGTTGTTCGCCTACACATATACTTATAATATTACAATTGTTACATTTATCACTCGTCCATCTAGCACAGTCACTATCACCATGAACTGTATCTCCCCGCGCCTTTTTCGTCATTTGCAGAAAACAACAAACAACTGAATCGTTCTTTACTTTTATGCATTTTATTTCTAAAGTTTACATTCTAGTTTTATTTAAATGCATCCAGTTTAATCCAAATCTCATTCTCATTTTTACACTTGCAGTCAATTCACTCGAAGACCTGTGACAACTTTGGGTGTGACAGAGACTTCGCCATAAACACTTACCTTTGGGCTCCCTGTGGGATCGGTATCTATACTTTGAAACTAGCTACAAACGATCTGTGCACTTGCAGACATCAAGCTATTTTCTGGCGCTGTTGCTAGGGAGCTAAGCGCTAAGTGTTTGTCTCTTGACATTTCAGGTGTTACTACTACAAAAATGTTCTCCCTAAGAGACAAAAGGTCCACACACTCTGGTAGGACCTATTTACCAGATTATATTGATCGCGTGCCTGCTCAGAGACGTGAGGAAATTATTGAAAAAAAATTAAGATTGAATAAACTTGAAGTTGAAAACTTGATCGATATAATGGAAATCATGTCTCTTTATAGGACAACTCCCAAGAAACCTGAGAAAACTCTCAGGGAATATAGTGCTCCAAGTTCTGAATTTCTTAAACAACCAATAGAATTCCCTAACCCTGGAGTTAGAGAATAACGATTTGATGGCGGAATTATTAAAATCTTGCAGGAAAAAGCTTTCAGTGGAAGGGAAGATGAAGACCCAGGAAGACATCTTACAGAGTTCAACGATGTGGTAACATCACTTGGACCAAAAGGTTTGCCAAGAGATTTCTATCTTCTAAAATTATTTCGTTGGTCTCTTAAAGGTAAGGCTCTATACTGGTTATATTCTCTCCCTCGCCATTACATTAAATATTGGGATAACTGCATTATCAAATTCATAAATAGGTTTAATCCTTTTAAAAAGGTAACTGAACTAAGAAATAATATAGGCAACTTTAGTCAGAACATGGGAGAAAACTACCCACAAGCTTGGGATAGATTCTTTGGAATGATCAATAGTGTTCCTAATCATGGCTATTCTGAATCAACTATTTGCCATTTATTCTACCACGGTCTTAATACTCAATGTAGAGAGTTGCTTGACTTCTCAGCGGGAGGATCAATAAATACTTTAACTATTAAAGAATGTTTAGAATTGATGTCTACTAAGGCTAAGAATGGCTCTTTATATAATCCTGATTTTAGCACTAAGCTGGTACTTCGGATAACTCCTGATCTTATGCCTGAAGTACGCAAAACATTGAAAGAAAAAGGTATACCTTCTGAACTTGTTAAGGAAAACAAAGTAGACTTGTTACAAGTTTTAACTAAAGAAGATGAAACTAGGAAAGTTTTCCAAGAATTAAAACATCAACAAGCAAAATATCATAACGACCTGCATAAGCTCTTTCAAAAACATAAAAAAAATTGGCGAAACTCACAGAAAATTATGATGAGATTAGCCAAGAAATTAAATTATTTCACAAGTATCTTAGTATGATTAAAACCTAGTGTGAACAAATAGTATCTGGTTATCAAATTTTTCTTCAAGATGATATAGATATTCCTGTTTCTGCTAATGTTGTTACAAGAAGAGGTGCAGTTGTTACAGGACCATTAGGACCACCAGAATATGAAGCTGAACGAGAGCAAAAGGAAAAAGCCTTGCTCGAAGCAAGACAAGAAGATGATACACTAGTGGATCCACAAGATAAACTGCTCAAGAAACAAAAGATCAAACCAAGGAGGCCCAAGATGATGCACACGGTGACCGTTATGACTCTGATGCAGAGACGGTTGATCCAAGAGAAGAAAAAGAAGTGAGCAACAAAGATGAAGTTGTTGTAGTAGAAAAGAAGAAAAGCGATAAGAACAACAAAAGAGCCTGACCCCCCACAAAAGGTAAAAGAAAATAATAAGAAAAGTGAGAAAAAGCTTCCTTATCCAGACCGAAAAAGAAAGCACTAGATCAGGTAATCCATGATTCTTTTACAAAAGCACTTGGTGACCTTTGTCTAGAAATTTCTTTTGCAGATGCAATTAAAGCCCCTACCTATTCCAAATTCCTCCATGATATTCTTAGTAGAAAGAAAGAAATAACTGAAACCATTGCCATGGTGACTAGTTATCCTGCTAATGGGAAACTACTGACTCATATACTAACGAGCTCGTTGGGGAACCCCAAGAGGAAGGTATGATGAGCACAGTAGTAAGTTTCCCTCAGTTATGAAACCAAGGTTATTAATCCAGTAGGAGCAAGGAAACACCTCTAAGGTGTTGCTAGCTGAGCCTTGGCAGGGCGCAGTACCGGTGCTAGCAGCAACATGGAATCCTGCACAACACAACCACAGAACTTTGCCCCCAACTTACGATGAGGTTGTCAATCTCACCGGTTTTGCTGAAAACAAAGGATTAAACGTATTGAGTGGAAGAAAGTAATAGTTTGCAGAAAGTAAACACAAAGCAGTAAACCGTTGATTGTAGATTGATTGTAAAAGAAAGGACCAGGGTCCATAGTTCACTAGTGGTGGCTCTCCTTAAGATAGATAACATGTTGGGTGAACAAATTACAGCGGGGCAATTGACAAACATCGAGAAAGCAATATGCATATACTACTCATCTTGACTCCTTTGAGACTTGATTGGGCATTACAACATTATACATAGACCGCCAACCAACTGCATCTATGACTAATAATCCACCTTTAGGTTATCATCTGAATCCCCTCTAGTATTAAGTTGCAAGCTATAGATAATTGCATTATGAATTGTGTGTAAACTAAACAATACAATTGTTCTATGAACAAAGGATTGTTGTTTTCTCCCTAGTAGCAACCACACATCTAGTACCTTAGAGATTTTCGTCACTTCCCCAGATTACTAGAGGCATGAACCCACTATCGAGCATAAATACTAACTCTTGGAGTTGCTAGCATCTACTTGGCCAAGATAGCTACTAACAACGGAAAGCATGCAAGATCTCAAATAACAAAGACATGATGAAATCAATAATCAATCTGAAATAGCATCTCAATATCCATCGGATCCCCGCAAACATAACATGTATGAATTACAAATAGATGATCTTGATCATGAACGGAGCTCACAAGATCTAAACATGAAAGCACAAAGGAGGAGAAACCAACCATCTAGCTACTACATGGATCCGTAGTCCAAGGATGAACTACTCACGCATCACACCGGAGGCTTGCATGGTGATGAAGAAGGCCTCCAGGGTGAATTCCCCTCTCTGGCAGGGTGCCGGGAAGAGCTTCAGATCCCTCCCGATCTAGGTATGGAGACGACGGCGGCTACAGACTCTTTCGTGGAATTTTGATCGGGTAGTTAGGATTTCTGTATCGGAGGCATCTTATAGTCGGAAGGGGAGGCTGAGGGGGTGCCTAGGATGGTGCGGGCCAGGCCTAGCCGCACGGCCAGGTGGTGTGGCCGGCCTCTGGCCCCTCCCCGTCTCGTATTCTGGCTCCGTGTGTCCCTCGGTGAAAAACTGACTTTGGCTTTTGTCCCGTCCAATTTCGAGAATATTCATTTTCTGATTTCCTGGAACCAAAAACAGCAGAAAACAGGCAGCTGGCACTGTGGCTCTTTGTTAATAGGTTAGTCCAAGAAAGTGTATGAAAAGTACTCCAAAGTTGGAACAAAACATAAGAAAGTAGATAAAACCAAGCATGGAACATAAAAAATTATAGATACGTTAGCAACGTATCAGAAACTATTGTCTAAATCAGGAGATCCCGGAATACCAACTATTTCATGCTCAATAGGCAGGACTAATATTCAGAATGCCTTGTGTGATTTAGGTGCAGGAGTTAGTCTAATGCCATACACCCTCTATGAAAGGTTAGGATTAGGGGAGTATTCCCATACTACTATTACTTATAGATGGCTGACAAGTCCACTAAATAACCCATTGGTATGATTGAGGATGTTCTACTTAGAATAGATGAGCATGTTATTCCCACTAATTTTATTATTCTTGAAATGCCAGAGGATGAAAAATTATCTATAATACTTGGAAGACCTTTCCTTAATACTGCAGGAGCATCAATTGATTGTGCTAAAGGAAAAATAATCTTCAATGTTTATGATGCTGAAATCATCCGGTATTTTCCAAAGAAGCTATAGAAGCAGGAGAAAGATATATTCCACTGGCAAAACAAGTTCATGTGGTAAGTGCCTTTGATAAGGGGCAACCCAAGGTAAGAATTCGAGAACAGAGAAGGGGTTGAGTTATTCAACAATTCTAAATAAAATTCTTAATGAGAGTCAACCCATCATGTCAATAAATAAACTAAAGAATAAAAAGTTCGTCACACTCCTACAACTTTTTCATAGACATTCTTGCGGAAGCGTGCCCGTGAAGATGCAGTTGTCAAAAAGTAGTAGAAACATTGATTGAACGAATGTAGAATAAGTATAAAAATAAAAGTTTGAGTTATTATCTACAAAGGTTAAAATTCTGCTCATTACATGCTGATGTTGGTCGACAATTTCTATTGTCATTTTTTCTATTAAAAATAAGGTATTTTGTTGAGCTTCGGGATAATAAGGTATTCTCGAAGAAACATAATTTTTTTGATGACTACTGATGGTTTAATGAGTAACTATATGGCGAAAATAAAAATTTCGGCTATATAGTTCCGGTCGTATAGATATCTTTGCCATGAACAATTTTCTTGCGTGGGCACAGAGAATTTTACGACCAACTATACGACGGGAATAAAAATTCTAGCCGTATAGCTCTGGTCGTATAGATATCGATGCCTCCGTACAATTTCTTCTCAAAAGGTATTGATTGTTTAACGACCAACTATACGGCGGGAATAAAAATTCCAGCCGTATAGTTCCGGTCGTATAGATATCGATGCCTGTTTTTTTAAGATATTATCTCGAGGATACAGATGGTTTAACGACCAACTATACGGTGGGATCATTATGATCCAGCCGTATAGTTGTGTCTGTATAGCTACGGTCTACATAAAGAAACCCTAGTTGGCAGCGCCGTCGCAACTATACGGGTGGAATAACATATCCTGTCTGTATAGTCCCGGCCGTATATTTCGGCGTGACCACAAAATCAGGTCGGGGCGTCTAGGTTTCTTCTCCTTCCTCATTATTTCTCTCATATTCACCCTAGAACTCTTGATTCTCCGTGGATTTCGTTCGTTTGAGTGGGGGAATCAACAGATCGGTATGTTTCTCTCCTTATCCATGCTTTATTTTCAGATTTCCATGGTTGAAACTCTCACATTGATCTAGTGGATGAACTCATGTCTAGCTTTACCTATTGATTTCTCATGTTAGGATTGAATTTTTCCACGCAGAATCGTTCGTATATCATATAGAAACTATATGCCTAAGGTTTTACGGTGAAATTTTTCAATGCATCAAGATGAACAAAATCGGTAATATTTTTTGCAAGAGCAAGTGCCAACGTGGCGAGAGCTTGGGGTCCCAAGCAGAGCGCAACCCCAAGTTGGCCACAGTTTCATCTAGGAGGGTGCTGCCCACATGCTGGGTCGACCACAGCTTTATCACCGCGGCGGGGTTGAAGGCGGACTTTGACCTCATGTGTAACAAGGCCAGGTTAACAGTGCTTGGCTACCAAGACACGACTCCTACCCCAAGCTTACATATGAGTTCCTTGCCTCCTTTTATGACGACCACATGGAGAAAGGTAATGCATGCACGGTAAGCTTCACCATGAACCGACAACCCTATGAAATAACTTTTGAACAATTTTGCAATGCTTGAGGCTTCCCTCATGTTGGGGAGTCAACTATTACTAACCTCTATAGCGTCACAAGTGGAGAAACTTAGGAGGCTATTTCTGTTAATGGTGGCACCGAATTCTACCAGAAGAAGATGTCCACAATTCAGAACCTAACAATTTGCTACTACACCTTGTTCCTCGCCAACACATTGTTGGGAAGAGGTGATACCGGTTTCATGGCCAATGCGGACATGGCAATGATCACCAAGGCTCTCTTCCCCACTGCACCGCAAAGCCCCAATCCTACATCTCTACTCATCCATCACTTTTGCCACAAAAGCAACAAGACGAAAGGTGATATTCACATTGGTGGATTGGTAACCCACCTTGCCAATGCATTAAATATTATATTACCTATTATGCAATCTATTGACGGCTCCAAACTTATGGACGTCAAGTATTTGACTACTTGTGGCTTCCTTGGTGTTTACCAAGCTAACCGGAGGCTCCGAGCATATTAGTTTGGTTATCTTGGTGATGCACATGGTGAGCAGGTTCTGTTTCCCTATCCCCAAGCCTTCTCGATTGTGGAGAAGGACACTTGGATCCTCACCAAGGACCAAGTGATGGAGATCATGACTGAACTCCAGCCTGATCAAGAGGAAGATGAATAAGGAGAGCAGCAGGATGAGGATGAGGATGAGGATGAGCAGGAGCGTGAGGATGAGAAAGGACACAACCCTACTTGGGAGGGACAACAACAACAGCAAGGGGGAGCCTGGGACCCGTAGCCCAACCAGCCGCAGCAGGGGTACAACTACGTCCCCTATCAAGAGTTCCAGTAGCTCAACCAACACGTTGGGGAGATCGACCACACTCTTCAAGGAGTGAATGAAGATGTGAGTGCCTTAACTCACAACTTCAGCCACTTCATGACCCACTTCCCCGGCTACTACCAGCAGTATCCTCACCAGCCGCCAAATGACGGCAACAACTGAGCCTGTCAATAGCCTAAGCTTGGGGGAGGTTTGAAAACCTCCAAATCTTGCATTCATATTTTTATTTTTATTTCTTGTTTTGATTTATTTCACTTCTTCAAAATTGCATGTTTACTTTCAGTTTGCATTGCTAAAACAAAAATACAAAAAAATAGTTGTAACTTTTATTGCAAGTTCATTTCTTTATTTCTCTCGGAGATTGCTCAATTTCAGGTGACTTGGCAATATGGAAGTACAAAGGGGGTTCGACTAAAATACGAGAACGAAGCAAGCAAGAGGAGGTATCATATTCCTTTCATCACTTTTTCCGCAACCTTAAATTGATCCTACAATTATTTACTCGCTTGCACAGGAGTCACTCCCCACTTAGCTTGTTATCCTATAAATTATATTCCTTTGCTAGTGTCTCCTTTTTATCTTTGAAACAATGAGCAATGAACTTGGTTAAAATATGTCCTACATTTTTTACAACAAGAAAAAGCATCCAAAAGATGACTTGAGTCCATGTTTATCCCAAAGAATTTGATTTTAGAACTACTCCATCCCGTTTGAGCTTAATATAAATAGACTCGATAGTACCCTTGAATGAAATTGTTTGATAAAATGGATGCTTCGAAGTAGTAGAGATTATGCCACTGTTTTTTCTAATAATTACCATAAGATATTTCTTTACACGTTTCATTACAACACTGTCATGCTCCATGGGGAACTATTAACGTCGTTGGCCAACGAACGATTTAAATATGGGAAACGACTTTATTTCGGCTATTGAGTTATGTAAACGTCTGTAGCAGCAATGCTATGATGGGTAAAATTTTAGTTTCCTCGTGGTTTCACATTCCAAGTGAAGTTGTAGTACTCCTCTGACCCATTATTGCTCAACATATTCATTGGCATGGTCACGAGTGCACAACACAATCCCAATTAACATAATAAGAATAGTGGCATG
Organism: Avena eriantha; assembly: GCA_910589775.1. NCBI lineage: Eukaryota > Viridiplantae > Streptophyta > Magnoliopsida > Poales > Poaceae > Avena > Avena eriantha. Next base: position 428,527,775 of record OU342746.1, read on the forward strand.
ATTTCTCTATGAAAGAGCTGGAGTTTTTGAAAGGCAAAGGAAGGAAAAAGGTGCTTTGAGAGTCTTGAAATTTTGACATGGGAATAGATGAGTTGTTCTTAAATTGAATATTTCGGTGCCAACTTGAGAACTCTTAATTGATTAAAGAAACAAGAGGAAAAAGTTTTCATCTCTCAATAAAGAGAGATACCAAAAGAATTTGTCTAACTTTCATAGCTAAACTTTTGACACTTGCGCAGGCATATGATTTATTTGCTAGCAAGATATACGTGGTTAGGAAGTGGACTCAGTGCAATCTTGTGCACACTTGTATGATCATGTTTAAGATTGCAGGGATTGTGAAGAAAAGAATTTGACATCGATTCAAGCTTGTAAGTTCTTTTATTTCAGTCTCAAATCTCTGCTATCCTTCTTTATTTCCTTATCACTCGAGGGCGGGGAACATCTAAGCTTGGGGGAGTTGATAGCTGTGGGATTCGACACATTTTTGATGGGTTTTATTGATGGTTTTCTCCTAGATTTGATTGTTTTCTAGCTTTACCTAACACTAATACTTCTGTAGCAAAGAAAACTTGGTTTTTAATGTATGTTTCAGGTTCTGAACGTCAACATAGGGTTTTAACTAGAGAAACACAATATTCAGGCAAAAACAAGCAAGTCTCTCTTTGGAAGAAATCGAGGGAAGCGTACAGAGGCTTTAATGAGCAACTATACGACGGGAATATTTTTCCAGCCATATAGTTCCCACCGTATAGCTGCCGCCGCCTCTGTCTTGTCAAAAGGAACAACTTCCGTGAAGGGACCCGGGACGAAAACACAACACAACAGACGTCACACCATCCAGAAGGGAGAAAGAAGAGATCCAGAGAAGAAGGAGACGTTCTTCATCTCGCTCCATGATCTTTGACCTCCTAGCCACTACACCCCCCTTAGCCATTACTTGTACTTGAGAGAGAGAGAGAGATCTTCACCTTGCAAGAATAGGGTTTGAGATTGTTTCTTCCCATCTTGGATTGTGTTGGATTACTTTTCTATTCTTATTATGGATCTCCACGGTAATATCGAGAAGAACCCCTTTATTTAATTATATTGATGATGCTTTATTCTCTCATGTGTGAGTAAGTTCCTTGGGTGTGGGAGATGTAAGGGATTGGTGAGATGTGATGTGCCTTCATATATTTTCCATTAGTTTGCTATTGACTTTAATTACTATATTATGTGTGCTTGACTATCTATGGGATGCCTAATGCTTGTTGTCCAATTAAGGGCCCAGACAACATGATACTTTGTTCTACATGGATAGGATCTTGTTTGCTAGCAGATCGGCGACCCCCGAGTGACACGGGGATATCAATGGAAAACTAGTAGACCCGAGGATAACGAGGAACCACCGTGCTTATTGCATTAGTTTGATCCAAGGAGTTTAATCGCTAAGCGACCTGAAGGGTCTTAATCTTCTAGTGTGTGACCATGGTTTTGGTAACAGACTAGTAGGATTATTGAAGTTGGGATGAAATCTACCAAGAGAAGTTCCAGCTAATTATGGGTTGCTCGCCTACACATATACTTATAAGATTACAATTGTTACATTTATCACTCGTCCATCTGGCACAGTCACTATCACCATGAATTGTATCTCCCCGCACCTTTTTTTTCATCTACAACAAACAACCAAATCGTTCTTTACTTTTATGCTTTTTATTTCCAAAGTTTACATTTTAGTTTTATTTAAATACATCCAGTTTAATCCAAATCTCATTCTCATATTTACACTCGCAGTCAATTCACTCGAAGACTGGTAACAACTTTGGATGTGATAGAGACTTCACCATAAACACTTACCTTTAGGCTCCCTGTGGGATCGATATCTATACTTTGAAACTAGCTACAATCTGTGCACTTGCAGACATCAGTTGTCTCCCAAGCTTTCCTTGCCTCTCATGGATCTTCTTATTTTATTGGTACCCGTGTGTGTTTTATTTAATGAAGGTAGTAGTGATGATCTCATTTGTGTGCATTTTGCATTCAAAAGAAAAATTCTGTATAATGTACTACTTATGGGTGAGCTCTCCAATTTCTTCCTTTGATCCATATCACGCTTTATGTTTTTGGAAGTTCGATCTTATTTTTTGGTATTTTGTGCCAGCATGAAAAGTTTTGAGAGTTTGGTTTATTTGTTGGAACCTTGCTCTTTTGGGAGTTGGTTTTGTCTCATTCCTTGTTTCTTGATTTGACCGTTTAGAATGAGATAAATCCTTGAGCATTTGTGTCCTTTTCTATTTTTTGTTCTTTTGCTTTTTCCTAGTTCATTTCTTGAACTTGTGATCCTTCATGTGTTGATTTGGTTCTTTGATACAATTTGGACACCTTTTGTCATTCCACACTCTTGTGTGTGCCGGGTTGGTTTACTTGATGTTTTCGTTCAAATTGTATCTCCTTTTGATTCTTGAAAGTCTTATGCATGCATATTTACTAATTGTTTATATCATGGCATGCTTTCTTTCATTGTTCCAATATATAGGGGAAACTCCACCAAATCCTAATTGGCTAAGTTGTTTCAATTTCATATCAATATGCCCATGTTTATGTGGAGTCTCTCCTATGCATTGTAGGTGCACTAACTACTTTGGAACCAATATGTTTGGGGACCTTCTTATACTTAATGTGTTTTAGGTACATTGGTGATATATTGGATGCTTGTCTCTCAAATAAGGAAGAAGTGGTGTCTACATGTCCAATGGAGACAAGCTAGGATGATCAACGAATTATTATCCTCTACATCCTACCAATTATATCTTGTAACAAGTATCCCTTAATCATGCATACACATATTGCTTCCAACCTCTCGTAGGTTGCCCTGTGGCATGTTCTCTCTTATATTTCAAATATTGTTGTTCGTGTTTTGGTCTTAATAGAAAACTCGTATTACAAATGTGAGTAAGTTGAGATGAGTGCATATTATAGGGACTATACAAAATCATACATATGATTCACCTTCCCAAATATGTCAACCTAGCAAGCATGGTATCTTCCTAGCAAGGACATTACCTATATCTTCCTCAACCTCTCTCATGTGCAATAGTGAGAATTTGCAAATTAATTTTTCCTTTGTGATACTTGTTACCTTTCTCCATATATTCCAACCATCTCATTTTCCCTTGGTGATTGTTGTAATGAATGTAGTGTGTTGGTTTTTAAAGCTCATTAATGAACAATAATATAAAATTGTGCCTTTGGCCATGCTTACAAGCAACAAATCTTATTGGTATATGTTATGACTTCATTTTGCTTTTTATGTGCTTATTGTGTACTTCTTTGTGTGTGCTTGTTTCCTTCTGGGCATATGTCTTTGTGATGTTTTCCACTTAGAAACTTATACACATAAGAGAAGATATTTTTCGTTGAGATTTTATTCCTTGGGGACCACCTTTATATTTCCTTTTGATGTTTTGGTGGTTTCCAAATTTATTTTCCTACGAGTGCTTGTTCCTTTTGTTTGCATATTCGGGCACTCATATTTGTTCTCTCATGCCTTGTATTGTTAAATGGTTTGGATGAGTGAGGATTCCATGATTATGAACTTTATTCCCAAATGCAATTATCATAATTGGTCCATAATCCTTGGGGAGCTCCTCTAATTCATTTAAGAATGCTCATTTGTCTTCTTTCTCATTTGTTGTGTTTAAATGCTTATGGGGGAGTGAGGATTCCATGTTTGTGCATTGTGTATTCTAATACAATTATTCTAATGTGTGCACAAATTTTGGGGAGCTTCTCTATTTTTTATTTAAGACACTATTTTGCTCATATCATAATATCTTGTTGTTTCCATTTTGTCTCATTTGTTGTCGTCAATTAGTTTATCGGATCTTGTGATTGCTTGCATCATTTGTTGATGCTTTGTTCATTTTATTTCTTTAGCAATCTTTGGGTCCTCTATATAGTTCTACTTCCTCCCAAGTATTCATCATTGGATATGTGTGAATGCACACCTTTGGAGGAATTATCACTATATTGGCCTTCTAGAAATTGTCACCCATTTCGGCAATCGATGCCAATGGGGGAGAAGTTTTAGAGGGTTTAAGGGAAGTTGGTTTATTCTTTGAATTTGTTCTTAAGAATTTGCCTTTCATGCTCTTGCATATTTGTTGTTGCTTAGCATGTGATATATAGAGGAAACTCCGCCAATGATAATGATTGGCAATATATGCAATGAAATTCAAGTTCATCACACATGCATATATTATGGGGGAGTTTGCTCTATATATTATGGTTGTACCAATATCACATACTTGTGTAATATCTGATATTGGTGCTACCATTTTTGTTCATTAAAATTCCTTATATAAACCCACTCAAAGGGATTGTCATTAATTACCAAAATGGGGGAGATTGAAAGAGCATGTGGGCCCCCATGTGTGGTTTTGGTAATTAATGACAATCTCTATGGACTAATGTTTGCATTAAGTTGCACTTGTAGGAATTGTCCATTGGCATTGCTTGGAGCATGTGTTGGCTTCAAGGTAGAAGAAATGATGAAGAAGAAGTATTGTCCAAGGGCTTTGGGCCTATTGGAATCTTGTAAAAGAATAATGATAAATAAAAGAAGATCAAGTGTGTCCTGAAGAAGTAGATGGAGTTTCTCATGTGTATCTTCAAGACATCATCCAATTGGAGTTAGAAGAAATGTTGTGCAAGCTCAAGATGCGCCATCACTACAAGATCCCATGCTTGAAGCTTGCCATCCTCGGTGATCATGGATCGATGAAGACAAGGTCAAAGAAGAGGTTTCCCCATGGTGTATGGGGGAGCATGTTTCAAGTCTTCATCATACGAGTGCAAGGAAGAGCAATCAAGAAAGTTGTCCATCTTGAGAAGGACAAGATCGTCTACATCGAGCTCAGGTGGAATGCTCAAGGCAAAGGTATGATCTTGATAGGTTTTTCCTTTTGCCGGTCTCATGTTGTTAGTTGGGAGACAGACTTATAGGATAGATAACCGTACTATCAAGAGGGGATCTCAAGTGAGTAAATTGATCATATCTTTCGGAGAGAGCTCAAACCTTTGCATATTTGCATCATATTTCTTGGTTCTTATCCATGAGAGGATTTATATCTTGTGTTAATCTCCATGACAAGCTCAAGTTCATCGAAAACGGATTTCATATGCATTCTCTATTGTGTTTTCAATGTTGGAGGTTTTACCGGTTTGTCTTTTATAGATAGGTTAAACCTTTCATCATTAGGTTCTATACTACCTTGCTGGAATATGATGGTTCCCTTCATAATACTGTAGATCTTGTTTTCCTCTTCGAAACGAGCCCAAGATCATCAAAATCGGAGTCCGGATGCAAAAGTTATGGTTGTTTTCGTATCGGTGTTTCTATCAGTTTTGTGAGGGTCGGAGACACCCCGGAGACTAGGGTTGAAAACGGTAAGGAAATTTTCCGTCCGCTTCCGAAGAAAAAGGAAATGGAGAGATAAAAAGGAAATGGAAATGGTATTTTGCGGAAAAGGAATGGAAACGAAATCTTTTAAACGGAAACGGAAAAGGAAATGATGGAGCCATTTTCGGCGGAAACGGAAACTGTAAGGAAATTCCATATAAACAAATACGGAAACTTTCCGGTAATACAACCATCCATGCCCATGTATGAAATAGTACTTTGCAGCAGTAATTTCCATGGCTCTTGTTGGGTCATAGAATATATGCTGGGTCTACATAATACATACAATCAGTCCAATCTACATACTAATCAAGTGAGTGTCTTAGAATTTATGTGAAACTATTTATGCGAACTTATGTACTTGTCAAAGTGTTGAATTATGTCTGTTACTTGTTGAAGTTGTGAGCTATTCCTTGTGTATTATATGTTTATTTTATTGTACAGACCATGATATTATGCCAATACTATATTCCGACAAATGTCCGTTTTCGTATCACATCCGTCCCGTATCCGTTCCATATCCGTCTCCGATGATATCCGATTTCGTGTTCGTTTCCGGAGTATTCCGTTTCGTTTTCGATTCCGACGACACAAGAGGAAACGAAAACGATAACGCATGTTTCCGTCCGTTTCCGTTCCGTTTTCAACCCTACCGGAGACCCACGGGGCGCGGAGACTCCGACCCAAATTACGGCCCAGACTCCGGGGGGTGTACTGGGAGCATCTAGAGCTCGCCTAGAGTCCTGGCCAGAGTCTGGACCCCGGAGACTCCGGTCCTGGGGGCCGGAGACTCCAGTCCTGAAGGCCGAAAACTCCGGGGTAAGTGGTCTGCAACGGCTAGTTGATGTGGGGGGACCTATAAAAGGCCCCCTTCTTCCCCAAGTGGCTGGTTGCTTGCTCTCTCTCTCCTCCATTGTTTCTACCTTCAAGAGACTCTCAATCCCTCCCATATTTTTTGAATCTTGTTGGGGGATTTGAAAGAGGAGATCTAGATCTACAACTCCACCAAACCATCTCTCCTCTATGTGAGGGGAACATCTTGGGATCTAGATCTTGGGGTTTCTTTTATGAATTTCCTCTTGTGTTCTTCCTCTCTTATTCCCCAATAGCTTTTGTAGCTTTGGTGGAATTTGAGAGTGAAGTACTTGCCATTGCATTAGGTGCATTAGTTTGAGTTCTCTACGGAGGATTTGGTTGGTGAAATCAAGAAGTTTGTCCCTCTTGGGTTCTTGGAACCCTAGACAGTCGTGTGGCCTTTGTGGCGTGTTCTTGGGTCCTTCAATTAAGTTGTGGAGCTATCCCCAAGATTGTGGCCTTGGTGGTGTTTATTGGGAGCCTCCAATTAAGTTGTGGAGATTGTCCCAATCTTGTACGGGTTTGGTGATCGCCCTCAAGTGTCCCATAGTGGAACAGGTGCTTGCCGTGCGGTGGGTGCTCAGGATAATAGGGTGAGGCCTCTTGTGGCGTTGGTGGTCTTAGTACCGCCCACCCCTCCAACGAGACGTACCTCCTTGTTGGGAGGAACTCGGTAAAATATCGCCGTCCCCGCGTGCCTCAGTTATCTCTATACTCGAGCTCTTTACTTATGCACTTTACATTATGATAGCCTTCGTGCTTGAAGTAATCTATCTTGCTATCCTTTGTTACTTGTCTTGCTTAGCATAAGTTGTTGGTGCACATAGGTGAACCTTAGTATATCTAGGCTTTGTGCTTGACAAAAGAAAACGCTAGTTTTATTCCACCATTGTTAAGCCCATCTCGTAAAAGTTTTAAACCGCCTATTCACCCCCCTCTAGGCGACATTTGTGATCTTTCAGTGACGCTACAGGATCCTACCTGGTGGGCTATAGCCATCTCAAACCCTGAACTTGCTGAAGCCACGACGATTAGGCTAGCTCTGACCTTTGCACAAGAGGAAGGTCTTGACAGCTTGATTCTTGCAACTGATTATTTGTCTTTGGTCAACCGAGTGGGATCTTCATCTCGTGATAGATCAAAGTGTGCTCCAATTGTTGAAGACATAAAAAGCCTAGTGGCTTCTTTCACTTCATGTTCTGTAGTTCATGTCTATCATTCTCAGAATAATGTTGCGCACTATTTAACGCGTTCTTGTGAGTACTCTAGTAGGGTGGTGTGGCATGGTGTGCCACCGGAATGCATCCGCTTGGCAATCTGTAATGAACTTGTTGTTGATTGATCAACAAAGCTCACTCGTTCTCTAAAAAAAGAGCAACTCCAGTAGGTGCTGCATATCGGCGCCGCTTGGTAAGAACCACTAATAGAGCGTGCCGAGCGCTTGTCGCATCGCTCCAACAGGCGCTGGAAAACTCAGCGCGCTCCATTTTTTCCGGCACACGGGGTATTCCGCTATCCGGAGCGCCAAATTTGGTGCGCTGACTCCAGTGTGCGGCATCGCTCTGGCTCACGCGTGAACTCGCAACTGCCAGCTTAAAACTTCCCCGTGCATGTGCCCTCTCTTTCTCATTTCTCCCACTCCACTCTAGCATCGCCGTCGAGCTGATTCGCCCCGCTGCAACGCTTGTGCTTTAGATCTGCCACCACTGTGTCTTCGCATGGTCTTCCTGGCGCCGACCGTGCACAAATCGAGCACGCCCTCTCTTTCCCAGGCTCGCCCGCCACTCGATTCGGAGCTTCCGTGCATGGCTTGGTCGATTCGAAGCGACCGTGTTGCTGCGGCGCCGCGCTGAGCTCGGCGACAATCATGTCCTCCGACAGTCGAGATGCTACCTGGCACCCGCGAGGTGCTCGTCGAAAAGCCCGAACGGTACATCTCGCCACCAACGCTTAATTTTTTGTAGATTATTCACACCTTCGCTACTAGAATTAAGTTGAATTATATGTTTATAGATGAGTTTGTCCGATGATGAATTTGATATTGACGAAGAAGAGAACATATCTATGCTATTGGCTTGGCACGCCATTGGTTAGTGGTAGACAGAAGTTGTGGAGGGAACAGATCAAAGGCCACAATAGGTTGATGCAGATGTATTTCAATGAAAATTCGACATACTCCGAGCACTAATTTCGTCGTCGTTTTTGGATGAGCATCGACTTGTTCAAGCACATTGCAATGGAGGTGACGAAATATGATCGGTTTTTTAGCAACGGAGAAATGCCACTAGAGAACTTGGACATAGAACCTATCATAAAGTGACCGCCGCCTTGTGTATGTTGGCATACAGTATTCTGGTGGATCAAGTAGATGACAACTTAGGTCAAGTCATCAAGTGTGTCAAACGCTTTGCAGTAGCCATTGTCAATGTGTTCGGCCCTACATACTTGAGAGCTCCCAATCTTGAAGACACGACTAGGATTTTTGAGATCAACAAGGATCGAGGGTTTCTAGGTATGCTTAGCTCCATTGATTGCATGCATTGGAATTGAAAAATTGTTATACGACATGACATGGACAATTCAAATGCCACAAAAAGGATTCCACTATAATCCTTGAAGCTGTGATCGATCATGAGACTTATATATGGCATGCATTTTTTGGGATGCCCGGTTCATGAAATGACCTCAATATTCTTCAACAGTCACCACTTATGACAAGGATTGCATTGAATGAAGGTCCATCGATGGTGTTTGAAACAAACAACCACTAATACCACTATGGCTACTATCTTGCCGACGACATCCACCCAAGGTGGCATATATTTGTGAAGCCGGTTCACAAGCCTAAAGGTAAGAAAAAACTCCACTTTCACAATGCACAACTGACACTATTTTGGGACCAAGAGTGCCTTTGGTACATCACGAACGCGTGTGTCATCATGCACAACATGATTATAGAGGATGGTCGTGGAAAACATATAGATTACTCCTACTTTGACTTGATGGGGTTCTGGTTATGGTGAGTAAGAGAGCTGAAAGGGTGGCGCATTTCGTTGCGTCCTACCAATCAATTCGGTCCACTGATGTACACGATGAGCTTCAACATGATCTCATCGAGGAGTGGTGAAAATGGAATAGAAAGCAATAATGTTTAGAAATTGGTATGTTTGTTGTATTGTTGATGAACTTGTTGTTGTATCGGTTGTATTGTTCATGTACTATTTGCTCGTGTTGTAATAACAACTAGACAATTTATTATTGATTTATTTTGGTTTGTTTGATCTTGTTGATGCTATATGTGTTTTTTCCTATTTGCGCTGGGCACGCGCTTGAATGGCGCACATGGTAAAATGTCGTTTTGCGGCACCTTCCGCGCGCTGCATTTTGGCGCACCCGGTGGAGCTCGCGCCAGCGCCTCACGTTGTATTCTTTTGCTACGCCACGTGATGTATTCCTTTGCCACGCGTTGCATACATGTTTTAGCACGCCGCGTTATTGCGCGCATATTGGAATTGTTCTAAGCTCGCACTATCGGAGAAGCTGTGACCAATAGTGTCATCTTGGTTCATTAACTCATCATGAACTCCTACTGCATTTGAATTCCTATGGTTGGTAGGTAGCAAATTCGCATTAATTCTTTCCTAAACAATACTCAATAAGAAGTTAGTTAAACTTACAATTCTCATGTAATAGTTGTCCTGATAAGTGGTACTCAATGACCATTATTTCCGATGTTGTTAGTCATGTGCCTGATTAGCCATTCACTACCTCCATGGTAAAGTGTTGTTTTGCGCCGCATTCCGCACACTACATTTTGGCGCACCCGGTGAAGCTCGCGTCAGCACTACGCGTCGTATCCCTTTGTCGTGCGCTGCATACAGGATTTAGCGCGCCGCCATATGGCGCGCATGTTGGAGTTGCTCTAAGCTTGCACTATTGGTAAAGCTGTGACCAATAGTGTCAGCTTGGGTCATTAACTCATCATGAACTCTTAAGCTCCCCACGTTTGCATTTGAATTTCTATGGTTGGTAGGTAGCAAATTCGTATTAATTCTTCCCTAAACAATATATTCAATAAGAAGTTAGTTAAACTTACAATTCTCATGCAATAGTTGTTCTCATAAGTGACACTCAATGACCATTATTTTCGATATTATTAGTCATGTGCCTGATTAGCCATTCACTACCTCCACGTAGCATGTATAGCAACATACGTGATACATGCATGGAAAGTCTTATCATGTCACTGTCTGCTACAATTTCACACAAAAAACACTATTGTTTATGATATGATCTAAGTAGTACGTGTCGTTCTCCTTGGGAGACCCCATGCACCGCTGAGCTTCGCTGTTGTCCATGAACTCCACCAACCGTGGATGTCGAAGAAGAAGACGACGAAGACGATCAAGTGTTTACGCGCCGCTATAATAAATTATTGTGATTCATACAAATTGTTAGGCAACAAAGTTTCCATAACAAATTGTTGTGATTCGTACAAATTATACAACAAAGACAAGATAGCGGCACTTGAGTCGCAACAACTACATAGGTCCTAAGCTTGGATCATTAACTCATCATGAACTCCTAAGCTCCGTACGTTTGTATTTGAATTCCTATGATTGGTAGGCAGCAAATTCGCATTAATTCTCCCCTAAACAAAACTCAATAAGGACTTGGTTAAACTTGTAATTCTCATGTAATAGTTGTCCTGATAAGTGGTACTCAATGAACATTATTTCTGCCGTTGTTAGTCATGTGTCTGATTAGCCATTCACTACCTCACTGTAGCATGTATAGTAACATACGTGATACATGCATCAAAAGTCTTCTCATGCCACTGTCTGCTACAATTTCACGAGAAAAAAACACTACTGTTTATGATATAATTTGAGTAGTACGTGTCCACCTCCTAAGGATCTCTAGGCTCCATGTTTCGCTAAGCTTGTCCATGAGCTCCACTAACCGTGGACGTCGAAGAAAAAGACGACGAAGACGAGCAAGTGTCTACACGCCGCCCTGTTAGGGATGCAAGCGGTGCGCCGCCATAACAAATTATTGTGATTCGTACAATTGTTAGGCATCAGAGTTTGCCATAATAAATTGTTGTGATTCGTACAAATTGTACAGCAAGAGCAACGCTGCGGCACTTGAGTCGCAGCAACTGCATGTGTCCTGTTCGAACTGAATCGTACATTGCTAGGTTAGAATGTGGCCACGGGCTACGTCAGCTCGGAGCGAAAAAGGCCGCATTATGAAACGGCCGATACAACCGAAAGTTGGACGAGGTAGTAGGGTTGCAAGCGACAACGCGCATAATCCAGCGAAAGCAATATTTAGGAACTAGACTTTCCAGTTTTAACTACGATGCTGGACGGATCGAGTACCGCTTTGCAACCCTAGCGAGCCCGAGGACGTGGAGAGGGGGGAGGGGCGTGAGAAGGAAGGACATTGGACGACTCAGGATTGGCGGCGAGTCGCACGGTACGCCGTAGTCGTTCACTGTACCGACAAATACGATCACACGGTACATAGACTTGCACACAAGAGGGCACGCACCATGCTCTTTCGCACGTACGCACACGCACGCGCTGCATCGCGCCACAAATCTCGCCTCCGTCCAGCCGATAATCCCGATGATCCGTCCCGTGACCGTGAATCGATCCCCTCCGATTTTCCCGAGAGCGCACGCCGCGCACGCGCGAAACTACGGGGAGAAAGAGGCCTGGGACGCTCCACCGCCCAGGGCAGCCCGCATAGATTGTGTCAGGGTCAGTCACTCCCCGCAGTCCGCCTTTCCCTTAAAAAAAACCTCGTTCGCCTCCGGGCGGAGCTTTCGAAGCTCCCAACCCCCCCCTACGACCCCACCCCCCGCTCCCTCCCTCCCTCGCAACCATCACCACCGCCCACAGTTCCTACCGCCGCCGCCTCTATATCCCCACCACCCCTCCCTCGCATGCCACGCTCGCCGCCTCCTCCCCGACCGCATCCTCCTGCCCGCCACTGATTATCTCCACACTGCTACTACCATCCCTCCGCGGGGCCGCCGCCGCCACCACAGCGAGATCTCCGGCTGCCCGCGCCATGGTCGCCGCCTCCGGCATCGCGCCGCCGCGGGCCGCGGCCGCCCTCCCCAGCACGCGCGCGCGCGGCGGCCACCGGGTCGGCTTCCTCCGATCCCAGCCGCAGCTGGCCGCGGCGGCCGCCTCGGCCAAGCTCCGCTGCTGCGCCTCCGCCACCGACGACAGCGTGCCGGCCGCCCCGAAGCCTCGACTCCCAAGGTAACTCCACTAACCCCACTCACGTGCCTCACTACCTGCAATGGCGAGGCACAGGCGCCGAGATGCGATTGCCTCTGCTGCCAAGTTGGGGATCGTTTAGGCTGTATACTCGCGTCAGAGGCGCCATTCTCCCGCGGTTCGTTCACCGAGGATCTTCGGTCCTCATTGCCTGATTCTCAGGTGGTTTTCTGGGGACGGTGTGATTCCAGTTGTTTTGGCTCGGATTTTCGTTTAAAATCATGAATACTTGCTCTAAATAGTTTGGGTTTGCTTTTTTGTTTAAATCAGGACTTCGTTTATATGATTTGGTTATCTTTCGGTAGGAGATTTACCTTTGCCCCTGGCAGTTTCGCATTTATTATGGCTTGCTCGGATAGTTGGCTCTAACTGCAAAAGGAGCTTCTGCTTGTTGACTTGCTTTTCGGTACTACTATGGGTTTATACGGTGTTTTAAGACCGAAAATGCAGCATTTCCATGTAGTCAGATCAGGCTGTCATCACTATCCAGAAGTTTCGGTACTGCGAGAATTTGCGTCAGCTTGCTAGTGTTACTGCGTGTCACTAGAATAGGCAGCCCTCGCGCATAGAGTTACTGAGATGCTAGCTCCTGCTTTCTATGAACATGGACGGGAATATTGCCCCGCTTGCTCATAAATGCGCTGCCAGATGATGCCATTTTTGTTGCTCACTGTGTGCTGTAGGCAACGGCACAATGCTATTGCTTGTGTTGATCCAACTGTAGTGATGGGGTCAAATTATTGATCTACAATTATTGGTTCTCAAGAGGATTTACAATTACAGGATATTATGTCTTGACGTTAATGAGAAACTGCAGGGTCGTTGGTATGGGTTCAAAGCTCATTGGATGTGGATCCGCCACTCCATCACTTACCATTTCGAATGATGACCTTTCTAAAGTAGTTGAAACATCAGATGAATGGATCGCAACACGGACTGGGATTCGGAGCAGACGAGTTCTTTCCGGTACTTTCGATTCACTTTTCTCCGTCCTCTTTCACTAAGGTAGTTTCACTAGGGTAATTTTCTCCCTCAAACGAGATGTATAGTGATTATCTCCGTGTATTTATTTTCTTTTATCTTACTTAGGCGATCCTTATGGATGATGATATGCATCACGCATCATTATGCTTTAAGTAGTTTTTTAGGTCATACACATGCATGTTAATTCAACTAATAATTGTAATGGGGGAGCATATGCTTTGTCCTAAAACACCCTTCTCCATTTAAACTAAATGAATAGCAACATCATGCGACGTGGACACATACACAAAAATAAATGTAAATGCTGGTAAATCTGTATCTTCATATGCTACCTAATGCTTCGCTGGCCTCTAATTTATATTAATGATTGTAGAGTTTTTCACATGTTGGTTCCTAGTCGATGCACGTAAGTAACTGTATAGGGGTGGTTAATATCATTGTGTCTAAGTACTCCCTCCTTCCCAAATTAGGATGCATATTAGTTTTGGCCAAAGTCAAATTTTATAAACTTTGACCAAATGTGTAGAAAATAACACTACTATGAACATCTAGAACATCTCAATTCAATGTTATTAGAACCATAATGAAATATATTTTCATATTATATGTATTTAGTATTATGAAAGTTGTATATTTTTATATATAGTTGTTCAAACTATATAAAGTTTGAATTTGACCAAAGCTAATATGCATCCTAATTTGGTGAAGGAGGGGGTATGTACTAGTTAGGTAGCATAATCTTGTTGTCAAAATGTTTGGAGATACAGTGTTTTCATTTAGCAGACATTCACTTCTCTATGTTTCAGTGGTAATTTGTAATTTTTGAATGTGTTAGGAGATGAAACACTGGGAGGCCTTTCAGTACAGGCAGCACAAAGGGCTCTTGAGATGGCTCAAGTAAGACCTGAAGATGTTGACCTTGTTCTGTTGTGCACATCTACTCCAGATGATCTCTTTGGAGGTGCTGGTCGGGTATGGCTATTCAACCCCTGCCTTTTCTTGGCAGTACAGTAGTTGTCATACTTAAATGGAAACTATTTCTGTTATTGAAAACAGTGATATTTTTGAGCTACCGTATACTCCTGCTTTTATTGTGAGCCAACTCATGCCTGCGAATTTACTTATTTTTTTTACTCTGTATCATAAGTTGGATAGGAAGGGTATGATTTTATTATTAAATTTATCAGAGGAATTGCCGTTTAAAGCATGTTGTTATACACAAGAACTAATCAATAAGATGAAAGTATATTTCACAATAATTCAGCAATGCCAAATTCATGATGGATATCTTGATATACTTCTGAGTTCTAGCATATCAAACAAAAAAATATTTTACTGGCATGCTTTCTGGAACAGCCTGTAGTTCGTGGAGGGACTTAAATAATATATTCACTATGTAACAATCTTTGCATTTGTATTCACTTTTCAGTTTTACTTAAGTTATGTTTTTATGTTCATTACTATTAATGTTGTGTTCTATCTGTTCTGACAAATTCTACACTGTTCTAGTGCCTTTTGGATTTTACTATGCTCAATTTCACATATAACTGGATAAAATGTGAACAGGTGCTGGCGGAGGTGGGGTGCACAAATGCATATGGCTTTGACATCACTGCTGCCTGTAGTGGGTTCATTGTTGGTTTGATTACAGCTACTCATCATATCAAAGGTAATTCCATTGTTAAATATTGACAGGAAGTTATTCAGTGCCCTGTTGGATTAATATAGTTATTATGTTGGGTTGATGTATGCTACTATTGTAGGTGGTGCTGGTATTCAGAATGTCCTAGTAATTGGTGCAGATGCTCTTTCACAGTATGTGGACTGGACAGACAGAGGTACATGCATCCTCTTTGGTGATGCTGCTGGTGCTGTTTTGGTCCAGGTATCTCTTATTTCTTGCTGAAATGTGGGTCTGCTTTCCGTTACCTTGTAAGTTAACCAAGATCCATGGTTCAACGGGTTGTAGTCTGTCTGCATAGTCTGTTGGGTAAGACAATGCAATTTGTTGTATTACAGGCATGGAAGTGTTGGGTGGTGTGGCATTCTAATTTGCAAAGTCTTTTGTGTACCATCTAATCCTCAATGTTGCAGGCATGCAGTCCTGATGAAGATGGCTTGCTAGGTTTTTGTATCCAAAGCGATGGCAACGGGCAGAAGTATGATTTTTTCAGTAAAGTTTTGAATGTCATTTTTCTTGTAGGTCACTTTCTTATGTTAGCTGTTTACTTACGCAGGCACCTGCATTGCTCGGGTTCGAACGCTAAGTCGAGCTTGTCCAAGACCAATGGTGTCCCTAGCTTCCCACCAAAGAAGGGTACTTTCTCATGCATTGAAATGAACGGAAAAGAAGTTTTTCGCTTTGCTGTGCGTTGTGTGCCACAGTCCATTGAGAAGGCACTAGAAGAGGCCGGCCTACCTGCCTCCAGTATTGATTGGTTGTTGCTGCACCAGGTGAGTGTCAAGTAGTAAGTGTCGTATCGATGATGAAAAATGTTTGACCCTAAGCACCGACCTAATTGACCCGCCATGTTACAGGCTAACCAGCGGATTATCGATGCTGCTGCCACTCGGTTGTCTATCCCATCAGAAAAAGTTATTTCCAATCTTGCTAATTACGGCAACACCAGTGCGGCATCCATTCCATTAGCGTTGGATGAGGCTGTTCGCGACGGGAAGGTGAAGACAGGTGATATTATTGCGGCATCTGGTTTCGGAGCTGGACTTACCTGGGGTTCTGCTATTGTCAAATGGGGCTAAACATTTTCTGCGCGGCGAACTATCACAACAAATCAAACAACACCGGTTCCAAAGCTTTTGCCTGCATGGCCCTGGGTCTAAGCCTTTATGGGGTCATTTACTCTTTCCCTGGCCGAAAATTTTCTTTCTGTTGTTCTTGCGCACGAACACCGTGGCACTTTGCCTTATTCATCATTCCTTGGGCAGTTTGACCCGTTACAGAGCTCAGTTGTCATTGTGGCTACTGGTTAGCAGCGAGTTTCTACTGTAATAGTTCTCTGTAGACTGAGTGGTGCGCGGGAGTATTTTGCATCTGAAATGAGAATTTAGCTGGTTTGCAAGGGGAATACAGTGTAAAGTTTTAATGGGTTTTCTCAGTAAGGTTTTTTGCCTGGAAATTCCATTGAACTGTGGTCAAAGTTATAGCTGTAATCAATAAGCATGTACAAGGACTAATGGGTTGGCCAATGTTAAGACATGATTCATGAACTATCTGTATTACAGATTGCTGCCATGTGCAAACTGTACACCAACTTAAAACTGTGATATTTGGAAGAATAAACACTTGGCTAAGCTGATAAAAACAAAGATTTTTTGCTGGCTTCATTTAGCTTTTCAATTTTTCTGCAAGTAATACTACAAGTGAATGAATTAGAGAGTAGAACAATTTACCATAAAAATTTAAAATCGATAGAGCAGTGCCAGGAACAGAACCTGGGTCTGCAAGGTTAAAGCCAGGTAAGAGCATCTCTAAGAGACACTATAAACAGGCTTAGGCTAACACAGCCGACCTAGTGGACACCCTGCACCCAACCCTAGCTCTGCCGCGCCAGTACAAAGTCTGGTGAGCAATTCCGCGTGCTTCTGCCACAAATCGAGCCATGTCGTGTCGTCGCAGCTTCTTCGGGGTTGGGGGAGGTCGCAGCGGAGGCGGCAACCGCCCCCACGCCAATGCAATGACCTCTTCGAGGAGGAGAGGAAGCGCATCGTGCGCTCGGAGGGCGCCAAGAAGCAGTCGGCACGCCGTTGGACCAACCGCGGGCTTTCGCCCCCGCCGTCCCTCCGCCGCCACGCGCCGACGATAGAGAGGTACATGCCACTGTCGCCGGAGCACGTGCTGACCATCCGCGGGTACGCGCACGCCGGAGAGGGGGTCCTCGCGCGTCCCCATTCCTCCATCCCCTACTCCTTCGACGACGATTGGAGCTCTACGTTGCCCCGCCTGCTTATGTCGTCGTCCCCACTGACTACACGCAGGACTCTGCGCCTCGCGCCGGAGATGCTCATGCACGAGTCGGAGCTCGTGCGTGAGGCGGAGATCCTCCACGAGCAGGCCGAGAGGCACAGGGCCATCTCGCTCGTCAACGCGCGCGGCCAAGGAGAGGGAGGAGGCCCGCGTGGCCGTCGTCAAGCTGGAGGCGGCAGACCTCATCAACCTCTCTGAGGAGTGATCTCCGCGTCGCACGTATGCCGCCGCGCCCTACAGCTCTCGTCGAGCTCGATTTTGGTCTAGGTCGTGGCGTGTACTCAGTTAGCCTCCGTAGTATATGTAATCAGGGGCGCAGCTTTTGAAAGAAATGATTATGTATGATCGAAGTTTATATATTATCGAACAACTTCTTCATTGGTTTTTGCCGCGAGTTTTTGCGCCGACGCTTTCCAAACTGCAAATGGCAAGTTCGGTGGCCTGTACTACAGATTTTTAGGTCGCCTGTTTACATTGTCTCTCTAAGCTAATGGCTTCATGTGCACCATGACGTAACTTTTCCCCACGCCGCCGCCAGGGAGAGAAAAAAGAGCTCTCACCCTAGGGCACCCGTCTTCCAACGCCGGGCTCCGGCGGCTCCCCCTGCCGACGACTTAGGTCGTCGGTGGTGAGGGGGGTCGCCGGATCCACGCGTGTGGATAGTTTTAGGCTAAATTAGATTCATTTTTAGGCTGCTCATCGTCTTGGCTTCGGGGATGACGATGACAGCGCTGAATAAATTTTCTTCAACTCCTTCCCCGATGGATTTGGAGATCGGTCTATCCAAGCAAGGATGGTGTGGCGGTGGTGGCATCCTCGTGGTGGATCTGTGTCCTCAGGCTCCGCCACTGCGGCAGCGTTTGCTCCAGCGCTGGCGTGGAACCTGGGAGGTAGTCCAGGAGCGGATGCAGATTGTGATCTGCATCGACGACATCTGGAAGATGTTGGATCGTGTGCTGGGTCCGTGATTCGTGGATGACAGGTACGGCTTCCTCATTCGACGTCTTAGTCATGCGGGGGTGCTAGATCTGGAGCTCGATGGCGTGTCCAGGGTGTTGCACCGGTCTGATTCGTTCAACGACAATGGTTTCACCTTTGGTGAGCCACCTTGGAGGTCCGCAAAGCTGCATGTCAGCGATGGAGCCGCATCGAGCTCGGGTGAGGAGGTGATCCGCCATTCTCTCCTTTGGTGGCTGCTGTGGTGGTGCCAGAGGCAGGTGACGGACGTTGGCGTCAAGCTCAGAGGTTTCTTCGGTCTGGATTGTTCTTTCTTGGCTGGTGATCCTTTGCGCAAAGCTTGCGTTTTGCTGTCTATTCAGTTTTGTCAGGTCGGTGTTTACGTGGCTTGTACTATGATCTTTATGATATATGAATAAGACACGTATTACCATGCAAAAAAAGCTAATGGCTTCATAATCAGAGCTTGAAGAGCTTACTTAATTTTCTAAAGACTAGCCACAACTTTTAAAATCAACACAATTCAAAAAGATCAAAATTTAATTACCTAACTATTACCAATATATAAGTAAGAAGAAAGTCCATTTTTGGTCCTTCAATTTTCCCAGAAGTTCACTTTTCGTCCTAAATGTACTTTTAGGTACAAAGCACACCGTCAAAAAAACTTTGCTAATAGTTCAAACAGTCGGTTTTGCGAATTTTAAAATAGGATACTAGAAAAACCACGATACAAAAAGAAAAAGACCGGTACCTAATCTAAGCCAACCCAGACCGAGCCAACATAAGTTGGAATTCCATGGCTTGGTCAAAGTAGTCCGCGAGTCGTCTCCCGTTCGACTCCCCATCATCTGGCTCGTCTAGGTGCTCGTGATTCGACATCCTGCTCGATGGTGTCATGGTCGTTGCGCTCATCGACGGAATCCCATGCCGCTAGCTCGCCTATCGCAGTGATTGTCCTCTCCGTCGTCCCGCGGATACTAAACTCGTTGCTGTCACGGCCACCGGTGGCAGCTCTGAGTTTTAGTGGCGCAACAGCTAGGTAGCAGAGGTGGAGAACGAAGGCGCGACGCGGCAACACAACACTACAGAGTAGTCTGAGTGTCGGAGATGAAGGTGTCGCGTCACAACGGCGGAGGCGAAGAACCAGTTCTGATTGATTTGATTTTCCTCCTTTTTTCAGTCTCGGCTGGCTTAGATTAGGTACCGGTCTGGCTTTTTCATTTTGCGTCATGGATTTTCTAGCACGCTACAAAACCGACTGTTTGAACTATTAGCAAAGTTAGCCAAGTTGAGGGTTCGTTTTGTATCTAAAAATGCATTTAGGGCCAAAACTCAACTTTTGGAAAAGTTCAAGGACTAAAAATGAACTTTCTTCCAATAAAATATATACCTATCGAGCCCAGACTGCTCACCTTCAATTGTTGAGAACGTTTTCTTGGGAACATGCTCGCGGAAACCCCTTTCTATACCCGGATGCATATGCATCCGGTATAAAAATATATGATCATGCGTAGCTTCATGTTTGAAGTGCACGTGAAGTCATTCCATCAAAACCGATATCCCAAAATATTTATTTTTCGTGAAACAACTTTGCACGGACCTAAAACTTGAAGTTCTACGTGCACATATGTTTTTTGAATTTTTTGGGCATTTCAAATTTTAACAAAAATCAAATTTAAATAAAGCGGGAGCAAAAAAAAAAAGCCACGTGTGTGTCTATATATTAAAACAGAAATTGAGAACATGCCACTGCACGTCGGCAAAATGATGCTTACTTGACTGCCACCGTCACTACCTTGGTACGGTAGGATGCAAACGTTACGATAATCGTCCAACCAATGCGACACAAGCCTGTTCTGCGCCGCGAGGGTTCTCAACAAGTTTGGACTTCTGGATAAAATTGTCGGTGCATAAATCCCACCTCCTAGGCCTATTTTGACACAGCTCAGTGTGACAGTGTCATTGCACATTGTGGCACATGGTTATTTTCAAGTTCGTCTCTGTACTATAGTAGTTCTCTCAAGTTTGAGTGGGAGTATCAATCTGGGATGGAAATTTACCTTTTCTTAGCTGGTACAAGAAGGAGTGGAGCAAACCGTTAATCGGACTAGCAAGGTGTTGCCTGGAAGTTTCACTAAACTGTACGTGGTTATGGCCTCCGTCAGTAAACATGTATGCAAAGGCTAATGGTAACAACCTATAATGTGGGCCAACGCTAAGCAACTTCGATGAAATTCGGAAGAATATCGCTTCGCTAATTTGAAAAATCGATCAAGTGAACTAGAGAAAAACAAATGAGTACGCTACGCAATGATTTAATTCATGGAAAGTCCAATCCACCCGCAGAGGCAACAAGGAGGTACCTGTATAGTTACTACATGTCACTGTTCCAAATCCGACAACAGTCGGTGTCGGAGATTAAGAGGCCCTGTATTGTGGAAAGGAAGCCCTCTGGCATCACGTCCAGACCATCTAGTCCGCCATGGCCAAAGCCTGCCCTAGGATGGTCTGCTCTTTCGGTAGATGGCTCCTTCGGTGATGATGGGAGTGCCGGAGCTGGTATGAATATGATACCGAGAGATTCTACTAACGATGTTTATTTTCAGCTTATCGAGACATTTTCAATTGCAATGACGCAATTGGAGTCGGAAATCTGTGCTGCAATGGAAGGACCCGCCTTGGCACATCAGTGGTTTGAACTTCCAATAATGTTGCAAACAAACTGTGCCTCAATCCGCCTTGAAGGAGGACATATGCAATAGAACAGCATATGGTCATCTCTTTGACGAGATTAAACACATGATCAGCTTTATTAGGTAAGTTTTTGTAACAAAGATTACTCGAGAGCAAAATAGCACATATAGTCTAGTAAATTTGGGTAATTTGAAGGGAGTACCGCTTGTTGGGTACGTCATGCTCAGCGTAACCTTGTGATTGCTCGTAGTGCTAGCTGAGTGTAACCTTGTGATTCTGGAATGTTCTAAAAAAAGGAACTAGAGAAAAGAATGCAATTCCCAAGGTTTGGTTGGACCCAACTAGGAAAAAGATAGCGACACCGATAAAAAGGAACTCCATCGCCGGGATTTGAACCCGGGTCGCCTGGGTGAAAGCCAGGTATCCTAACCGGGCTGGACGACGATGGATTTGTGATTATCTGAAGGTTGGTACATATATATAAACATTCTTTATTATGCAGTTTCACAATCCTGGCCTTTTCACTCACAGACGAATTGAAATTCAGAGAATCAAAATACACAGCAGAAGAGAGGGAGGTGTCCGCTTCCACGAGCTAGATCGCGTAATGGGTGATGTCGAGGACGTCCACGGGCATGGACAGCTGGTAGCTCTTGGTGTACCTCGCCCGCAGCTGCAGGTACTCGCCGTACTTGAACCCTCTGTACCGCGGCGGCTCTCCCACGTCGCCCGCGAACTGCGGCAGCGGCTCGACCCACTTGTCGCCGTGGACGTTGAGGAAGAAGATGAGCGAGTACCGGTGCGCCGCCGGCTTCCTCACCACCCGGTGCATGACGCTCTTGAACCTGCCGTTGCTTAGCACCTGCACGACGTCGCCGATGTTGACGACGATGCTGTCCTCGACGGGGTCCACGGGGGCCCACTCTCCTTCGGGCCCGAGGACCTCCAGGCCCCCGACGCCGTCCTGCAGGACGAAGCTGATGCAGCTGACGTCCTGGTGCGGGCGGGCGCCGAAGTTCTCCTCCTGCGTCGCCGGGTAGCAGTGCCGCGCCGAGATGAAGTCGAAGGTGCGGTCGTCGTTGTACTCCCCGAGGAAGCCTGGTGGCAGGCCCATGCACTCGTTCAGAATCTCCTGGACGAGGAGACCCAACTCGGTGAGCTTGGCGTGCCACTCCACCAGCGCCTCCCTGTGTGGATGCATCACACGAGTTTTCGTTTTTAAGTTTAGAGCAGGTTGATGCTTCTAACTGACTTATTCAACAGTAATTTTGTCCCGAGGAGTATCTTTGGAAGAACACATATATGAGTGTGACTGTCAGGTACTCTCAAATAAACTCATGAAAATGCGCTGACGACGTATAAGATTCATCCGCGCGGAAACATTGCGATAACCAAGTAGTATCAATCAAGACTCTGTGTGAAACTATCTTTACACAAAACTTGCAATTCGAGTGATAGTTCATTGTTTAAGTTGCAAACTAGTGTAGCATAAATTTTTAGGTGGAAGTTTATCTCAATGATCTCCACCAAAGTACCCGTATATAAACAATGTTTTAAAATCATATACAAGCTCTGCGTATCTAAGTCTAATGGGGATCATTGAAATTATTGGGTTTTCTAGTGTAAATCCTAATGGACAATGCATGAATGGTAAAGGCCGGGATTAAAATTTAGTTCCACGTTACTGTTGGGATGGAGCATTGGGGAGAACATATACACACACCTCCACCCCCAACCGTAATTACACGAAAAAGCAATCCTGCCTGGGCGTTCGTGTGCGAGGCCTATCCTGCTCGTCCAACCAGCCTTCTAGATTCGTGCATGGGTCTCGTGTGCTAGTTGTAAAAAGGCCCCTCAACTAAATTCAGTTCACGTTAGAAGGTTCCTTCCATTTTTCAACTCATACCTTTCACTTTCCTTATCTAATGTTCCACTTTATGTTGCAATAAATCCGTAATTTTGATGCATATTTTAGCATAAGCCAGAATTTTTTTGTGGCATTAGCAATGTTCCTGAAATAATTTATTTGAGAGGTTTTTTTGCGTGCAGCAATTAGCAGATAAAAAATCCCACGTTTCTGCAAATGTACATGAGATATAGAAAATGCACCAATTAATAACTATTCTTTCTTATATAATTTTTCCACAACCAAATCATCATATAAATTAGACGCGAACACTCGCTAGGGATCGATGCGCACGTGCTTACACCATCTTGTGTCCCTCACATAAGGTTAGAAGCCGAAATATTCTGTTATATGAGTGTAAGATGTTTTGAACGACTGTCCATTGTCAGGACCGGTCCATAGATTTGGGGGCTCTACAGTAACACGACATCAAAGGCCCTTTGTTTAAAGCGGAAGAGTTTTCCTACGGTCAAGGAGGGCAACTCTAGAAAATTATTTAAAGATATTTTAAATATCTGCCAAGCTTCACCACTTGTTCACACACGAAAGACTTAAAATAATATTAGTATTCCACAAGAGAAATATTAGTTTAATATAATATCAAATTAAATAATCTGTACATTTGATAGATCTATGGTCTTTGGATTCTCTGTGAAAAAAATTCAAAACTACCATATATAGTGATACTTATTTTTACCAATTGCTCCTTGTGTACATGTGTATATACATATGTACCTCTAGAGTTAAATAATAGACCACCATTATGAGAGTAATAGATCCATTTGCATGTGTAAAAGATAAGTAGTAGAGTACACATATTTGACACATGATTAATATCAGGATGAGATTCTCTATCATACATGTATGATGGGACTCGTAGAATCATGCGAACGGGAGGAGAGCCACTTATGGAATGATATAGTTATGTGATTGCGCCTTTAGTCTCCACTAATGAATACTTACAACCTTGTCAAAACACATGATGGCTTGGTCTGTTCATTTGGAGGGGCTACAGAAATGTAGCATCGAGAAAAATATTCAGAAATGATGAATTATTTGGGAGGGGAGTGGGGAGAAGAGTGAGAGTACATGCATGATAGACTATCGTTTGGACCATCTATATTTTCTAGAATTATTCTACATTATTAGGCCTCAAGAGTTGAAGATTACTATGGATACACGAATAAGTCTTTCACTGGGCTCCCCTAGCTCATGGAGTCTGGTGCGAGCACCCCACTGCCCCGTCCTATGGGTCAGTCTTGTCGATTGTTCCTCTTCATCTCCCTAGTGGGCCAGTTCTCACTGGTCTATGTATAAGAAAGGTAGCTCCTGAAAATACCAAGATGCCCAACACAAATGAGACTCCCTCAAGGTTCCGAAGCTTTGCGCCGCTGTTCACGTCTTCCCCATCCCGCCTCTTGGCGTACCAAAACAAGACAATAGATAAACCCTGCCTCTTATGCTCTTGTGTGGAAGAGGGCTATCAAGTTTTTAGGAGCGCTTCCGCGTGACTACTGACATCCTCCTCGACTTCGCAACAAAAGGCTATTTTCCCGACCAAAACATGACTATATCCAAACACTGTGAACTTTGAGCCGTCGTTCACATCTTCCCCATCCAGCCTCTCGGTGCGCGTAGTGAAACAAGACAATTTGTCTCTACTTTCCCAACGATACCAATTTCCGGACAAAAACATCTGTGGCAACATTCCTACTACCAAAACACCCCAAGCGGTTTTCTTGACCTGCACCATAACCTATCCAGTGCACCGGGGCTTGTGGTGCACCCGGTGCACCAAACCTTAGTGCGGTTGAAAATTGACAAATTTTTTGAATATAATTTTAGCACATAGACATAATATATCTCTAACATGGTGCAAACTTTCAATTCAAAATCGCAAACATAGCTCCAGAAATAAAAAAGAGAAATTTGTAGGTGAATAGTAGCTACTCCATGTTGGACTAGAAATTCGACCCATTATCAGTTTCCACACTGGAGTTATTGTTTTTGTTTCGGAAACTATAATTTGAATTCAGAGTCAGAAATTTTTAGAGTGGTACGAACTAGTTTTTTTATTGTCTTGGTTTTTGGTAGATTTTTTCAAAGTTCGTAAACATCAAAACGAAAGTCCGGTGCACCGGGTGCACCACAAGGCCCGGTGCACTGGATACGTTCTCCCTATGTGTTCTTGTCCCTTATGGGATTAAATTTTCATTATTAGTGATGCCCATCGATCATGCTGTTCCTATCCTACTTACCAAAAACATACCTATAATTTCACAAGTTTTTGATGATCCAGAATTATTTTCATTATTAGTTTTACCTTTCATATTTCTAGAATAGAATATATCTTATATGTTCAACGGGGTGAACTTCGGTAAGCCCTCTGGATCCACTCGTAGACTGCATGATTATTTTCATTATTAGTTTTACCTTTCATATTTCTAGAATATAATATATCTTATATGTTCAACGGGGTGAACTTGGGTACACCATGTGGATCCACTCGTAGACTGCATGTGCTCTGCACGCCCATGTCAGTATATTAAGCATATAAACAAAACAGCTATGCAGTTCAAAGTTTCAAACACATGCAACGAGCTGCAAACGGGTGACCTGAATCCTGCAGGCTCGGCGGGGTACAGGTCGAGCCAGAGCTCGGGATGGAGGACGAGCAGCAACTCGTTCTTGTCGACGGAGTGCGTGGGCTGCCGCGCGTGCCCTGCCGGGAATGGCGGGGAGGTCCCCTCGGCCGGCCGCACCTTGGCCTTCTCCTCGTCAGGGAGCGCGAAGAACGAAGCTTGAAGCTCCAGCGCGCGCGCCATGAGCTCGCGCGGCACGCCGTGGTTCACGACGCGGAAGAACCCCGACGACCGGCACGCCTTGCGCACCGCCTCGGTGGCGGTGGCGCGGGCGACGCCGCCCTCGTCGTCGTCGAGGAAGAACGGCGCGAGGTCCACCGTGGGGATCGCGATGCTTCCGTTGTTGCTTGCCGCCATGTGCTCGATCGTCGGTCTGATCTTGCTCTTCCAGTCTTCCTAGGTACGCAAGCGCGGGCGACGTGTTCTGCGTTTATTTAAGACGACTTGAGGTTAAACGAGAGATGAGATGGTCAAGGATTATGGAGCGTCTAAATATATATATAAGCTGCAGATCCTTATTAGTGAGCACGACCGGCTGGCCTCCGTCATAGACAAAGCTTTGAAGCTCGATCAATCCGCCGTGGCCCAAGGGAAAAAAGAGCACAGTCATGACGTCGGTGAGGTGAGATCACGACTTACGAGTGGCGATCTCTTGTGAAGTTCCAGGATGCAGCCACACGTTAATCATTTATCCTTAGTGTTACAGTGCCATGATTCTAAAGATTATGAATTTTTTGGTTTCGCTAATCCTAATCCGTCTTGAATATTCTTAAACCTAATTCTGAAAAACATAAGTTGGTAAAAATTTGCAAATCACACTTTCGTCAACCTGTGTAGTTGTTTTTTTAAGGATGGACCTACATATAGATATAACCTATTCTTAAGCATCCGATCCTCGAACAAGTAAATCTGAATAGATCCCCTCGACGAAAGGAAAAAATGACAAAGAGAAGGATTCCTCTCGAAACATGCATACGCCCAGCTATAGTAATATAGTAACCATGATTGAGACCGCTGCTGGGCCAGACAACACAACACCAAAGAAAAACAACAAAGAAAAAACGAAGAAAAAGAAGAGAAAACAAAGCCGACAACAGTGGCTTGACAAAAACGAGGACGACCCGCGACCGTTGCGCCCTGCAGCTACGTTCCACCACATGTCTAGCACTCCGAAGCGCCACGCACCAAACAACACCTCCAATAAGGAATGCAACGATGACGACACTACTGGCCAGACTAGTCCAAGGGTTTCCCTCGGTGCGCTCCGAGAGGTGAGAAAGAGGTACACCCGACGCCCATCAGGAAGGACGATGGCACCCACAGGTGTCACCGCGTCGGTGTCAAGAAGATAAGGATTTCTCCCGACCCCTCAAAAAGCACACTCTCGGACGCTTCGCAGTGCCCCACCATGCTCGTCACTTGCCAACGCACGTCACCACGGTCTTGCAGCTGCCATCGCCATCTCACCGTGACACACGAAGCAAGGCTAGTAAGATAGAGAAAAGGAATTTCGGCAAGGGTTGACAGGACAACGGCGCGCGGGAGGGAACAACCTCCACCAACGGAAGGCAGTAGCCGACCGGATACGGCCGCAAATGGAATTCAGAAGTCTAGCCCCAAATAATTCATAAGGATTTGGCAAAGGGAATTCAGAAGTCAAAGATGTGGCCCCAAATAATTATATTGGAAAACTAGTGATGAGATAATGATACATGGTTTTGCATGACTAATCAACACCTACTTGAGATTACTTAAAAAACTTAGTCTCCTTTTGTCAGTGTTGCAAATTGCGTCAAAAGAAAGAATACTTTTGTATGGGACGTGGACGTTTACATTATTTTAGCAAACGTGGGTTTTCACCTTGCTGCTCAACTTAGGTTTTTTCTTAATAGGACAAGTCATAAATCTATTAGGGCTTGAATAAGCTGCCCGGTGTGATATAATTTAGACTATATTTGTCTTGATAAAAATTAATACTACTACATTATATGATGGAAGAGTACTCTCCAGCCTCTCCATCCGGTGTGACCTAAAATGACATGATGGTTATATCTAAAAAATCCTTGTTTGCAGTAATTACTTTTTCTCAGTATAACAATACTAACATTAAATTCCTCCACAATAAGGAACCTGAACCCTAGCTTCCACTAATTAATTTTTCCTCATTCTAATTAATTTGCCATTTTGATACCAGCATCTAACCCCTAGCTTACATTCCTCCTAACATTATTGCAAACCTAAATGGGAGGGAGCACATAAGTAATAACATCTTCCTCTTCATCATCAATGACCTCCACAAAGTGTGCCAGTGATTCAGGGGAGACTCGTCGGTGTCGGTGTAGAAGCCAGGGTCGTAGGGTGCCTTCACGTCGGAGTACTTGCACCTCTTCCTGTGCAGCTCCGCATCATCTACGGCCCCGTCGACAATCAGCTCTAGATCTACGACCGTCGGGTGTACTTAAGGCTAACAAATTCGAACTACCGGTCGTGCGCTCCTAAAAGAAGGGGTATCAGGAAATCCTGCCTTGTTTTTTGAGTTTCGACAGTTTCCCCACGGTGGATTTATCGGAGAAGAAATGGACTTGCCCATGCCCAGCAAGATGGAGCAAAAATCAACCACTAGCTATCTAAAGAGAACATGTGGCCAATAAATGTCTATGCCAACGTCGGTGGCGCCTTAGGGTGTCGTTCTCCTTCTTGTTGGCGTCGTTGTGGAGTTTTCAGTCCCGTTTGACATGTGTGGTCCTAAGATCTTCGGGTGAATACCTAAGCTCCGTCGAGAGCGGGTGGCGGCGACGGACGCGTGACTACCTTTTTGGAGGCATCACCTTGGAGTTTTCTTAGCCATCACGATGCGACTGGTTCGTGGCAATCAAATAGGGTAGCTTTGTGGTCTGGGGAGGCGGATCGCGGACGGTGGTTGGTGTTGAGGCGGCCGCCTCAAACCTCTATGCGGTGACGGTCCTACGGGGCTTGGTCATGGCCTTACGTGGGGCTTGGGGGCTTGGAGATTTGTGTGGACTGCGTGTTTGCCGACCCGAGCCATAGGTGTGAGTTTGTTGCATCCGATAGGCTAGTGTTGTGTGGACGTGTGTGATTTTTTAGTTCGGTTTCCTTATATTGCACCGACGCCAATTTTCCTAATCTATGGACTGTAGGAATGCAATGCCTTCTTGTATCCCTCCAGTTCATATTAATAGCCTCAACTTGTCTAGATTTGTATGTATCTAGTTAAGTATTTAGATTAGATGCATTTGTGTATAGAAAAAGTTGAGGCTATTAATATGTATCGGAAGGAGTAGAGTTTTCTCAAAAAAAAAAACCCTGGATAAACCCTTCTTTGTTCGTATATAATTATTTTTCGCGTCTGCAATATGTTGACGGTATTCCTCAACAAACAGTCCAAACAAAAACGAAGGTAGTTTAACAAAACAGATTACAGCAAGAAAGAGAATAGGGAGTTTGACTCAAATCATCGTGTTATGGATAACTAATGGAATCTTTTTTTCAAGAATACTAACTAATGGAATCTTGCGTGGCTAAATCAACCAATCAACAATCCCGTCGAAAGAAGAACATCAAGGAATCTATCATCCTCTGGTTGTTTCTATGGCCCGTAAAAACGGCGTTCCATAGATGAGTGAGGAGGGTTCCCAAGCAGAGGGAGGCGGCCAGGCCGGAGTAGCCAAGGACGCGCGTGGCCACGAACACTGCCCGTCCGGCGGCGGGCGGCTGGACGTAGAGCATGAGGAGAGTGGAACCCAGGACGAGGAGGAGGTTGAACAGGGTGCACCAGCACAGGAACCTGCGCCTGCTGCGCTGATAGCCGTCCGCCCTCGCCACTCCAGCCTCAGGATCGCTGCCGCCGGTGAGGAGCCCCTCCTTCCCCGCCAGGAAACCGCGCTTGCTGGAATCCGGCGCCGTAGCCGTCGCCGTCGCCGCACTGCTGGCTCCCATCGGTCTATGTAGTATATCGATCTGTTGTTGGATCCACGACCTACCCGTGCGTGTCTAGGTTATCTAAGTCGAGAGCGGCCAAGAAGTTATATAGGCACCAACCGGCGATCGATCGCCCGGTACCCTTTTTCTCGTACATGTCGGGCACGGAAACCGCCGCGTGTACGTCTATGCCTACGTACGTAGGACAGTGCTAGGTGTCTCCCGGGATCCGAACTCCTGATCTGACTCCGGCGTTCGACACGTGTCCCATCCGGGTACTCCTTTCCGAGAAAAACGTCTCAAAGAAAAAAGCACAACCGTGTCCCCCCGCTCCTCAGACCCCGTCTGTCCACCCCTTCTCGCTCTTCAGAGCACCAGTTTCTGCCGGCGGCGAGTCACAGCACCATAGGCCCCTTGTAGCACTGATGGCCGCGGCTGCATGCCCCCTTGGAGCATCTCCGCTGCCTTTGGTAGCATGTCATCTGCCACCGGCCTGTGGTAGCAGACCGCCACGGCCGTAGGTAGCAGGCATCGTCGCCGCTTGTAGCAAGTGTCGCCACCGCATGTAGCAGGCACCGCGGCCGTATGTAGCAGGCATCGTCGTCCCTTATAGCAGGTGCCGCCACCGCATGTAGCAGGCATCGTCGTCGTCGCATGTAGCAGGCACCGCGACCGTATGTAGCAGGCATCGTCGCGGCGTGTAGCAGGCGAGGCCGTCGCATGTAGCAGCCGCCGTCGTCGTCTGTAGCAGAGGACGCCGCCGTCTGTAGCAGTCGTCATCCGGCGCCGCCTCGTGTAGCAGCCGTCGCCGCCTCGTGTAGCGGCCGCCATCGCCGTCTGTAGCAGAGGATGCTGCCGCGTGTAGCAGCCGCCGTCGTCGTCTGTAGCAGAGGACGCCGCCGCCTCGTGTAGCGGTCGTCGTCCGTCGCCGCCTCGTGTAGCAGAGGCCGCCGCCGCTTGTACCAGCCGTCGTCCGCCGCCGCCTGTAGCACAGGGCGCCACCGCTTGTAGCAGCCGCCGTCGCCTTGTAGCACGCACGCAACGGATTGATGGTCGTTAAAAGAGGCAGCAAGGGATTTCGGGCAGTTTGACAGGCGGGTGGTGGGGGAGGAGCAGGGCGGCGAGCCGAGGGAGGAGCAGGGGCAGCGTGCAGGGGGAGGAGGAGGGGCGGCACGCCATGGATTTTGCGGCGGGCGTCATGACTTTTGACTTGGGAGAACAGGTGAAGGGAAGGAGATAAGGTTGGTGGGGACCCACAGCTGTTCGTGTCTCCGTGTGAGCCGAGACACGCGTTCAGCGCGACGAGCCGGGGGCGCGATCCCCCGGGTGAACGGTATCATTTACCATGAACTAATAAGGCTCTGTTGTTTCTTAAAAAAGAAAACTAGCGGATCCCACTCTTCCTGAGCATCTATACCAAGTTCTAGTAGATTCGATCGCGTACCATCTGTCTCGACAACACATATGAATCGTGTACTGGACATGCAAATAGCTAAGCTTGACATTCATCAATTTACGTAAAAAGCTAAATTTGGTACTGAAGTGGTTCATAACTTCCCCAAAATCGTTCTTTTCTTCGGTGGAAGAAAGAAGAATCATCTTCACTTGCAACTTTTCATCTTTAATCCTATCGATATGTCTTATCCTTCAGCCTAGAGTGTGAAGCTTGCCTTTCCTTTTTGCTGAATTATCTTTTGACAACTCTTTTGAAATTCTATAGGGCCGCGTGCTGCATCCTATATCTTTTG
Organism: Avena eriantha; assembly: GCA_910589775.1. Classification (NCBI taxonomy): domain Eukaryota; kingdom Viridiplantae; phylum Streptophyta; class Magnoliopsida; order Poales; family Poaceae; genus Avena; species Avena eriantha. The sequence continues at coordinate 428,559,227 of OU342746.1, forward strand.
GTATCCATGGAAAAACTTTCACCTTGATACATCGTCTTTTTAAAATTCTTTTAAGAAGCGGTTCTATTCCTTTATCGTGTTCTCGAGAGCACCTAAGCTATGTCCATCCTACCTTCCTTATTTCATGACAGTCCTCCAGATGCTTCAAGTCCCTTCTGTTGAGAAGCAGAACGGAAGACTCACGATAAGTCTATCAAGATGTGCAAGGTGTGGTGGTCTATCAAGATGTGCAAGGTGTGGTGGTCGCACCATTTAGTCGACGAAGAAACTTAGGAACGTGAGGATCACCTTCGTTCCGAGCACCCGCCACTCTTCGAGTCCTTTTAGTCGACGAAACTGGCTTATTAACTCCATCAACATGGAGATCACCGTCGATTCCAGAAAACATATGGCATGACTCCGATGGTGGCATCATAAGAAGTAGGAATTCATAGAGGTTTTGGATACTGAAGATCTGTTGCAGATTATACGACAAAAGAAGGAAACCAGGAGGGTTTTCTTCCTGGCTACCATTTCTGATGTTGTTGATCAGGTTATAGTGGATGTAGAGGCCCCTATAGTGGATGAACAGAATGAGGTGATCGACGTTGATCAGATCTGATGAGAGCTTCTACCCTAGGCTTGTCATATGGACCACGGGGTTCCCCTACCTATATTTGTAACATAGACAGCTGTTGCATTTAAATTGTGTTTCCATGATTATGTTTGTTGAGAGATTGTGATATAATATTGTGCAAGCTATTGAGATTTTAGGACATATCAATCACTGAAACCATCTTTGTAGTAACAAGACATAAGTACATTGTAGTTGGCATGCTTATGTTTCTTGGGATGATGTACTATACCTGTTTCTATGATTATGTTTGTTGAGAGATTATAACGTTTTGTGAAAAAACACTAAACAAGTGATGCATAAGCACATTGTAGTTGACATGGTTTTGTTTCTTGAGATGATGTAATATACTGCTGTGTTGCTATTAGTCATAGGAAATGCGATGGAGGAAATACAGGTTTAATGCTATTTTTTAAAATAATACATTTTGAAAAATTAATTTCACGAATAATGCACGCAGTTGTTAATTTTGAAAAGTAGAGCGGCCTCGGGGTTTGAACTCCCGACAAGGACCTCTCGGGAGTTTGAACTCCCGACATAGGGTGGTGCATGACGAGTGCTTGTTGGTGGCTTGTCGTTGGTCCAGACACCGGCGAGTTCTTATCAGGAGTTAAACTCCCAACGGGTGCTGGTCTGTGTTTGAGACCCCGAGGCCGTGCTAGTTTTCGTAATTATCAATTTCATGCATTATTCATGAAATTGATTAAATAATTCTTGTTATTTAAAAAAGTTAGTGGTTTAATATTTGAAATAAGAATGTAGGAAGAGAAAACCTATTAGGAAGGAGACAGTAATCCAGTGAAAGGGCATGGTATCCATTAAACTATTGTAACATGCTAATTTAGTCAATGTTGCAGCAGTGACAAACTTCACTTTCCCACACTTTCGTTCTCTCTCTCACTCGCCTCCTCCCTCTCTCCTCACCGTCACCGATGTAGACGCAATCGCCATGCCGTCCTGAAACGACAAGGACGACCAGCCGAGCAGCAACAACCTTCTCTCCAACATCGAGTCTTCCTTCCCTGATGTGAGTTACTCTGTTTTCTTGGCTAGGGTTAGGCATTAGTAATTCCCTCGATCTGAGCTCCATTTGTGCATGCAATTATGTTTAATTCCAGCTTTGTGTTTCCTTTTAGGTACCATAGATGATCTACGACCCCAAATAGGAGGGCCTAGATCTCGATGGAGAAGTAACATGTGACCATGGGCTAAAACTGAGGAGATATGTTGCATTCGAATGCAGTAACACTGGAAGAATATTTTTGGGTTGTACAAATCAGGCGTGTTTACATTATGTTCAATGGTGATATGAAGAAAAATGTATCATGTTATGTTCATAACACGATAGTGTGTTTTTTAGGTTGGCCCGGTGTGTAAAGCAGTAAAGTGGGTGGATCTTGAGTGGCCAGATTCACTTAAGAAATGTTTGGCCCAATTATGGGAGATGTATGAGTTGGAAAAAAGGTCAGAGAGATTTCCTGATGCTTGTGATGCATCTGAAAAAATGTCAAGTTGTCGATAGAAAATAAGGAGCTGGAACAAGAAATCAAGAATTTGCAGTCAGAACTAAGTGACACAATCAATGGGAGCCTTGTTGTGGGAACTGCACAAAAGCTTCATGATAGTCACATGTTGCTGATTCAGAGTGCAGAAAAGGAGAGGGATCAGCTCAGGGAAGACAAGAAGAAGCTAGAGTACTACATTGTGGATCTATTGAAGGAACTGAGGAAGGCATGCGAGGTGAACAAGGATAGACTATTAAGGATAAATGAAATTCTAGATGAATAATTTATGCCGTGTCAATGCCTGAAACTAGTTAAATGTAATACTTGGAGTTGCTCTTTCTTAATTAAGCCAAACTCAATCCTCGAGCAAATTAATTTCAAACGAACACATATTGTGCACATAGTTAAGTTCACGTTTACAAAATCACCACTACAGAGGATAAAACAGGCAGTTCAGTACTACATACACATATGTTGGGTTCAAGCTAGCCTCGCCCGGAGCTGCTCGTTTTCCTTCCTAAGATCAGCCAGGTCCACTTTGAACTTTGCCTACTCCTTTAGTACTTGGTCATGTGCCTCCTGTAGGTTCCAGCGCTCTGTCAGGGATTCAAGAAGTTGGTCCATAAGCTTACAATTTTCTTCCATGAGCCCCTGCATGATCTCCGTCTTCTTACTAGCCTAGGTGCGACCTTCCTTGTGAAGTTTCGCCCATCCGGAATTTTCCACCTTCAGATTGTGGCACTTGTCAAAAAGCACCATGACTTTAGCGCGCAGGTGGTCAAAGGCCATCTTCTGAGAATTCTTCTTCTTCCATTGGATGGCTATCTTGTCATTTAGCCAGGTCGCTAGGTCTAGGTTGAGCTTTCGCCTCCTTCCCTACAACAAAAATATATAGTATGGTTTGTTCAGTTCACCAGGCCAAGGTGGTTAGTTTCTATAATTAAATAAATCAACTTGTGGCACAGTCATGGCGTAGGTCTCAGGAATGAGGTGGGACGAGGCTCCAGTGGAGCCTGTTGCAGGTTTGGCGGCAGGAGTTGGGGGAGTAGCAGCGGGAGACGACTTGGAGAACATATCACGAATATTCTTGGAATCCCCAAAATCTTTGGAGGTTCGCCTCGGACCAACACCGGATTTGATCCCGAAACATGCACAATATAAGTACAAGAATTGAATAGGTGCAACACAAAATAAAGCGGGAGAATGAATATACTTGCACTATGGCAGATGCCTTAGCTAAAGGGACGCTGATGGATTTCTTCTTCTCTGCCTCTAAGGCTGTAGTGGATTTCTTGGAGACTCCACTCTCTGTTTTCTTCTTTTTGCCCTCGGTAGCAGCTTCAGAGGTGGAGCTCTTCTGTTTTCGCACTGCCGGAGCTGGGTTATCCTTTGGAGCGTCATAATCAGACACAACGTGGATATATTTTAGCTTTGGATCATAGACCTGGGAGGCCATTTGATCCGCTGCCAAGGTCACCAGCTGATAGATCCAAACAACGAGTCAAATGAGTAATGCATTCAAGACGGAAGACCTTAGAGTATATATAACGAGTAACAAAGGAAGCACAATTACCTCTAGGCATTTGCCGGCTTCAAACATGTCAAAGGTGATCTTGAAGCCGCGCTTCTTGGCTTTCACTTTGACGATGTCCTTTATCCGGAGCTTGATGGATTCATTGGAGAAGTTGTCCTGCGAGATTCGCATAGGATCTTTTTTGCTCTTGGAGTACTTGTGCATCAGCTTGGCGCGGTGCTGCAGAGGTTGGATCTGCCTCGTGAACCAACACATGGCTAGGTCCAAGCCGGTCAGACCTCCATCTACCAGCCACTCGATCCGCATTACGGTGCGAGAGACCTTGTCGTCGGATGGGAGGGGGCCTTGGGATCTCCATGTGGGGGCCTCGGCGGCAACTCCATCAACAAAGTCAGGGTATGAGTCTTGGTGGCTGGCCAGAGGGATATCTGGGCCATAAAATATGATCGTTGCCAGTTCCTGCAGGACTCATGATAGACGATGTCGGGGAATCACTGGTGAGGATGGATCTTAAAACTGATTATTCCGCAAATCCACAGATCATCCTTGGATTCTACATACTCTCTTTTGATGGTGAAAAAATAGATAAACAGATCTAACCTAGGCTTCATTCCTAGGTATCCTTCGCACAAAGCTATGAAATTTCTAAGTACGAGGATGCTGTTGGGAGAGAGGTTGTGGGGAAGTACCCAGAAGTGTCGAAGGATCTCAAGGAATAAGTCAGAGACTGGCAGGCTAACGCCATGCACCAGCTGGGATTTGAGTTAGACCTTCTCTCCGACTTGGGCAGAAGGGACCACCTCACCGGCTGGTGCCGGCCGCCAGGCCAAGCACTCCGTCATAGGAAGATATCCTTCTGCGATGAGTTCCTGGAGCTGCTCAGCGGAGAGGTTAGAGCCCCTCCACAATCCCTTGTGGGAGTTAGCATATTCTTCTGCAGCATCAGGCGCCGCTCGTTTCTGGTCACCCTCAGTTGATTCCACCACGGCAGAGATTGGAACCACCACCCCTTCCGGTGGAATGGAAACACTCCGTGATGGATCGGCTGAAGCCTCGGGAGCCGCTGCTGTTGAGGGAGCACTACTGCTGGATTCCATTGCGAAGGTGGATGAAGATTTGGGGGTTGAAGTAATCTGACTAGGGTTTCCTGCTGGAGAAGCTCGAATGGTCGCGCGGCGAGAGGAGGAAGAAGACGAAGGTGAGAATGTGGATAAAAGAAAATGCCTAAGCCGTAGTAAATATTTATAGATCCCAGCGTCAAGATTCATGCAAGGAAATCTACTGGACATAGCGTTGCCAACGTGGGGATGAATGTGCACGGTAATTTCACCACGTCCACCGATTTGCCGCTTAGACGTTTTGGATTTTGTGCGCGTAAAAATATCTAATGATTAATTCCCTGCTATATGTGAGTTTCGAGGTAGAGTAGGTTGTAGCATATGGCATCCTCTGGCCGTTGCAGTGGAAGAGTCGTATCTGAAGATTCCCTGGAAGGCAGAAACTATCCGACTCTGGGAGAAAAGACTTGAAGAATCTCCGCCTTACATTACGAAGACAGAGAGGATTGCAGGGTTCTTTGGGAGACCTTCGAGATATTTCTTGATGAATTGCCGACATCACCTAGACGGAGCACTCAAAGATTGAGAGGCAAGATGGTGCAAGATCTCAAAGTCCTCCGGGGGCTACTGTTCGGGATATGCTAAATGGGTATCACCATCACATGTCTCTAATCCAGATAACCCGGGTGGCCCTGTAGCATGGCCCATGCCCTGATAGGCGACCCAGTTAGATGGACCTAGAAGGGAGGCCCATGCCGAATAAAGGAAGGCTACGTGGCAGTCACCGACATACTCAGAGCATTGGAGTACAAGACACGAAAGACTAGTTAGTTTTAGTGTAGGACTCTTTACCTTGTCCGGCAAGGTCATTTCCCTGTAACCCTAGGTTCTGGTGCATTTACAAGACGGACCCGTGGGAGCCTTTAGGGCATGATTCATAACACCCTCGCACAATGAACCAATCTCTGTAACTCGCCGCATTTCCATTATAGTGATTTATAGCAGGAGTAGAGTTCTGCCACCGTTGTGGGACTTGAACCTAGGTAAGATGTGTTACCTCGTACCCGCCAACTCACCACCTTCCCCCACCTCTCTAAACACGCTCTGTGAGGATCCCTCCATGGCATACTCGTCGACAATACCATGACATTTATGAAAGATTGAGTTTAAAATAATTATAAATTACTACTAGAACTTCCACTCAAAAATAACACCCGTCTAGTTATTTTAGTGATTACATGAACCAAATTCACTACACCACAACCGATCATCACATGAGATGATGTAGCTTCAAACACGAACATCAACATGTTAATCATATCATTCATATGCCTCGTGCTTTACCTTCCGGTTCGTGTTCTGAGGCCATGTTTGTACATGCTAGGTTCGCCAAGTAGAACCTTAGTAATCGCGTGTGTAAATCTGTCTTACACCCATGTATGTGAATGTAGATTCTATCACACCCGATCAACACGTGGTGCTTCAAAACGATGGACTTTCTTAGCGATGCATACTAAAGGAAGAAGACATGTTTATCTTGATATTTTAGTGAGAGGGGTCCTATTATAATGCTACCACCAAGTTCTAAGGTAGACATAAGCATAAATAAGATGCATAAAAGGGATAAACCTCACATGCACATATATTGTGATATAATATGGTCCTTTCTTGCACTTTGATCTCCATCTTGTGGTCCATGATATGATCACCATCATTTCGCCGGCGCGGCTTCAAGGTCCATGATGCCACCACTTTGGTTGTTCTCTACTAATTCAAATTACACGGAATTTCCATTTCTAGGACGCATGCCTTTAAAAGAATAAAACAACCGTATGGCTCTAGCTAGTTGTCATAACTTACAAATGATAGCATTGCATACAAATTTGTAACATATGAGCATATCACATCACATGCCCTGCAGAAACAACTTAGATGCCTCTAATTTCTTTTGAATATTTTACATGGCTTTGGGCTTAAGAAGAATCGTTCATCCTATGAACTTCAAACCCAAAACGGTGATAAAAATTACTAACAACTTGCTGTAAATCAGATCTTAACTATAGTAGGAGAGACAGACACCCTCTAGCCACTTATGCAATAAGAGTTGCATGTCAAGCATGGAACAAGTCTCATGTGCGAGAACATGTAAATTTTGTCCTGGCCGCTTCATCCCAATATGCTAGTAAGATATAATATACGCAAAAACTTGCAATAACATGATCATCAACACCCACAACCATATGTGTTATACTCGTACAAAACATCTAAGCATAGATATGGCTCTGATACCACTGAAGGGTTCATAGCATAACAAAAAATTCCTATGATAAGAACGCCAATTGCGATAATATCTAATTTAGTAGATGCTAGTAACGAGTGAGATGGTAACCAGATTGACTTACCCTTGAAGATAAAAAGCTTTTGCGGAAACTAATTCCGTTGGTGATGTAGTCAATCAGTTGTCGATCTCAAGATTGTGTTGAAGAACGCCGCAACCCAGCAGCGTATACATCCTCGGTCCCACGCCCGGCTCGTGCTAACCTTCACGCCTCCACTCCAGCAGAGGAGTGGAAGGAGTAGATAAATCTTACTCCGAGAATCCAACAGAACGTGTACCTCGCTCATCCAAGGCCATGGGGAAATTGCTAGAGGGGCAAGAGAACCTTCACGAGGGGGTGGTGCATCTCGAGAGGAGAAGGAGGAGTACTTTTATAGGGGAGGGGGAATCCCAAGGGGGCCATCTCCACTCACATGCATTTATTACCCATTAACATAAATGCATTTTATCTTTAAATAAAACTCTTTTATTTATTGTATTAATTTTTTTTAATTGCTTTAATTAAAAAATTCACATAAAACCCTGACATTATTTCAATATTACACTTGAAACCATTTTTGGCGATTTGACTTGAAACAATTCCGGTGATCATCGAAACAATTTTATTCTCGGATATGTTTTATATACCACTTAGTGTCATAGAACCTTAAGTGTGTCACGCTAAGGTTAGGGAATAATGCAGACATGGTAGAGACACCTCGCTTATTAATAATCATAAGCGGGACCTAGAGATCTATACTGACTCCCGCACATTCAACAATGAATCTTGTGATCATGTGAACCACCAACATTGTGTCTAATTACTTTTGTCTCACGCTTATTTACTTGTCCGAGATCCAATCACATGTATATACCATACTATAGTTCGATCTTGTTCTCGACAAGTACTCATTACTCGTTCTATGATACAACATCCTTGTGACTAAGTCATGTGCTTGCAAGAGGTGTTGATGTGATATCACCTAGAGGGCCTAGAGTATATCTTTCCGTCATTAGGATGGACAAATCCCACTCTTGATCCTTGAGTCTCAACATAACACCTTTGGAATACCCGAAACCACCTTTATAGTCACCCTGTTACGGTGTGATGTTTGATGTTATCAAAACATTCTTTTGGTGTTAGCAATTGACATGATCTCATGGTCTAAGGACTAGGAATACTCTGTATGTGTTTGACTAGATCGAATTGCTAAATCTACTTTGGGTGTATGTTTATCATATCATTCTTCTAATGATATGATCTCATTATTAACAACATCCATTGTTCATGATCAGGAAACCTTGATCATCGATTAATCAATAAGCTAGTATATATGTGTTGGAAATATGCCGTAGAGACAAATAGTAGTAAGGACTATTATCATATTTCATATAGTTTATGATTAAGTTTTGTATCATGCTATAACTGTATTGAGTGGAAACATCAATACACGTGTGATATATAAAGAATCAAGGGTTCCTAGTGAAACTCTAGTCACTGGTTCATTGGTCAACAGATGATCATGTTTCCTGATTATGTGGCATTTATGCCAGTTGGAAATGAGGTCATCTCATTCTGAGAATGAGATGATGAATCAATACCCAACCTAAACATCATGACCCGATCATGTCACGAAGTTCAAGTTACGATGATAAGAAATGAATCCGCGTAGACTATTCCTTAGACCGTGAGGCTATATCAATCACTATCTCCCGAGAGTGCTTAGATAGCATCAAACGCCATCTGGTAATATGGTGGTTATAAATGTGTGTTCAGGTATTCGGAGGAGACTGTAGAGGCACTATATGTCAAGAGCGGGATTTGTCCGTCCATGTGATGGGAAGATACTCAAGGGCCCAATCAGAGAAGTTATATCCAATAGCTGCGCAGCGTGTGATTTGATCACAGGGATATCACTTGTCGGAATGAGTCAAGTAGCATTGTTCAGTAACGAGATTGAACACGACATGGTGATGTCATTGATCAGATCTCGGGCTATGTGAGTATCGAGTGACAAAGGGAATAAGACACGACTGCCCTGGTTCAAACGACGAAAGATCTTCATGGAACGCACAGGGGTCACATGGCCATCTAGGTACCTCTGTCGATCATTGGTGCGGGAGTGTCCCGACCATGTCTGGAGTGTTCCCAAACCGTGGGGTATCACGCTTAAGGGCTTGATGATGCTTAGAGAGTGTTTATAAGATCGGTGCAATCACCGAAGAGTTGTAGAGAGAAAACCGGAAGGGTTTCGGTAAGTCCGGAGGATGTCCGGAGTGGAGGTGGAAGGTGTTCCATAGCCACGGAGATTGAATAATGTGTGAATGAATGTTAAATGTTGATTTAATCATTTATTCATAATTATTTAATAAAGAGAAAATCAATTAAAATGGTAAAAGGCTTAATGGGCCAATTTCCAGAGGGAGAGGGCCCATTAGGGGAAAGGAGAGAGGGAGAAGGGGCAAGGGGGATGGCCGGCTGGGTCTAGCCTCCCGCGCGGGGCCTACTTTGGTGGCCGACAGCCACTCCTCACCCTCCTCTCCTTTAGTCCCACCCCGGGACTTTGAGGGAGGTAGTACCTACCCTCCCCCTATATATAGTGGGGGTATTTGGCCAAATTAAAATACACCAATAATCAATAAAGGTCTTCTCACTTTTGGGAGGACCTCCAGTTGATATTTTCTCTCTTCCCCTCTCTCTCTCTGGTGACCGTGGTCCCAAGTCCGGACTGCGCGAGCGAGAGACATCTTCACCGCGGAGCACCGTCGTGCTGCGGGATTCGGATCCGGGAGCTCTACTTCCGCAACTGCTGCTAGATCAGGGAAGCGGGAGTGATCGTCAGGCACCGGATGTGTGTAACTCCCCACGAGGTGTCGCACTTGAGGCACTCAAGTCGTTGGATCCAAGGAGCGCAAGGACTTCATCACGACCTTGAGGTCGGCTTCGGCTCGTCTACATCAACCACGCTCTCCTGAGCGTTGACAACGCTTTTCGGTCTTCAAGGGTAAGTTCGTGAAAAGCTCCTCCCATTACTGTATTACTAATAGATAGGTCCTGGCAGCTTCAGGGGTTCAGGGGCGTAGGATAAATTTTATTGTTTTCATACGCGGAACCCCTACAATTTGAGAGGCATTACGAGGAACATTGGTTTGTTTATTAACCACACATGTATTATCGTTTCCTATTAATACAATTCTAGCATGAGAAATAAACATCAATCATGAACTTGGAATAAGATAATAACATTTTATTATTGCCTCTCAGGCATATTCCCTTCAAAAACTTCCTAAAGCAACATTGTTTACCATCACAATATACACACATGTGCGGAATATGGGAACATTACAAGAAACTATGCCATGATTGTGGTCATGACCTAGCTCATTTCCCTTGAAAGCCATGAATCCTCGAAGGCGGTAGGTGATTTTGGTGAACACTTTTTCAAATAATCCTCATATCATATGTTTGTTATTTTTACTTGCAACTAGGTAACATAAAATGACAAAGTGTGAAGGTTTTACATTTTTTAATTTTTTTGAATACTTGAGGCTAGTTTTCCAAATGCGGCCAAGATTGTGGCAATTAGGGTTCTTAGCTATGTGTTGGGTCTTGCTAATCTCATAGTGGATCTATGAAGAAATCTCATGTTTTGTACCTAGAAATGAATTTTGGAAAATTCTTGAGCGAGCTACGAGGTAGCTCCAGGCTAAATTTGAGCCCCTTCCAACTAAATCGGCAGAAACTTGTCTAAATTGCAGGCGGTGCACCGCAAGCTTCTAGGTGTAGCCAATTGGTGAATTGCCCACTAAATTCTCTCTAATATTTATTAAAAAATGGGCTGACGCCTTTTCACAGCAAATCCTTGGTAGGGTCACTACATCGCCACGCCTTGAAGATCTAGTCTACAATACTACTTTGTATTGACTTGGTGCTTCGTCCTGGTCGCCCTCTGGTCCTTCGTAAAGCTAGGGTTCCTAGCGACGTCCTTTGCTATCCGACATCACCCCTATCCCCTTGCACCAAAGTGGTAAGGGACATCTGCCCAAGATCCGATGACGTCCTAGATGTCTTTGCCCCAGAAGGGGACGGTCCGACCTCTCTTTACCGAGGCATCCCACACAATCCTAGTCTTTACCGCATGGTTTTGTCCTCTCCTACTACCTCGTGGTGGGATTACGAACATGCCCCTGGACCCACTCCTAGGCATCCGAGGCCCATCAGGGGACCTAGGCGAGCTGGTGCGTCGCAGCATCAGATGGGAGGACTCGGGCGAGTCCCCCTCTAGAGGGGGTAGCCTCGGTGTTCCCTCCAAAGGTCGCCTACATCACACCTTTGCCTCTAGAGGGTGGGAGTTGCCCTGACAGTGGGCCCTTCGGCCGTGGGATCATGTTATCCGGGTGCCAGGACTCCAATATTTTTGTGATACAACATCCCTAAGACCTAGTCACGTGCTTGCAAGTAGTGTTGATGTGATATCAATGAGAGGGCCCAGAGTATATCTCTCCATCATTAGGATGGACAAATCCTACTCTTGATACATGAGCCTGAACATAACACCTTCGAAATACCCGAATCCACCTTTACTGTCACCTTGTTACAGTGTGACCTTTGATGTTATCAAAGCTTTCTACTGGTGTTACCGATTGACATGATCTTATGGTCTATGGAATAGGAATACTTCGTATGTGTTTGATGTAGCAATGTAAACTTAATGACTAGATCAAATTTCTAAATCTACTTTGGGTGTATTTTCATCATATCATTCTTCTAATGATATGATATTGTTATTATCAACATCCAATGTTCATGATCAAGAAACCTTGATCATCGGTTAATCAATGAGAAAGTTTATATGACATGCATTACTAGGAACATTGAATTGTTTATTAACCACACATTTATGAATGATTCCTATTAATACAATTCTAGCATGAGAAATAAACATCAGTCATAAACTTGGAATATGATAATAACATTTTATTATTTCATCTCGGGCATATTGCCTTTAGTCTCCCAATTGCACTAGAGTCAATAATATAGATTACATTGTGCTGAATCTAACACCCATTGAGTTATGGTGCTAATCATGTTTTTCCCTAGGAAGAGTTTTAGTCAATGGATCTGTCACATTCAGATCCGTGTGTACTTTGCAGATCTTTATATCGCCATCCTTGACTTGTTCATGGATGGAGTGAAATCAGCGCTTTATATGCTTGGAACTCTTGTGATACCTTGGCTCCTTTGCATTGTCTATGTCTCCATTGTTGTCACAATAGATGACCATTGGGTCCAATGCGCTGGCAAGCACACCAATTTCAGTTATGAACTTGTAACACCCCTAGTAATTAGGATTTGATTTGTGCATAGCATGATCATCATATTTTCTAGATAAAATGCATGGAAGAAGAAATAGACAAAACCCTAAACCCTAATCTTTCCTTCCTCTTTGAATCAATTCAAAAGAGTTTTAAATTTTGAAAACTACCAAAATTATTGGAGCCCAAATGGATTATAAGGGCCCCGCAATATTTTCTATAAATTTACAAAGCCTCTGGTATTTCGAAATATCTCAAAAATGGTTTTGAATTTGAAATTACAAACAAAGAAATGAAAACATGAAAAAGAAAAGGTTTCAAAAATAAAAACTGGTTTTCTAACCAAATCTGGGCCGTAGCCCACTCCCCTCTCTTCTTATTCTTTGCCCGCTCGCAGCAGTCTGCAACTAGAGAACCTTCCCCGTGGCCTGTTTCCAGCCCAAACGAGCCCAACTGAAGCCCATAGCGGTTCGACTCGCCTATCTCCGTCGTTTTCTTTGCTACCGATGCGAAGCAGCTATTTGGCATCTCCTCCGCCGCTCGCCGGTGGTGCGATTCTCGCCATGTACTAGGATTTGTGCTACCGATGACTGCTACGTCTACAAGTACCCCTCCAGCCACCAGATGAACCCTAGATCCTATTCTTCACTATTTCCCCTCTAGCTGACGAACCCTAGCTACAGGTGCTCCGGTGTCTCACCAAATCTGACCATCCCACGCATCTCTGAGATATCCATCATAATCCTCGGATCCTCCTCGTTGTTTCACCCCAACTAGCTGAAGTTGGCGCAACCCTAACCAGTCTAGTCGAGGCCTCCCTCTCCGACGAGCCCTACGATTGTAGCCATCGATTTCGGCATCCTCCAGCTCCACCAACGCCATCTTCGTGCTCCGGGTGAGCCTCTAGCATTGTGGAACACTCCTCCGTCTCCCTCTCGCTTTGCTTCGAGCCTGTGTCATGCGCCGCTGTAGGTTACCGCAATTTCTCGTTGGGAAAGCATCTCCAACAACCATTTTTGAGCGGCGCTGCTGCAATTTTGCTCAATTGAGGGCTAACCTTGGGGGTGACCCAATCTTCCACAAATCCCTTGGATATTGGGGCGAAGTGAGTGGGGAATGAGGGAGAGAGCGAAAACCGTGAACTCACGCACGATGAACATGGTGAACACACACACACCACAAAGACACGATACACGCCAATAGCTCACACCGGCGGCACCCGGTCCGGCACAATCCTTAGGATCAGATTTGGGCAAGGATCTCTCTCTCTCTCTCTCTCTCTCGAACCGACACTGTGAGTAGGGAGTCTTGGTGAGATCTTGACGTCTTGGCAAGGGGCTCCGGTGCCAAGGCCTTATGCAACGAAAGAGGCATGATGCAAACTCCAACGAGGTTTGTGATATTTGTTGCTCCTCTATCAAAGAAGCATGAGGAAAGAACTAGATAGATCCACAAGGGGTGTCCACTAATTCCAAATATCAAGCCTAGGGTTTACAATAGATGTGGGGGACTATATATAGGCCAACCACTAATTCAGGGGTACTTTGGGGATAAAATATAACTTCTGGACAGACTAATGGGTACATGGGCCGAAGGCCCAAATGCTTTTACCTGCCTGTCAACGCGCGGTCAAGACTCTGGTGTGGTGGACTGGAGACTTCGGTCTAGGCCGGAGATTCTGGCCGGTCTCCGGTCTATCTCCGGAGGGGGTATGAGACTATCCCCGAGCTCGATTTGGAGGCCGGTCTTGAGATGGGCTGGAGACTCCGGTGTCTCAGTCCGGAGACTCTGGTCTGTCAGGCCGGAGACTCTGGTGTGAGCAGCTCCAACAACTTCCTCTTCACACTCTGCTCCTTGTTCTCCATCCATGGATGCTTGGTGATGCATTGGGGCTTTATATCTGATGATTCGTAGCGTAGTTTCATGAAGTAGCAAACCATCCAAGGAAGTATTAAAGTAGCACAAGGAGAGGCGCGAGTTAACCTTAGCTTGTAGGAGTTTAGCTCATGCACAAGTCATTGGTCCACTTGGGGGACTTGGTGGTGGAGATGTAGGGACATCCGTAGGACAGATTGCATTAGCTCCCCCCTTGGGAAAGTTTCGTCCTCGACTCTTCATGGTTATCATCTTAAACATCTCCATGGTAGGGTGAAAGGTCCTTGACATTGAATGTATTGCTCACAAGGTACTTGGAGATCGGGATGTTGATGATGTAGGCGTTGTTGTTGATTCTCTTGAGGACCTTGAAGGGACCATCTCCTCTTGGTTTGAGCTTGGAATAATGTTCCTTGGGGAAGCGGTCCTTGCTCAAGTGTATCCACACAAGGTCACCTTCTTAAAAGATCATCTTCTTCTTGTCCTTGTTTAACCTCGAAGCTTGTCGAAGAACTTGTTGTTCTATAGTAGCTCTTGTTTCTTTGTGAAGTTTCTTCATAGCTTGGGCATGCTTGTCGGTGTCCATGTTGGTGCGCTCATGAAGAGGTAGCGGTAGGATGTCGAGCACGGTGAGGGGCTCGAAACCATAGATGATCATGAAGGGACTCATCTTGGTTGTTGAGTGCTTTGCTAGATTATAGGAGAACTCGGCATGGGTAATGCATTCCTCCCATTCCTTCAAGTTCTTCTTGATCAACACACGTAGAGGAGTCCTAAGGCTTTGGTTCACAACTTCGGTTTTGGCCATAGGTTTGAGGATGCGATGCAGATGAAAAGAGGAGCTTGATGCCGGGCTTGGCCATGAGGGTCTTCCATAAGTAGCTCATGAATTTGACGTCACGGTCAGAGATGATTGTTTTTGGCACACCGTGAAGACGGACGATTTCCCTAAAAAACAAATTTGCAACATGTGAAGCATCATTGGTCTTATGGCATGATATGAAGTGTGCCATTTTGGAAAAGCAATCCACGACAACAAAAATAGAATCATGACCATGCTTAGACCTAGGCAATCCTAACACAAAATCCATGCTAATGTCGGACCAAGGTGCATAAGGAATTGGCAATGGCATATAAATACCAAAGGGATTAGACTTGGACTTAGCTTGAACACAAGTAGAGCATCGTTGGACGTAGCGTTTGATGTCCCACTTCATCTTTTGCCAAAAGTAGTGGGTGGAGAGTATGTGCAATGTCTTGTCATGGCCAAACTGACCCATGAGGCCTCCACCATGTGATTCTTTTAGAAGCAAAAGTTGAAGAGATGACTTCAGAATGCAAAGCTTGTTTTGTTTAAAGAGAAAACCCTTATGCAAATATAAATCCTCAACTCCTTTGTCAATAGAGAATTTCCAAAAATTGGTTCAAAGAACGGGTCGGAGGTGTAGCACCCCGATAAAACCACTACTAGAAAATCGATGTGCTTTTGTGCATTGCATCATCATGACCGCATGCTCAAATCATCATGCCACATTGCATTTGAGCATCGTCATGTCATCCTGCATTTGTTTTCTTAAAAACTATTTCTCTAAAGTCTATTTTTGTTTTCTAAATACCCCGCCTTTATTTCAAATCGAAACACCGGGCCTCTTCCGGGTATTTTGTTTTGTCTAAAAATAATTTACAAAAGGCTTTTAAAACAAAACCAATAAATAAAACGTTTTACAAAACCTGGGGAGGCAACCGTCGGCCAGGCCCAAAAGGCCCAGCCAACAGCCAGCCTACTACCCAGGGAAAAACCAAACCCTAGATGACCTAACCCCTAACCCTAATCTAGACCAACCACCACCTGCCCTAATCCCTCCACCCCGCTGCTAGAACCCACCCTGCACAGCCCCGCTATCGCCTGGCCCGTCCCGCACGCACAACCCCACTCCCCTGGCCCACCCTCTACCGATCGGACAGTCAGACCCCAGGGCCACCACCCCCCGTGGTCATCCCAGCGCGTGACCTCGACCAGGCGTTCCCCACGCCCCTCGTGATGCCCGTTCCCTGCTTGGCCCCACCACGACCGCGTCGCCCCTGCCCCGATCCCAACCCCGACCCCGTCGCTGCCTCACGATCCTCTCCTCCTCGCCCCAACCCCGCGAGCCCGCTGCCAGCACCATGGCTGCCCCAGGCGACCACCTACCTCTGCTTGGCCTCGCCCTCCAGCGCTAGGGGCGCCCTCGCCTGGGCCTCGACTTCCTCGCGACCCCGAGCTCCTCTCGCCGGATCCCGAGCCCCGTCCGCCGCCGAGCTTCCTCTCTGCCACCGGTTCCCCTCTGTCGTCGGTGCCTCGTAGGCACCCCGTTCCGCAGCGGCCGCGCCGCTATGAGCTCCACCGGCCCCACGTGAGTCCCACCATCCGCCTCCCCGCACTGAGCCGTGGCCGTTTGCCTCCCTCAGGCACCGCCATCGCCGCCACTCCCAGCACCGCACGTGGCCACGCCCGCTGGCAACCTCGCCGCCTCCCACCACCTCGACCTCGACCCGGGCGCCGCTCCTCTCCTTGGGCTCCATCCTAGACCCCGTCTCCTCTGCTCACACCGGCTCGGCCTCCACAGTGCGCATGCGTCCAACCCTGAGCACGAACACCCTCACCGGAGTTCACCGTCATCCACGTGTCCTCGTGCTGTAGCTTGCGGTCCCACACGAGACATCTCCTACCGGCCTTGCAGCACCTCGGGATTCCCTAGCCTCTGCCCGGTCGTGTTGTGTTCGACTCCTATAGTGAAGTGTGGTCGTGTTGTTGTTGTGGAGAAGTTGAAACCGACGCAATCTGGTGTCCGTGTTTGTGCTGAAGCACCGGGTGGTTCGTCAAGAACAGTCAAACCTCAAGATCTTCCCTGCCGATGTGTTTTGTCAAGACCTTCACTCTAGTGCCGTGATCCCGTAGCCACCAAGTTCTGCTCCGCATGCCAAGACCAACATTGAACCGGGCGAATCCGATGAACCCTTGGCTCCGTCAAGCGAGTTGTCGATGCTCGTGAAGGCGGATCCTGAAGACCTCCATCATGGACACCAAGTTCTCCTTCCCAGATTCGAAGATCCGAAGACCGATCCCGGCGTTTGAAGACCGATCCCTCGGAACCCAAGATCGCCGAACCCCCTAATGTGTGACCCCTATCTATCCCTATTTTATAAATGCTATATATAATTGTTGCATATTAATTTGGTCATGCCGCATACATATTGTGTAGTTTGGGGGTATTATGTCTATTCACCTAAATTAAATATGGAGGCCATATGCGGGCTATTCTAGTCTTATGTTGGCCTTCATTTAAATTTGCGTAGCGAACCGATGTCCTGTTTTGCCTTGTTAATTCAACATTTAAATTGCGGGGTAGCTAAATAACTTGAACCTTCTAATTAATTGTCGGGACCCCGGTTCCGCTTAATACTGCCTAATTGCACCACATCTGCATCATATCATAATCATGCCGGATCTTTTGCCGTAGTATTAAATATTGCATCCGGTGTTTCTTCTAATGTTTGCTTCTTCACGGATTAGGCCGATGAGTGGATGCGAGAATCAACAAGTTCTCCGGCTATGTACCTTCGGCTCTGTTTCCCAGGCGAGCATCCCTTCCCCTTCTACCTATTTTGCATTTATAGTCTTTATTTCCTCCTGTTGATCTATTGCTATCCGTATCACGATGATTTAGTGTTCCGTACCAGTTATATTCCTGCAGCCGTTATATTGCCTGGGACACCTCCTATTACCTGTTGCTTGTTAGACAGTTGGCCCTGCGAGTCATAGTTGCTTGCTCAGGTGTTGCTTCACGTCATCGATGTTCCACAGTTGTTGGGGGGTTGGCAGATGTTTAATGGTGGAGCTGATCCTGATTCTAATTACAGTTTATTAATTAATGTTGATGGTAGATATAATGTAGAGGCACCGGTGGGTAATAGTAAATATTTGGTTTCTAACCGC
This sequence comes from Avena eriantha, assembly GCA_910589775.1. Taxonomy (NCBI): domain Eukaryota; kingdom Viridiplantae; phylum Streptophyta; class Magnoliopsida; order Poales; family Poaceae; genus Avena; species Avena eriantha. The sequence continues at coordinate 428,577,421 of OU342746.1, forward strand.
TCACTGGTGTCCCCTAGAACCCGAGTTCTTGACACCTATTCCGAGATCGAGCGCGCTAACCACAGGTGGGGTGTGTGGGCACCCCCATCGGCTTACTACCTGATTTCAAAGTACTGTACCAGGGGCCACAAGTAGTTTGGGGCTTTATTACTATTCTGTACTTATGCCATGTTTACCGCTTTATTTAAGATTGTGCGTGGAGCACCCGTACTGTTTAGGATGTGGAATGTTTTCGCGGTATCGACAAGCCCAGTCACACTTTCAGGTTCCCAGTTGTTTACAGCCATTGGCACAAACCCTGGGTCCACCTCAGAGCCAGCCGACTTCGTTGCGGGTAGCTTAGTGGGGTGGCCCCCCATGTACTTGCTTTGGGTTTGGGAAATGTCATGACTTAGGCCCCGCCGACATACCGATGGGTGTATGTTAATTGATCTGGCAAAAAGGGTCGAAGTGCGTGTGGATACTTTGGTGCACCCCTGCGGGTTAAATCTTTTCGAAAAGCCGTGTCCGCGGTTATGGACGACTTGGAGCATAGTTTCTCGATCATAGACAACTACAACTAAAGTTAACTGTTGTAATTCGACCGTATCCGAGATGACTAGTATGTTGGATAACTGCCATGGAAAGATTAAATCAAACTGCCAACCGTGTGAGTTTCCTCGGATTGACTTCCTCGTTTTGTCTCGAGGGGGAATACCAGGATGGGTATGTTTGATGTTAGTATCAGGTTGGATCCGAAAAGGTCTTTCTTATCCCTCTCTAATAGCCGACAGTTGTATCGAGTCTCTATAGGTTGTTTAGTGTCGCTGCGCTGCCGCTTTAGTCCACCATACCTGTGTAGGCGAGGACCGCCGAATTCTAGCCTCGCCGTGTACTGGCCTCAGTACTGACGCTCCTCTTTTTCCTTTGCCCTTTGTCGGCACCCCTTTTGTTTTAGCAGGTTTGAGATCGACGTCGTTAGCAGGGTTACCCTTCTGGCTTGGCCTGGGCAGGGTTATGGACGCCATTGGTTATTCTTTAGGGCTCTTAGCCCCATTTGCATCTTGTCCGTAGTCGGACGCTCTATCGTTTTCAAGGTGATTTGGATCTTTGTATTGTATATCTGTATTCTTGACTCATGGAGTCGTTGTTGTATATATATGTTCTGTGGGTTCCATCGTGGACTATTGTGTAATGTTATTACTTCGTTTTCCACCCGCACGCAAGTGCCTGGTGGGCATCTTTGAATCGTTTCTATGCGGGTTTGGCAGAAATCGCTCAAAGTTGCATAGGCCGATTCGAGGGTGTTACAGGAGGCATACAAATTTTTGATTTCATCAAGACCCAACACATTGATCTCAAGTCGAGTAAGAAGGCTTGTGTGCTTGCGAGACAAAGCGTCCGCGACTACATTATCTTTGCCCTTCTTATACTTGACGATGTATAGAAAAGACTCCATAATCTCTACCCATTTAGCGTGTCTCTTGCTCAAGTTGGGCTGGCCTTTGAGATATTTTAACGGCTCATGGTCGGAATGTATGATAAATTCTTTAGGCCAAAGTTAGTGTTGCCAAACTTGAAGAACACGAACTAAGGCAAAAACCTCTCTGTCATAAATTGGGTAGTTAAGGCAAGCACCATCAAGTTTCTCGCTATGTTAGGCAGTAGGACGCCCATTTTGTAAGAGGACTCCTCCTGAAGGGTTCGCAGCATAGAAAACAAATAATTTTCTATGATGTGAACTATATGCCAAGATCTATCTACTAGATACAAGCAAGAGGTGGGTATACATCCATGGAGAACTTACCCTCGAAGACAACAAAGTTTCATTAACGAGTAGGAACTCGTGGATGATGTAGTCCTACGCTTGGCGATCGCAAGATCGTGTGGAAGTCCTAGCGCCGCAAACCAGCAGCGCATCCGCACTCACACACACGTTCAGGCCACCGAACAACCTTTGCCTCCTCGCTCCAGCGATGCAGCGGAAGCAGCAACTCCTTCCAGACGAAATGCCACTGGGAACATGTATCTCGCTAATCCGAGACCATGCGGGAATAATTCTAGAGGGGGAGAGAGATCCTTCACGAGGAGGTGTGAGGAAGAAGGGTGAGAGGGGTGGCCTTTTATAGGAGGAGGGGGGTACCCCTCCCCATGGCCGCCGCCCCATGGGGGGTGGCCCCTCACCTCCCCCAGGCATGTGGTGGTAACCCCCTCCACATAAAAGTGACCCTTAACATTCCTCTTTAAAGTCTTTACTTTAAATGCATTAAATTTCTCCAAATTTAATGCTCTCTCATTTAATAAAATTCTTTTATTAATTTTATTCAGAATTTTGTTAATTACTTTAATTAACAAACATTCACATAAAACCCCCTGCAACATTTCAATATTACATGCAGAACCAATTTCAGCAATTTCACCCAAAATAGTTTTGGTGCCTCTTGAAATAATTCCAGCGCTTTGCAATTCATTCGTCTGAAACATATTTGCTCCAAATGGTGTTGGTGTCCCTTAAGTGTGTCACCCTACGGTTCATGAATAATGCAGACATGATCGAGACCCCTCTCAGATCAATAATCAGAAGCGGGACCTGGAGATCCATATAGAATCCTACACATTCTACGACGACTTCTGTGATCGTGAGAACCTTTAACGCTGGTAACTAAATCCCTTTGTCTCGCGATATATTACATGTCCGAGGTTCAATCATCAGTATGTCCATACCTAGTTTGATCTTGTTACTGACATGTACTCTTTTCTCGTTCCCGTGATATAACATTATAGTGGTCTCATCACTTGCTTGTAAGCTAACCAATGTGATATCACCGAGAGGGCCCAGAGTATATCTATCCGTCATCGGGATGGACAAATCCCACTCTTGATCCATGAGCCTCTACATAGCATTGAACCCACCTTTATAATGACCCTTTTACGGTGTGACGTTTGATGTTATCAAGCTACTCTTCTAGTGTTAGTGATTAATATGATCTCATGGTCTAAGGACTAGGATTACTTCGTTAGATGTTATAGAAATATAAACACAATGACTTTGATCGTAATGTTATACTTCGGATGAATGTTCATCACATCATTCCACTAATGTTGTGACCTCATTATTAACAACATCCAATGTCCATGATCAGGAAACCTTGATCATCTTGTTAATCAACGATCTAGTTTATAAGAGAGGCATAACTAGGAACTTTCCTTTTGTTTATTAAACACACATGTATTAACGTTTCCAAATTAATGCAATTATAGCATACAAAATAAACATCTATCATATACTTGGAATATGTATAATAACAACTTTATTATTGCCTCTGAGGGCATATTCCCTTCAGTCTCCCACTTGCACTAGAGATAATAATCTTGTTACATGGTGATAAATCTAACACCCATGGAGTTCTGGTGTTGATCATGTTTTGCTCTGGGGAGAGTTTTAGTCAATGGATCCGCTACATTGAGATCCGTATGTACTTTACAAATCTTTATATCTCCATCCTTGACATGATCACGGATGGAGTGAAACCGACGCTTAATATGATTGGAATTCTTGTGAGACCTTGGTTCCTTTGCGTTGGCTATGGCTCCATTGTTGTCACAATAGATCACCATTGGATCCAACACACTAGGAACCACATCCAGTTCGGTAATGAACTCCTTCATCCAAACTGCTTCCTGTGCTGCTTCTGAAGCAGCAATATATTCCGCCTCCGTTGTTTACCTTGTTACCACGGGTTGTTTGGAGCTCCTCCAACTAACTGCTGCCCCATTCATGAGAAATACGTATCCGGATTGAGACTTAGAGTCATCCAGATCAGTGTCAAAGCTAGCATCGACATAACAATTAGCGACTAGCTCTTCTTCACCTCCGTATACAAGAAACATTTCCTTAGTTCTTCTCAATTACTTAAGGATATTCTTGACCGCTATCCAGTGTTCCAAACTTGGATCAGATTGGTACCTACTAGTCAAACTAATAGCATGTGCCACATCCGGTCTTGTACATAGCATGGCGTACATTATAGAGCCTATGGCTGAAGCATATGGGATCTTATCCATTATCTCTCTTTCTTCCGCTGTAGCCGGAGTTTGAGTCTTACTCAATGTCTTGCCTTGCAACATAGGTAAGAACCCCTTCTTACTTTTGTCCATTCTAAACTTCTTTAAAATATTATCAAGGTATGTACTCTGCGATAACCCTATTAGGCGTCTCGATCTATCTCTATAGATCTTTCATAATCGATCAACGCAGTTTTGACATCCATCTGCCATATTTCATAATCAAAATGTGCAACAATTGCTAACATAATCCTAACTGATTTTAGCATCGCTGTGGGAGAGAATGTCTCATCGTAGTCAACTCCTTGAATTTGTCGAAACCCTTTTGCGAAAAGTCGAGCTTTATAGACGGTTACATTACCATCAGCATCTGTTTTTCTTTTGAAAATCCATTTATTCTCAACGGCCTTTAGGTCGTGAGGTAAGTCCACCAAGGTCCAAACCTGGTTTTCGTACATGGATTCCATCTCAGATTTCATGGCTTCCAGCCATTTCTTGGAATCTGGGCTCATCATCGCTTCTTCATACATCACAGGGTCATCCATTTCATCAACCATGAAATTCACAACAGGATTCCCGTACAGTTCAGGAGCTGCACGTGTCCTGCTAGACCTACGAGGTTCAGTAGTGTCCTCTTTCAGAGTTTCGTGATCATTATCATTAGTTTCTTCTTCATTTGGTGAAGGCAACTCTGGAACGACTTGCGGTGCTACGCCACTCGCCATTTCATGAAGAGAAGGTTCAATAACCTCTTCGATTTCTACCTTTCGACTACTCACACCTTTCGCAAGAAACTCTTTCTCTAGAAAGGATCCATTCTTGGCAACGAAAACCTTGCAGAACTGTGATAGAAGGAATACCCATTTGTTTCTTTAGGGTATCATTTTAAGACACATTTTTTCCGCTTTGGGTTCGAGTTTATCCGGTTGAAGTTTCTTCACATAAACACCGCATCCCCAAACTTTAAGAAATGACAGCTTAGATTTGTTTCCAAACCATATTTCATACGGTTTCGTTTCAATGGATTTAGATGGTGCCCGATTTAAAGTGAATGCTGCGGTTTCCAGTGCATAACCCCAAAGTGACAGTGGCAAGTCAGTCAGAGACATCATAGATCGAATCATACCCAATAGAGTGCGGTTACGATATTCTGACACAGCGTTACGTTGTGGTGTTCCGGCAGGCATGAGTTGTGAAACTATTCCACACTCTTTCATGTGTGTGCTAAACTCGTAAGTCAGATAGTCACCTCCATGGTGGGACCGCAGAAATTTGATCTTTCTATTACGATGATTTTCCACTTCATTCTGAAATTCTTTAAACTTTTCAAAGGTTTTAGATTTGTGTTTCATCAAATAGATATACCCATATCTACTCAAATAATCCGTGAAAGTAACAAAATAATGATATCCACCTCGCGCCAACACACTCATTGGACCGCATACATCAGTATGTATGATTTCCAATAAATCTGTCGCCCGTTCCATTGAACCGGAAATCAGCATTCTAGTCATCTTGCCCATAAGGCATGGCTCACATGTATCAAATGATTCAAAATCAAGTGATTCTAAAAGTCCATCGGAATGGAGTTTCTTCATGCGTTTAACGCCAATATGACCTAGACGGCAGTGCCACATATATGCAGATATATCATCATTAAGTTTAATCCTTTTAGCATCAACATTATGGATGTGTGTATGAGTACTATCGAGATTCAATGGAAATAAACCATTCATCACGGGTGCATGACCATAAAAGATATTATCCATATAAATTGAACAACCATTGTTTTCGGATTTAAACGAATAACCACATCGCATCAAACAAGATCTAGATATGATGTTCATGCTCAGTGCAGGCACCAAATAACAATTATTTAAGTTTATAACTAATCCCGCTGGTAGGTGGAGAGGTAGTGTTCCGACAGTGATCTCATCAACTCTTGATCCATTGCAGATACGCATCTTGACCTCACCCCTTGCTAGCGGTCGCTTGTTCCGTAGCCCCTGATTCGAGTTACATATGTTAGCAACCGATCCGGTATCAAATACCCAGGTGCTACTGCGAGTACTAGTCAAGTACACATCAATAACATGTATATCATATATACCTTTGTTTGCCTTGCTGGCTTTCTTGTACGCAAAAAACTTGGGGCAGTTGTGCTTCCAATGGCCAGTCCCCTTACAATAGCAGCACTCGATATCAGACTTAGGGCCAGCCCAGGATTTCTTTTCAGGCGCAACAATAGATTTGCCGCCCTTATTTCCCTTCTGTTTACCCTTCTTGTCTTTCTTGAAACCGGTGGTTCTATTGACCAATAACACTTGATGTTCTTTCCTAATCTCCACTTCTGCAGTCTTAAGCATTGACAGAAGCTCGGGGAGAGTCTTCTTCATGCCCTGCATGTTATAGTTCATCACGAAGCTCTTGTAGCTAGGTGGCAGAGATTGGAGAAAACGTTGTATGCCTAAGTCAATGGGAATCATTATTCCCAAGGACACAAGCTTATCGGTGTACCCAAACATTTTGAGTAGTGCTCACTTACAGAGCTGTTCTCTTCCATCATGCAACTAAAGAACTTTTCTGAAGCATTATAACTCTCTACGGTAGCATGGGTATCGAAAATCATTTTCAATTCACCCATGGTATCAAAAGCATTGCCATTTTCGAAACGCTTTCGAAGTTCTGGCTCTAGCCCATGCAATATGCCGTAATGAACTAAGTTGTGGTCCTCCTGACGAGTCACATAGACATTCTTTTCCTTGTTAGGGGCATCAGGAGCTGGTGGGGGGCCTAGCGGTGCTTCTAGCACATATTGCTTTTGTGCAGCAGAGAGGAGAATCCTCAAATTCATAGCCCAGTTGGTGAAGTTTCTACCATTCACAGCAAGTTTCTCTTTCTCCATGAACACATTGAAATTAAAAGCAGGTGGTGACATCTACAACAGAATTTGTAAAGTTTATTTAGACTAAGTTTATGATAGATTGAGTTAAACTAAACTCCCACTCAAAAACAACATCCCTCGTTTTTGGTGATTACATGAACCAAATCCACTACACCAAGTCCGATCATCACGTGAGTCGGTGTAGCTTCAAAGGCGAGTATCTATATGGGCATCATATCAACTATATGACTCATGCTTAAACTTTCGGTTCGTGTTCCGAGGCCATGTCTGAACATGCTAGGCTCGCCAAGTAAGAACCTTAGTATTCGCATGTGTAAAACTTTCTTACACCCAAAATATGATCGTGGATTCAAGTACACCCGATCATCACGTGATGTCTTGAAGCGGCGAAACATAAACAGTGCGTACTTAAGGAAGAACACATTTTTATCTTGATATTTAAATGAGGGATCATCTTATAACGCTACAAAAACTCCAAACTAGCAATATAAGATGCGAACATCATATGTGTAAAGTGAAATGATATGGTTCTTGCATTTGATCACTATCATATTCATCATGGTATGATCTCTATCATTACTTTATGTGTAAGGCCAAGGTCTATGGAACTTACATGTTAAGTGTGTTGTAAGAGTATCAACTATACATCAACTTACAACATTACCATATCATGACACAAGCCCAACAACAATGTAAGTTTTACGTGGCTTGGGGCTTTCGAAGATAGAACTGTTCTTACTACGAACATGGAACCACAACGATGATAACCAAATATTAGCAACTCGTTGTAAATTAGATATTGACTATGGTAGGAGAGACACACACCTGCAAGCCACTTATGCAAAACTAGTTCCATGTCAGTCGTGGAACCAGTCTCATGTGCGATGACATGTAAGGTTGGTCTAGGCCGCTTCATCCCACTGTGCCACCAATATCCAAAGTACATATAAGAAGCAATAACATGATCATCACCACCCACATACTCTTATGTGTTCTACCCGTGCAAAGCAACTACGCATAGATCATGCTCTGATACCACTGAAGTGTTCGCAGCATAGAAAACAAATTTTTTCCTATGATGTGAACTATAAGCCAAGATCTATCTACTAGATACAAGCAACGGGTGGATATACATCCCTGGAGAACTTACCCTCGAAGACAACAAAGTTTTGTTAACGAGTAGGAAGTCGTGGATGATGTAGTCGTACGCTTGCCGATCTAAAGATCGTGTGGAAGTCCTAGCGCCGCAAACCAGCAGCGCATCCACACTCGCACACACGTTCAGGCCACCGAACAACCTCCACCTCCTCGCTCCAGCGATGCAGCGGAAGCAACAACTCCTTCCAAACGAAATGCCACCGGAAACATGTATCGCGCTAATCTGAGACCATGGGGGAATAATTCTAGAGGGGAGAGAGATCCTTCACGAGGAGGTGTGAGGAAGAAGGGTGAGAGGGGTGGCCTTTTATAGGAGGAGGGGGGTACCCCTTCCCATGGCCGACGCCCCATGGGGGGTGACCCCTCACCTCCCCCATTCATGTGGTGGTAACCCCCTCCACATAAAAGTGACCCTTAACATTCCTCTTTAAAGTATTTACTTTAAATGCATTAAATTTCTCCAAATTTAATGCTCTCTCATTTAATAAAACTCTTTTATTAATTTTATTCAGAATTTTGTTAATTACTTTAATTAACAAACATACACATAAAACCCCCTGCAACATTTCAATATTACATACAGAACCAATTTCAGCAATTTCACCCGAAATAGTTTCAGTGTCTATTGAAAAATTCTAGCGCTTTGCAATTCATTTGTCTGAAACATATTTGATCCAAATGGTGTTGGTGTCCCTTAAGTGTGTCACCCTAAGGTTCGTGAAAAATGCATACATGATCGAGACCCTCTCAGATCAATAATCAGAAGCGGGACCTGGAGATCCATACTGACTCCTACACATTCTAAGATGACTTCTGTGATCGGAGAACCTTTAATGCTGGTAACTAAATCCCTTTGTCTCGCGATATATTACATGTCCAAGATTCGATCATTGGTATGTCCATACCTAGTTTGATCTCTTTACCGACATGTACTCTTTTCTTATTCCCGTGATATAACATTCTAGTGATCTCATCACTTGCTTGCAAGCTAACCAATGTGATATCACCGAGAGGGCCTAGAGTATATCTATCCGTCATCAGGATGGACAAATCCCACTCTTGATCCATGAGCCTCTACATAACAGTTTCATAGCACTGAACCCACCTTTATAATCACCCTTTTATGATGTGACGTTTGATGTTATCAAGATACTCTTCTAGTGTTAGTGATTAACATGATCTCATGGTCTAAGGACTAGGATTACTTCATTAGATGTTATAGCAAAATAAACACAATGACTTTGATCGTAATGCTATACTTCGGATGAATGTTCATCACATCATTCCACTAATGTTGTGACCTAGTTATTAACAACATCTAATGTCCATGATCAGGAAACCTTGATCATCTTGTTAATCAACGATCTAGTTTATAAGAGAGGCATAACTATGAACTTTCCTTTTGTTTACTAAACACACATGTATTAATGTTTCCAAATTAATACAATTATAGCATGCAAAATAAACATCTATCATATACTTGGAATACGTATAATAACAACTTTATTATTGCCTCTTAGGGCATATTCCCTTCACCTCCAATGCCAATACCACTAGCGTCACACTCTATCTCAAAAGTTTTAGTGAAATCCGGTAACGCAAGAAGAGGTGCTTCGGTGAGCCTGTTTTTGAGTTCATCAAAAGCTTTTTGTTGTGCCTTGCCCCACATGAAGGTGGCATTATTTTTGGTCAACTCGTTGAGAGGACAAGCAATGGTTGAGAAGTCTTTTACAAAACAACAATAGAAACCGGCCAACCCATGAAAACTTTAGAGTTCACTCACATTTGTGGGGATGGGCCAATCTCGTATGTCCTTTACCTTGGAAACATCAACTTCAATGCCCTTCGAAGAAATGAAAAATCCAAGAAAAATCAACTTGTCTTTAGCAAAAGTACAGTTGGGAAGATTAGCATATAGCTTTTCATGTCAAAGGATTTGCAAGACTTCCATGACATGTGCAACATGGTCCTCAAGTGACTTGCTATACACAAGTATATCATCGAAATACACAACAACACCTTTTCCAATAAGAGCACGCAAGATAAGATTCATAAGGCGCATGAAGGTGGATGGGGCATTAGATAAGCCAAAGGGCATGACCAACCATTCATAGAGACCAAGTTTGGTCTTGAAGGCAGTCTTCCACTCATCACCTTCTGCCATGCATATTTGATGGTAACCACTATGAAGATCAAATTTTGAGAAAATACTGGCTCCACACAACTCATCAAGCATGTCATTAAGATGTGGTATGGTATGTCGATAACTGATACGTTGCAAACGTATCTATAATTTTTGATGTTCCATGCTTGGTTTTTATCTACTTTCTTATGTTTTGTCCACACTTTGGAGTACTTTTTATACACTTTCTTGGACTAACCTATTAACAAGATGCCACAGTGCCAGCTGCCTGTTTTTGGTTCCAGGAACGTTAGAAAATGAATATTCTTGGAATTGGACATGACAAAAGCCAAAGTCAATATTTCACCGAGGGGGACACGGAGCCAGAAAACGACACGGAGAGGGGCCAGGGGCCGGCCACACCACCTGGCGGCGCGGCCAGGCCTGGCCCCCGCCAGGGGGTGGTGCGGCCGCCCAGGGCACCCCCTCGGCCTCCCCTTTCGCCTATAAGAGGCCTCCGATACAGAAACCCTAAGTACTCAATCAAAATTCCATGGAAGAGTCTGTAGCTGCCGTCATCTCCATCCCTAGATCGGGAGGGATCTGAAGCTCTTCCTGGCAAGGGGAGAATTCACCCTGGAGGCCTTCTTCATCACCATGCAAGCCTCCGGTGTGATGCGTGAGTAGTTCATCCTTAGAATACGGGTCCATGTAGTAGCTAGATGGTTGATTCTTCTTCTTTGTGCTACCATGTCTAGATCTTGTAAGCTTCGTTCATGATCAAGATCATCTATTTGTAATCCAACATGTTGTGTTTGCGGGGATCCGATGGATATTGAGATTCTATTTCAGTTTGATTATTGATTCTATCATGTCTTTGTTATTTGTGATCTTGCATGCTCTCCGTTGTTAGTAGCTATCTTGGCCGAGTAGATGCTAGCAACTCCAAGAGGGAGTATTTATGCTCAATAGTGGGTTCATGCCTCTAGTAATCTGGGGAAGTGACAGAAATCTCTAAGATACTAGATCTGCTGTTGCTACTAGGGAGAAAACAACAATCCTTTGTTCATAGAACAATCGTATGTTTACTTTAGACGCAATGCATAATGCAATTATCTATTGCATGCAACTTAATACTGGAGGGGGTTCAGATTGATAACCTGAAGGTGGATTATTAGTCATAGATGCAGTTGGATTACGGTCTATGTATAATGTTGTAAAGCCCAATCAAATATCATGGGAATCAAGATGATTAGTATATGCATGTATGCTTTCTCGATGTTTGTCAATTGCCCCGCTGTAATTTGTTCACCCAACATGTCATCTATCTTAAGGAGAACAACCACTATTGAACTATGGACCCCAGTCCTTTCTTTTACCATCAACCTACAGCTGTTTACTATTTTCTGTTTACTTTCTGCAAGCTACTACTTTCTTCCACACAATACGTTTAATCCTTTGTTTTCAGCAAAACAGTGAGATTGACAACCTCACTGTAAGTTCGGGGCAAAGTTCTGTGGTTGTTTGTGCAGGATTCCAAGTTGGAAACAACACCTTGGAGGTGTTTCCTTGCTCCTACTGGTTCGATAACCTTGGTTTCATAACTAAGTAAAACTTACTACTGTGCTCATCATAGCTTCCTCTTGGGGTTCCCCAACGAGCTCGACATCAATCTCGAGCCAGCAATAACACACGGTGATCACATTTATTGGATGGCAGTCCATGCATAACCGCAGCGTATCATCCATTTTTGGAACAACAATCATGGGTACTGCACTTGGACTAGTGCTTACTTGGATCAAACCTTTGGAGACTAGTTGGTTGATTTTACGTACTATCTCCTTCGTCTCCTCCGGGTTCATGCGGTAGGCGGGCGGTATGGTAGCGTTGCACCGGGTATGAGTTCAATGCGATGTTCAATGCTGCGAAGAGGAGGTAGTCCATGTGGGAGCTCTTCGGGAAACACATCCTTGAATTCTTACAAGACAATCATCGAAGAGGGAGGAATATTTGTCAAGTCATTAGTTCCTTACGCTAGTCCCTTGCAAATGAGGACGTAGTGCAGGATGGATGGGTTATTCCTCACTTCCCTCATCTAAATTTTGGTGGCAAGAAGAACACTCTTAGTTTTTCCACTCGAGGTAGGCTTGTGGCTCTCCCTCTCTATGAGACGGTTCTCTCTCTCACCACTCTTCTCACAAGAAGGTGTTGTGTTTTGTGCCCTTGCTAAAGACTTTGCATTGTCCGCAATTATTTGGCTAGGAGTCATCGGTTGCAAAACACATGTCTTGTTGAGCCATTTGAAGGTGTACACATTGGTGCGACCATCATGTAGCATATGGAAAACCTTCATGGGTACGACATCAAACTCCACCGTGTCTTTGTAAGGACCAATGGCGAAAGTTACTGATATGATATGCTTGATCTTCACGGATCCTTGGTCACTTAGCCATTGCACGTGGTAGGAGTGCTTGTGCGTATGGAGGGTGAGGTTGATCTTCTCACACAACTCGGTGCTAGCAAGGTTGTGGCAACTCCGTCCATTGATGATAACTTTGATAGATTTCCCATTGATGTCGGCACGCGTTTGGACGATGTTGGATCGTTGATCTTCATGTTCTTGCGCATGAGTGGTCAAGATCCTTGTGACGACAAGCGATGGACTTGCGTCATGTTGGCACATGAGGAGTTCTTAGCCATCTTCCACGTGTTGCCTTGCCATTGCTTCCTTGACACGGGCATCAAATTCATCTTCACTCAAGTACTCTTCATCGCCATTGTCAAGGATGAACAATACTTTCTTGTTTCCACACTCGGCCGACTTGTGTCCTTTTCCTCCACACTTGTAGCATTTTCCGTTGAATGGTGGATCATTCTTTGTATGCTTACCACTTGGGGGCAGTTTTCCTTGAGGAAGTGTGGTCTTGAAGGAAGGCTTGGAGGTACTTGATGAGCTTACATTGAAGGTGGTTGGTGTAGCGGTTGAAGCTTGCTTGTAGGTGAATTACGTCTTGGGCTTGTTGTACTTTATGTCCTCTTTCACCTGACACTCGGGTTTTATTGCGATGTGCACAAGCTCAACCATGTCGTTGTATGTTTGGAACTCGACGATGCGCTTGATTGGGTGGTTCAAGCCAATGAGGAAACATGCCATTGTTTGCTCCTTGCGCTCTTCAATGTTGGTGTGGATCATGTTGAGCTCCATTTGCTTGAAGTACTCTTCCACGGTGTTTGTCCCTTGACTAAGCGATTGAAGCTTGTTGAAGAGGTCACGCGTGTAGTGGGATGGAACAAAGCGGGATCTCATATGAGCCTTTATGTCATGCCAAGTTGTGATTGGTGGCTCTTCTCATGCATCACGAGCAACTTGAACTTGTTCCCACCAAAGGTTGGCGTAATCATCAAACTCAAGCGAGGCCATGACGACCATCTTCTCATTGCTATAATTGTGCACGCGGAAGATCTTGTAGACTTTGAGGGCCCATGAGAGGTATTCTTCGGGGTCATTGGATCCGATGAACTTGGGCATTGTAAACTTGAGCTTGTCGAAAGTTTCTTCATCATTGCGGTCACGGTAGCAGTTGTTGACATGATGTTGATGGTCTTCATCTTCCATGCAACCATTGCGACGTGCTTGTTGACCTTGTTGATGTGCTTATCGTTGAGGAGGTGGAACTTGGTTCTCGTGACCTTGTTGAGGAGCTTGCGTTTGTCCTTGGCGCGGTGGTTGACGAGGTTGAGGCGCTTGGGCCTCATGAGGGTGTTGAGGATGTGGATTATGCACATGGGCCTCATGACGAAGATCATGGTCTTGAGCCTCATGACGTGGTGGGCGTCCCTCAACATGTACCACTTCGAGCTCCAAGTCTTGGTGTTGTGGAGGAGGCTCGTCATGGTGACCATGGTGCGTTATGGACGTTCATGACGGCGATGATGAAGATGAGTATCCCGGAGAGCTTCATGTTGATGGCGAGCTTGATCCTCCAAGTTGGAGTCATCACTTGTAGTTGCAAGAATGTCACAGTGACGATGGAGATGTAGTTGAGGTTGGACTCGAGGTTCCACTCGTGGTTCTTCATGTGGTTGTGCTTGTTGGATCACTAGTGCCCTTGCGTGATGATGGTCTCCTTATTGCCTTGCTTGTGGCCTTGAAGAGAAATCGCCATCATAGCTTGACGTTGCTGCGTGCCATGGGGAAGGTACAAATTGCGAAGAGCTTCCATCTTCAACCACGGGGGCGTCATTGTGTCTTGGAGCAGTTGGATGGGGATCTTGGTGAAGAGGAGAATGATGACACGAAGAACTTAACGAGCTTGATGCGCGAGAGCACGGTCTTGCATTGTTTGCCATTCCATCAATGAGGAGGCGAAGCTTGTCATTTGTTTCGGTGATGGAGCATTGGAGTGCTTCACTTTGATGCCCAAAGTTGTGATGCATTGCATGCATTTGCCTTTCGAGGCCATCGAAGCGGTTGTCAATGCTCTTGAACTCTGCTTGAGTCTCGCCAAATTGTTCATCTTGTCGCATCTCAAGAGCTTAGCAACACTCACATAACTCTTGTCGAATGATATAGTGGATTGCACGTGTCATGTACGGTCCATGTTCTTCTTCTTGGGGGAGGTGGTTGGCTCGACTCACCGTGCCTATCCATCATGCAAAACACAAAGGATTGTATATGGAAAGCAATATGTGGTGTGGAAAGTCTTTAAACTCACCTTGGGGATTGCACCAAACTAGAAACCACAAGTGAGAGCTATTAGCCTGCAAAGTGAAAACGCAAAGAAAGCTCACACTAAAGAAAGAACTAACTCTCAAAAGCGGATTGGTGGTAGGTTAGGATTGTGGAATGCCAAAGAACCAAGCAAAAGAAAAGGGATAGTCAAAAGTGGGTAAAATCCAACAAAACTCAAGTCAAAGGCAAAGGTCAACAACTCAAAAGGGGTGACGGGAACCTACGACTATATACACACGTGGAGATCGTTGGGATTGACACGACTATGAAAATGAGCAAACAAAATGTCCTAAGGAAGACTACATTCAGTGTCATGCCAATGCAAGGAGAGACCGTGGTTCGTTTGCAAAGAGGAAAAATGAGCAACGGATTTGTGCACTTGTCTTGGGCGCTCTTTATTTCTCTCTTCCTTACAAGCTTTGAGACTCTCTTTGGCTATGGGAGACTATTTTTCTTTTTCTTTGTATATTTTTCTTTCCTTTTCTTTTGCATCTTTTTTTGCTCTCCATTGATGCTACCAAGTCACTATTGCTATTGCTTTTGCACAGTCACTATCCAAGGACAAATGCACAATGCTCAAGCAAACACAAGATGAGATACTCTTGTGGGATAGGTACACACAAACGAAGATAGGGTTAACAAGGTGACACAAGTTATACCTTATTGTTGATGATGAACTTGCGGTCGGTGGTGCGGGATGATGTTCGGTGCCGTGGTGTTGACGAGCATGGATGTTGCTAATGCAGAAGCTTGTTGTTAGCTGATGACACGCACACGGAACACAAACAAACAAGAGGAAAATTAGCCAATGTGAGATAAGAGGCAAAATTGTCAAAATCAGGCGTCAGGACCGGAAACTCCGGTGTCTCGAGCCAGAAACTCCGGTCTAGGCCAGAGACTCCGGTGTGTTCAGGCTAGAAACTGCGGTGTAGGCCGGAGACTCTAGTCTACAGGTCCAAAAACTCTGGTCTGAAGGCAAAGCTCGAACTTCTCGTGTTCTTGAGCAAAACCCTACGCCTTGGGTCCTCAAATCCGTGAAAAATTGGCCAAATTGGGCTGGAAAAACGCAGGGTAAAGCTGGACCAATACCTAAGACAAGATTTGGTCGGATCAAAACAACAAATAACACTCCAAATCAAGAGATCGATCCAAAGGCAAATTTGGGGCTCTTTTTTGGGGATTTTTGAATTTTTGGTGGATAGAAGAAAAATTTGTGCAGGAATTCATGAGCAACGAAGCTCTTGATACCAATATGTTGAGGGTTAACCTCGGGGGTGGCCCGATCTTTCACAAATCCCTTGGAAATCGGGGCGGAGTGAGTGGGGGATGAGGGAGAGAGCGAAAACCGCGAACTCAAGCACGATGAACACACACACCACAAAGACACGATACAAGCCAATAGCTCACGTCGGTGGCATTCGGTTCGGCACAATCCTTAGGATCAGCGTAGGGCAAGGATCTCTCTCTTGAACCTACACGGTGATTAGGGAGGCTTGGTGAGATCTTGACGTCTTGGCAAGGGGCTCCGATGCCAAGGCCTTATGCAACGAAGGTGGCACGATGCAAACTCCAACGAGGTTTGTGATATTTGGTGCTCCTCTATCTAAGGAGCATGAGGCAAGAACGAGATAGATCCACAAGGGGTGTCCACTAATTCCAAATATCAATCCTAGGGTTTACAATAGATGTGGGGGACTATATATAGGCCAGCCACTAATTCAGGGGTACTTTGGGGATAAAAAATAACTTCTAGACGAACTAATGGGTACATGGGCCGAAGGCCCAAAGGCTTTTACATGCCTGTCGACGCACGGTCCGGAGACTCCGGTGTGGTGGACCGGAGACTCCGGTCTGGGCCAGAGATTGTGACTAGTCTCCGGTTTGTCTCTAGAGGGGGTATTAGACTGTCCCCGAGCTCGATCTGGAGGCCGGTCTAGAGATGGGCCGGAGACTCCGGTGTCTCAGTCCGAAGACTTCGGTCTGTCAAGATGGAGACTCCAGTTTGAGCAGCTCCATCAACTTCCTCTTCACACCCTGCTCCTTATTCTCTATCCATGGATGCTTGGTGATGCATTAGGGCTTCATACCTAATGATGCATAGAGTAGTTGCATGAAGTAGCAACCATCTAAGGAATTATTAAAGTGGCACGAGGAGAGGAGCAAGTTAACCTTATCTTGTAGGAGTTTAGCTCGTGGAGGAGTAACGACTGCAAGTGCACAAATCGTTTGTAGCTAGTTTCGAAATAAAGATATCGATCCCATAGGGAGCGGTAGACAAAAGACTAAAATGCTTTTAACTACAACTAAATGAAGTACTTAAGAAATAACTTTAAGATGCAAGAAAAGTAGAGTCGTTTTTGGGTTTTTGGTTGAACGAGGTAATTTAAAGTAAAGCAAAACTTAATGTAGAAAGTAAGAATCTCATGTGTAATAGAACTTTGGAACTACAATAGGGAAAAAGGCGTTCTCGGGGAGTGGTGGATACACCGCTAGCAGTTTAGACTAAGAAATCAAGATTATTATAACAAATATTCTCATAATATGTATGTATGTGGGAGGAGCTCCATATATGGACAAATAGGCAGCAACCGCTGCTCACATCATCCTTCATAACCATAGCTGCCGAATAAACGACTGCAATTGTATTATCCCGCTATTAAGGGATTTCTCCCGTGGCATGGACATGGCTTAATGAGTTCTCCTTGATTCCCTGAGTTAGCACGTAAGGAATGACAATAGCTTTATAGTAACAGTAAGTGTTATCATCCCTCCGTCTTATAGTTGGTCGTTAAACCGTCTGTCTCCTTTGATCGCTTCGGGTTTTCTTCCGGTATTATTAGTAGTTCCCAAATAAGCGATTTACGTTGTTTTTGACTCATTTTCTCATCAGTACAACTGCTCCAAGAATTGTGTCCATTGGATCCATCATCTGTCCCGATCCTAGTGAAAACAGACATAAAACATGCATGCGAACGACGTAAAATACCAAGATCCTACATCTACCATGCAAAATAATAATGTAAAACATGATGCAAATATGCACTCATCAACTTCCCCAAACTTAGACTCTTGCTTGTCCCGAGGAAGTTTAGCTTAATGGATGTGATCCTCATATTCATGAAGCTAAGTCGATAAAATAAATGAGGCAGTTGCAACATGTGTTTATCATATACGATACATAGGAATAAGTTCATGAATAGTACCTTACTCGAACCATCTGAATAGTCTTAGCAGGCTTCCACACCTTAGTAATCAATAGTTCACAAAAGATGAATCTCAACATAATGTAAAAGTATCTGGTTCAACCGAATGAGTTATCGAGGTACTCCCAAGTGTTTTAGGATCAATGTATTCATCTGGGACTCAAAATCTCAAAAGCGTATCTTTGTCATACTACATTATAGTGGTATATGCATATTTGCTCTTTGCACACTCGCTCTTTTTCTTCTTTCTTTTCTTCTCTTTTGTGTATATGCTCACACTTTTGTTTAAGTGTTGTGCAAAGGAGCTAGCCATACATTCCACTTCATGTAGGAATTCAAAGTTTAACGATCTCAATTATCATATTCCAATTGAATATGAAGCATTCTTATGACTTAAAGATTCTACCTCGACTTGTTCTCACTCTATTTTGATAGCACTTTCATTTTCCTTTGTTCAAGGTTTCTTTTTCAAATTAACTATATAGATAGTTTTTCTTTGTAAATCAAACCGCATATTTACAATATATTGACCAAATTATCTTTATACGTTCCATTAATACCAATGGTGTGGAAGACTCCTATTGCTATCATCAAGTGCAAGCAAAATTATACTCAAGCCATTCATATATCCAATAAGTTAAGCACAAACTCAATATTGCTCCATAATAATAATAAACTTGGAATTTCATAAAAGGGATCGACTATTCCTGAAGGGAATTCTAATGATACAAACTTTATTTCTAGTTTGAACTAATGCAAAATAAAATAGCGACATAAAATTTATAAGATAGATTACAAGGTCTTTAAATATATCCCCAAGCTTGGAATCAAGCCAGGCGAGATCAAATAACTCCTTGTTGGTACCTATTCCTCCTCCTGGGTAGAAAGAGCGTCGCCCTCTTCTTTTATGTTGCCATCTTTAACTATGCTTGCAAAGCGGATGCTGAGCTCGGCCATGTCGTATTGGAGCTTCAACATTTTCTGCTTGAGGAATTTCTTCTCATCTGTCAACTCAAAGACAATTTTAATCAAGAAACCTACTCTACCATCGATTTCATTGACCTTTTTCTCAAGGTCTTTGCTCATCATCAAGTAGGAGTCAATCGCTTCTCCAATTGTTTCAACGCATGCCTTTGAAGCCTTTTCCAACTCATAGATCTTATCATGAATCTCATCTTGCCGCACCTTCTTAGGTTTAAGAGGTGATGGACCAAGAGGAGGTTTATAATAGAATCCTATGTTGTAATGATAAGGATTAGGGAGATACTCATCCTTGTTCCTTCCCCGCTCAGCTTGCCTCATCATCTCCAACCTTTGCGGAAACATGTCCTCCCAATTTGGGAGAGGCTTGATCTTCGGGCTGGATGATGACAATGATCCTTTAGTTTGTACTTCTTCGATCCTCTTCACGGGTTGCTCTTCTTTCTTCTTCCAGATCTTGTAGACATGGAAGGGCTGCATGGCTTCGCTGCATGGATGTTGTTAGAGGGGCTTGTATAGGGATGGTGATGATTTTTCAAGGATGGAGGTTGTAGCTCTGCGAAAACTTAATGAAAAAGGTTAGATGCGATCATCTTTAAAAGAGGAGGTCAAAAACCCTAGCCGCCTTCCGTAACGAGCAACTATATGGGCGCGACCCGTATAGGTCCCGCCGTATAGTTATGAACCGACTATAGATTACATCTACGGTGGAACCAACTATACGGCCAGAACTATATAGGCGGGAATTTTTATTCCCGTCGTATAGTTGGTTGTTAAACTCTCTGGACTATGAATAAGATTTTTGGAGATGGGTTGATAACAATATGACCGCAACTATACAGGCGGAATTTTTAATTCCAGCCGTATAGTTGGTCGTTAAACTCCTAGTACTCAGGAAATTGTTTTGTCATAGGCATCGATATCTACATGGCCGGAGCTATACGAGCATAATTTTTAATTCCAGCGTATAGTTGGCCATTAAACTCTCAGTACCTTTCGTGGATGGAATGGGTGATGTCACAACAACTATACGGCCGCAGCTATATGGCCAGAATTTTTATTCCCGCCATATAGTTGGTCATTAAACCTTCCGTGTCCACCAAAATTTTCCTGCTTCTCCAAGGATTCTTTATTAATCTAAAACTTAACAAAATATCAAGTTTTGATAGAAAAATGTCAGCTTAGATTTTCGACCAATTTTGGCATTATCAATCTTCCTTGTTCTTCGCTAGAGCATCAAATGTTCCTTATTTAACACAATGCTCAAATAAAACTTTAATTGAAAATTTAAAAACTTACTCAAACCTTTACTTCGCATGGGTTGCCTCCCATGAAGCACTCTTTTATGGTCAATAGCTTGACCGTATTTTTTCTCATTCCATCTTGAGTCCATTCTTCTTGTAGTTGCCATTCCTTGTACACCTTTGCTTAATCACTTCTTCTGGGGTGATTACTTCTATGGTGACTGCACTTATATCTTCTTTTACTCGATAATGCCTCAAGAGTTGTCCATTTACCACCCATGCAAGAGAGGGTGTTTTTCCTTGGAGCTTCACTACTCCCAATGAATAAGCTTCTTCAACTATATATGGGCCTTCCCACTTTGATCTGAACTTTCCTGGAAACAACTTAAGACGAGAATTATAGAGCAACACTTTGTCTCCACTTTTAAAGGTCTTATTCTCTATTTTTCTACCACGCCATCTTTTCACTTTTTTGTTAAACAACCTAGCATTCTCATAGGCTTCACTTCTAAACTCATATAAAGCATGAGTATCTAATAAACGTTGTTCTCCTACTGCTTTAAGATCATAATTTAGGTTCTTGATTGCCCAAAAAGCTTTGTGTTCCAATTCTAAAAGTAAATGGCATGCCTTACCGTACACCATCTTATAAGGTGTCATACCCATTGGGTTTTTAAACGCAGTACGGTATGCCCATAGAGTGTCATTTAACTTGTATGACCAATCTTTTCTTGATTTGTCCACCATCTTCTCGAGTATGGTCTTTAGTTCTCTATTAGAGAGTTCCACTTGACCACTTGTTTGAGGATGATATGATGAAGCAACACAGTGAGTTACTCCATATTTGCCAAGGATTTTCCTGAAAGTTCCTTTCATAAAATGAGAACCACCATCAGTGATTAAAAATCTAGGAACTCCAAACCTGGGGAATATGACATCCTTGATCATCTTCACTAAGGTGGCTGCATCTGCATGACTTGTTGAAATAGCTTCAACCCATTTAGTAACATAGTCAACACCAACAAGAATATGAGTATAACCATTCGATTCTATAAATGGTCCCATGTAATCCATTCCCCATACATCAAAGGGTTCAATTATGGGACTATAATTCACTGCCATTTCTTGTCTCCTACCTATATTACCTCTTATTTGGCAATCATCATAGTATTCCGCATACCTGTGTGTGTCCTTGAGCAAGGTGGGCCAATAGAATCCGGATTGAAGTACCTTTGCAGCAGTTCGCTTACCTGCATGATGCCCTCCATACGGACTGTCATGACAAGCTTTCAATATTGCATTCATTTCATGGTTAGGAACACACTTCCGAATCATTCCGTCAGGTCCATGATGATATAGATGCAGATCATCCCAAATGTAATATTTAAGATCATTAAAGAATTTCATCCTTTGATTTCTTGACATACCAGGAGGTATAAATTTTATTGCAATATAATTAGCATAATCCGCATACCATGGGTCAACAATTTCAACATTTGCTAAATATTCTCCCGAAAATGATTCATTTATAAGTACGGGGTTAGTAATTATTCCCTCCATCCTAGAGAGATGATCTGCTATCGGATTATCTTTACCCCTCCTATCTACTATTTGCAAATCGTATTCTTGTAGTAATAAAACCCACCTAATCAACCTAGGATTAGAATGCTTTTTAACAAGGAGGTGACACAAAGCTTGGTGATCCATATGAATTATTACCTTAGAATTAATGATGTAGGATCTAAATTTTTCGCAAGAAAAAATTATAGCTAGGAACTCTTTTTCTGTAGTAGTGTAATGTTTCTGAATCTTATTAAGAGGTCTACTAGCGTAATAAATAACATTGAAATTCTTTCCGTCTCGCTGTCCTAACACAGCCGCTAAAGCATAGTCACTAGCATCACACATGATTTTGAACGGTTCATCCCATTTTGGAGATTGCATGATAGGTGCTGAAACTAATTTATTCTTAAGGTTCTCAAAAGTTGCAATGCAGGCATGATCTAAGTAGAATGGAGTTTCTTTATCAAGAAGGTTGGTGAGAGGCATAGCTATTTTAGCAAAATCTTTTATAAAACTCTTATAAAAACTTGCATGTCCCAGAAACATTTTTAAGTTTTTAATGTCCTGAAGTATTGGAAGATTTTCTATAGCATTTATATTAGTTTTATCTATTTCTATTCCCTTCTACGAAACCTTATGCCCGAAAAACTTTACCTTCTCTTTCCATGAAATGGCATTGTTCCCAATTCAAAACCAAATTTGATTGCCTGCATCTCTGCAAGACTTTGGTTAGATTGTAGAGGCAATTATCAAAAGTTGTTCCACAAACAACAAAATCATTTGTTAGAACTTCCATAGTCTTCTCAACAAAATCATCCAAGATCTTTAGAACACATTCTTGAGAAGTTGCTGCTACGTTACATAAGCCAAACAGAATCATTCTATAAGCATATGTGCCATAAGGGCAAGTGAAAGTTGTTTTCTCTTGATCTTCCAGTTGTATGGAAATTTCAGAATATCCAGAATAACCATCAAGAAATCAGAAATAAGAATTATTACTAAGTCTTTCTAAAATTTTATCCATAAATGGTATAGGTTTATGATTTTTCTGTGTCTCGTGGTTTAGCTTCCTAAAATCAATGCACGGACGATATCCTACAACAGGCCTTATAGGAACTATCTCACCATCCTCATTCATTGCAGCATCAAGACCACCTTGTCTTGGTATGCAATGAGCTGGGCTAACCCATTTACTGGCAGAAATAGGATATATTATGCCAACATCTAATAAACGTATAACCTCTTTTCTTACTACTTCCTTCATTTTCGTATTAAGCCTTCTTTGTGTATCCACTACAGGTTCAACATCATCAAGCATGGTAATCTTATGTGTTATGATAGATGTATCTATTTCTTTAATATCACTCAATGTATATCCAAAGGCTTCATGATGCTTAGCCAAAACTGAAATGAGTTTATTTGTTTCATTCTCTGATAAATTCTTGCTAATAATAACAGGACATTTATTTTCAATATCTAAAAACTCATACGTCATATTGTCTAGAAGTTGTTTCAATTCAATTGGTGGAGGCTCTTCATCTCCTTTTCTTACCAGTTCTTCATAGTCATGTGGATTTTGTGCTTCTGGAACTGAATCAAGGTAATCATCCATGTCTTCTCTCTCCTCATCATCTGGTGCTTCCTCCCAATCAATCAGGCTCCTCTCTAATTCATCTTGTGGAGTACTGAAATGAATTGTTGCCAACTCGACAATCATTTTCTCTTCCTTGATATCTTCTACTTCATATGGCTTCTTCTTTAGTTTGGTGAAGTGGAATGTCATTTCCTCTTCTTCAAACATCAGTGAAATAGTCTCCTTCTTATTATTGACTCGAGGTTTGGTGGTGGAAACAAAAGGCCTACCTAAAAGAATAGGACAAAAAGAATCTCGAGGCATATCAACAATATGAAAATCAAGGGGGTACATGAGTGATCCAATAAAGACTTAGATATTTCTGATTACACCTTACGGTTTTATATTGGTCCTAATAGACAATTTAATAGTAGTGTCTACCGGTTCCACATCTGGATTATTGAAATTATAGCCGAGTTCCTCATAAAGTGATGAAGGCATAATATTTATAGTGGAAATTGGCTCACAAATTCCGTATAAGAAAGTTTCTGTACAATGTATAGGAGTCATTGGTTTAGAAGTTTCGTTACCTCGTACCTTACCTTCGATGAATTCTGAGGTTTCAAGGTGTAACATAACCACTTCATTGTCCACTATTCGTGCTTCCATAAGATCCTTTAATATAACATTATTTATATTGGTAGCTTCGAGGTTCCTTTCTAGTTTCTTCGGTCTCGTCTTTATTTGTTCTTCCTCTTTTTGCCTTTTATTGACGATCCCTTGAATAGGTGTTGAGGAGAACTCTTCCATCAACTCCCTTGCATGCTTCTTTTCTTCGAGGGGTTTACCGGGTTCCCATTCTGTAGGTACCTGCAAATGCCTTGCATAATTCTCAATAATTTTCTTTACTGAGTAAGAATCAATACCGAGGGTTTTAATCATTGTATCTATCCTTTCATCTACAAGGAAATCGTTAACGCAAGCATATTCAGAAAAACTATTTGTAATGTTTTCCTTTTCTTTAAGATTTTCTATTGCCTCCCTCATTGTTTTATTAGATTCCAAGCTTCATCATGGGTATAAGATAGAAAACTGCCATTATAAGCAGTGTCTAGATTCATTCTATTTTCAATATTTTTCCCTCCATAAAAGGTATGAGTGATTAACCAATTAGGCAAACAATGATGGGGGAAATTATCTAGGTAGCTTTTGTACCTTAGATATCCTTCATATAAGCTCTCACTAGGATTATTTTTGAAACTGATAATAATACCTCTCATCCTGTGAGCTTTGCTTTGTGAGTAATATTTAGATAGGAAATTGGTTGTCAATTCTTTCCAAGTCCTCGGTGCTTCTGCACAAAAAGATCTATACCGGTCGCGAACATTATTAGAGAGAGAGAGAGTTTGTCTAAACAACTGGGTTTTAACCATATCAAGATTATAGTCATAAAAAATAAAGGAACTCGTAATGTCTTCAAAGAATTGTAAGTGTCCATATGGTCTCTCTTCATTGGTTCCTGCAAATTTCTTAGAGTGCAATAGTTCAAATAATAAAGGGTGGATCTCAATTACATCCGGATTTATGCTTTTATTGACAGCTATAAAAGCGTCCATGGGCGAACCCATTTTCCTTACTGCCTCAAGTTGTTAAATGCTGGGTGTTGTCCATTGTTGTAGTCCTGCAACTTAAGTAAAAATTAGTACAACGAAAGTAAATAACTAAAAGTAAAGTGACTTATAATGCTAAGATCCTCGGCAATGGTGCCAGAAAATAGCTTGATGATTGCAAGTGCACAGATCATTTGTGGCTAGTTTCAAAATAAATATATCGATCCCATAGGGAGCAGTAGGAGAAAGACTAAAATGCTTTTAACTACAACTAAACGAAGTACTTAAGAAATAACTTTAAGATGATGCAAGAAAAGTAGAGTTGTGTAATAGAACTATGGAACTGCAATAGGGAAAAATGCGTTCTCGAGGAGTGGTGGATACACCGCTAGCAGTTTAGACTAAGAAATCAAGATTAATATAACAAATATTCTCATAATATGTATGTATGTGGGAGGAGCTCCAAATATGGAAAAATAGGCAGCAACCGCTGCTCACATCATCCTTCATAACCATAGTTGACGAATAAATGACATCAATAGTATTATCCCGCTATTAAGGGATTTCTCCCATGGCATGGACATTGATTAATGAGTTCTCCTTGATTCTCTAAGTTAGCACGTAAGGAATGACAACAGCTTTATAGTGACAGTAAGCACTATCATCCCTCCGTCTACTAACAAGTAATCCCCTTCATCGAGTCCCCATAGGAGGCAAATATTAAGGAGGTGCACAACTCCCAACATCAAGATGAAGAAAATTAACACATACACATAATGATGTATAACATAATAATCTCTATCTCATCTCAATCATATGATAGGGTTTCTCCATCTCCCCAAGAACTAGAGATCTACTCAGACATGGAGGCAATCAACATCATGGCAATTGTAATGGAAACAATCATAGATGAATAGTACTTGTATAAATCCACAACGAGTACGGGAATTACAACAATATCTAGACAAGATGTAGATGGGATGGATGGGGATGGTGGTGATGCAGTGGTGGATGATGAAGATCGATGCCTATCTGCGCAAGTTGAAGATGGATCCCCGGTGGATGACTTCCCCCTCCAGATGCCTTCTGAAGGTGAGGTTTTGGAAATTTCTGGGTGTTTTGTATGTCGTCCCCCTGATCTAGTTGAACAGGGTGAAACTATTTGAGGAGGCGGTGAAAATTTATTCCGGTTGTATAGTTGGTTGTTAAACCGTTTGTCTCCTTTTATCGCTTCAGGTTTTCTTCTGGTATTATTAATATTTCCCAAATTAGTGATTTATGTTGTTTTTACTCCTTTTCTCCTCAGTACAACTGCTCCAAGAATTGTGTCCATTGGATCCATCATCTGTCCTGATCCTGGTGAAAACAGACATAAAATGTGCGCGTGAACGCTGTAAAACACCAAGATCCTACATCTACCATGCAAAATAATAATGTAAAACATGATGCAAATATGCACTCATAAACGAGTCATTGGTCCACTTGGGGGACTTTGTGGTGGATATGTAGGGACGTCCATAGGATGGGCTGCATCAAGCTCGCATCATCGAAGATCTTGACATTCGATGCAAGTTAGGGTGGGATGTGTCCAAAGCGGCAAAAGCCACCCCATACATTGATTCAGAGGGGAAACAAGTAATGCCAACGGCCTCCCTCAACATGGTTGTCGCCAAGACCCTCCTTGAATAGGACAAGTCGCTATAAGCGATTGACCAGGTCTATGACCTCGTTACCAAGGCTTGCAAGCAATAGGAAAAAGCCACTTCACAGAGGCTGGAGTCCAACCTGGAGCTTTTCCAGTCAAGCACGCACAACCGTCGGAGGCTAAGATCTCCTCGTGATAAAGGATCCCACACGGGCTCCATAGAGCGAAGGCGGGGGGATGTGTTCAATAGGGCTGATGCCATACCCATATCTTCCGACAAGGGAGAGAAGGCTCACCCTCGTCGCTTGCCACCTCCCCCGCGGTCCCGACATCATGAGGAACCACAACTGCGCCACCATAAAAGCATGCCACCTCCAAGGTGCCCCTAGGTCGGTATTGTCATACGCGACTAGGGGGGTAGTCCCGGCATAACGGCGAGCATAGCAGTAACGAAGGACATTGGAGGAGATCCCACAAGGAAGCACCACGTCCGACAAGTAATCACGACAGGCATGAAGACTCGCATGGATGGAGCAGCAAGAAGGCTAACCCACTGCTTCGATATCTAATAACTTTTCTACCCCTTCCCTTTTTCTTTGTATCAACTATAAACCCTTGGATTGTCTTCAATTGGAGGGGGAATCCAATTGGCAACCTCGATTCGTACCCTAGCTCGCCTGAGAGCTAGCTTTGCATGAACTAATTCTTTCGAACCCTTTACTCAAGTTATCTTTGGCTATTTCAAGTGCCCGTTGAGCTTCTTTCAGATCAATATCACTACCAAGTTGTCGCCACTGCCACCGTCACCACCCAGTAGCCATCATGGCATAGGAAATGGCGGTTCCAATAGATTGCACCATAACTCCCCTCCTCATGGCGGAAAAGGGAAGCAACCGGAGCCGTACGATGCACGCTCACAGCTGGACAAGATCCAAGAAGCTCAGGAACTCCCATACCTGGGACCATGTTGTTTTGGACCGGTAATACGGGCCACAACTTACCCCAAGGGTCTCCATATTAACAATATCATCAAGCCCTATGACGGCACTGCCAGGCAAGCCACATGGTTGCAGGACTATAGAAGAGCGATTCACATCACCGGAGGAAACCCCAACATCGCCATCAAATACCTCCCACTTATGCTCACCGGCACCGCCCGACAATGGATTGACGACTTGCCGGAGAAATCAATCTGCAATTGGCTGGACATGCATGAAGCGTTCACGAAGAACTTCGAGGGTACATATAAGCGTCCCTGCACCATCGGTGACCTACAATGGTGTGTGCAAGAAAAGGATGAATCCTCTCGTGCCTACCTTTCCTGTTGGCTTGATATGAAAAATTCATGCGTGGGGGTACACGATCAGACCGCTATTGCCGCCTTCATCGATGGCCTGGAAAAAGGAACACGGGTCCGACATACGCTGAAGCGCCATCAAGACAATGACAAACTCAACCTCAACTCGATGATTGCCATGGCTAGCGAATTCGCCGCCGCTGATGATGATGCTCGCGGATCGTTGCCGGCATTGGCCATTCCTACGCAGGCCAAGAGGAACAATAACAACAAGTGGAAAACTCCGCCAGAAGAGAAGCAAGCAGCCGACATGGTCCCCACGACATTCGCTGGCAGAGGCGGAGGCGGGAAATGTGGTCATGGCTAGGAGGCTAGCCATGGGAAGCAGCGGAGTGACTCAACACCCTCAGCCCCCCGTGTTCCCCAAATGTACGAAGAGTACCATGATATGCTATGTTTCGTCAACCTCGATGCAAACGGCAAGGCCATGCACACCAACCACCAATGCAAGTTTGTCAACAATCTCAAGGAGGACCCTAAGTCCGGCTACAAGCAAAGTCGGAAGAACAGACCCCGCGGAAAGGGCAAGTGGAAGAAGAATGAGGAAGAATCTAACAAATCAAGTGACATTAATGAAGATGTGGAACCCAAGTCCACTGACAAGGGCGATGTCAAGGGCAAGAACCCTTTCAAGAAGAAGGATTTGTGTTACCATACCTTCCTTGGTACTCCCACCGTTCAGGCCCAGAAAACCTCACTGAGGATACTGATGGCTACCCTCCCCCCATTTCCCCAGTATGTTAGGTGGTCAGATATTCTAATCACTTGGGGTTGGCAAGATCATCCGGTCCTCATCCCAACAGAGAACCAGTATGCCATGGTCATCAACCCTTTGATTGATGGCACAGAGTTCACCAAGTGCCTCGTGGACAGTGGAAGCTGCATCAACATCATTACCTGGATACATTGCACAAGATGAACTTGAGGGAGACCCAGCTAAGGAAGAGCAACACCGTGTTCCATGGAGTCGTTCCTGGCCGGCAAGCTAATTCCCTTGGCTACATCACCCTTCTGGTCTCCTTTGTGATGTCAACAATTACTGGCAAGAGCACATGATCTTTGAAGTGGTGCCCTTCAAGAGCGTGTACCATGTTATCTTCGGACACGACATATTCCACTCTTTCCTCGCCAGGTCATGCTTTGTCTAGAACAAGCTGAAGATACTCATACCAAAAGGTGTAATCACCATTGACGAGAGCTTCACCAAGACAAGGGAGTGCGAGCTGAGCGAAGCCACCTTCACCAAAGCAGTCCTCTATGGTGAGAAGTTCAAGGAGATCCAGAGCCAGGTCAATGCCTCGGAGATGCCGGCTTTGAAGAAGCAAATCACTACTGTCGAACCCGCATTCAAGGTCACCATAAATACCAAGAAGGTGGAGCTTGTTGAAGGAGATTCCTCCAAGACCGCCGCCATTGGCATGGACCTGGATCCCAAATAGGAAAGCGAGCTCGTCCAGTCCCTCCATGAGAATAAGGACATCTTTGCGTGGCAACCTGCCGACATGAAAGGTGTACCTAGGTAACTCGTCGAGCAAAGCTTGAATGTTGATCCTAAATCCAAACCGGTGAAAAAACCTCTACGATGATTCGGTGATGAAAGACGATGGGCCATAGTCAAAGAGACCGCTAGGTTACTTAAGGCTAGTTTTATCCGAGAAGTCATTCACACCCAATGGGTGGTAAATCCTGTACTTGTCCCCAAAAAGGGAACCAAGGAATTAAGAATGTGCGTTGATTACACTAGCTTAAACAAAGCGTGTCCTATGGATCCGTTTGCTTTGCCTTGCATTGACCAACTCATTGACTCGACAGCTGTCTCGGAACTTCTGTGTTTTCTCGATGCATACTCATGATACCACCAAATCAAGACGCGAAAGTCGGACCAATTAGCCACTTCGTTCATCACACTAGCACACATTGCTATGTCATACCCTTTGGGTTGAAAAACGCTGGTTCCACATATTAGCGGATGATGCAGCGTTGCCTACATGACCAGATAGGTCGCAACGTACACACTTTCGTGGACGACATCATGGTGATGTCAAGAAATCAAATGACCTCATCACTGAATTGCAGGAAACCTTTGACAATCTTCAGAAGTACAACATGATGCTTAACCCTAAGAAGTGTGTCTTCGGGTGCCATCCGACAAATTGTTGAGCTTCATTGTTTCGCATCACGGAATTGAAGTCAACCCAGAAAAAATCAAGGCCATCCTTTACATCAAACGCCTGACATGCTTAAAGGACATACAAAGGCTCACATGCTATGTTGTAGCAGTAAGCCAGTTCATCAGTCGACTCGGAGAGAAGGCTATTCCGCTCTACAAGTTTCTCAAGAAGGTGGAAAAATTCATATGGACGGACAAAGCAGATGCAACACTTTAGGAGTTGAAGAGAATACTCTCCTCCACACCAATACTTGCAGCACCGGTATCAATGGAGCCTATGTTAGTATACATGGAGGCAACCAACTGGGTCATCAGCATCATCATCGTGGTGGAGCACAAGGAGCCAACGCATGAGTATGGAGTTCAACAAACAATTTACTATGTAAGTGAGGTATTAACGGAATCCAAGCAGCGTTACCCCCACTATCAGAAGTTAGCTTATGGAGTTTTCCTTGCTTCGCGGAAGCTAAGGCATTATTTCTAGGAGCACCCATCACAGTAGTGAGCAAAGATCCGCTGCCCGACATCATCAATAACAGCGTACAGGGAGAGTGGCAAAGTGGGGCATTGAACTTGCCGCCTTTGAAATCACCTTCAAGAGGCACGATGCTATCAAATCTCAAGCATTGGCAGATTTTATCGCAGATTGGACAGAACTGCGAGAAGACACTCCTGTACCAGAGCCAGAGTTTTGGGTCATGCACTTTGACGGGTCCAAATTGCTCAATGGCTCGGGGGCTGGTGTATTATTACAATCGCCAACATGAGACAAGTTATAGTACGTCCTACAGATCCACTTCAATGCTACCAACAACAGGACGGAGTATGAGGCCCTCATTCACGGACTTTGTGTAGCCAAGGATATTGGCATTGAGCGCATAGTTTGTTGTAGAGATTCTGATTTGTTTGCCCAGCAGGTGGCTAGAACCTGGAACACGTGAAACCCTATGATGGGAACATATTGAGAAGAAGTAGACGAGATAGCCAAGTTCTTCGATGGCCACGAAGTCAAGTATGTCAAAAGGGAGGACAATGAGGCGGCAGACCTGCTGTCAAAGCTTGGATCAGCTCATCGACCAATTCCGCTAGGCGTTTTCCTGGAGCATCTACGAACCCCATCCGTGAAAGGAGCGGACCCCGATAATCCAGATAGAGTGGACTCATTTGTTAGTGCAGTAACAGTGACCTCTCTGGCTTGGACGAAACCGTTCATGGATTACCTTCAAGACGGAACACTGCATGTCGACAAAGTCAAAAGTCGACATATAGTACACAGAGCAAAAGGCTATGTCATCATTGATGGCCAGTTATATAAAAGAAGTACCATATGAGTTGGTGCATCTCCCAGTAGCAAGGTATAGATATCCTTAGAGAGATACATCTTGGAGATTGTGGGCATCACACCGCTCCCCGATCGCTGGTGGCAAAAGCCTTCCGGCAAGGATTCTACTGGTTAACTGCCAAGGAGGATGCCAATAAGTTGGTATGAAACTGTCTTGGGTGCTAGTTCTATGCAAGACAACCAAATGTTCCAGCTGAAGAATTGCGAACAATACCAATTACTTGGCTGTTTGCGGTCTGGGGGCTTGACATGGTTGGACCTTTGCAAAAAACACCTTGTGAATTTACACATCTACTAGTAGCAGTTGATAAATTCACAAAATGGATTGAAGCTAAACTCATTAGAAAGCTCGATGGGGGCAACATCCCTAAAATTTGTCCGGGATTTAATAGGGAGATTTGGTCTCCCACATAGCATCATCACCGACAATGGCAGAAACTTGTCTCTCAGAGAAGTCAAGGAATATTGTCATGAAAAAGGCATCCTCCTTGACCTAGCATATGTGGCACATCCGTAGTCAAATGGGCAAGTTGAACAGGCCAATAGACTAATTTTGCAAGGAATCAAGCCACGCTTAGAGGCACCACTACATAGAGCAGCTGGAGCCTAGGCGGAGGAATTGCCTTCTGTGCTGTGGAGTTTACGAACAACACCCAACAAATCTACCGGCTTGACCCCTTTCTTCATGGTTTATGGAGCAGAAGCTATACTACCATCCGACATCCTCCACGATGCACCAAGAGTCGTCGCCTATGACGAGGATGACGCTGAACATTCCAGACGCTTATCTGTGGACCTACTCGAGGAGAAGTACGTGCTAGCATGCCAGAGATCTGCCATCTACCAGCAGAAGCTACATGGCTACCATAGTCTCCGTGTTAGGCATCGCTCGTTCAAATATGGGCATCTGGTTCTTAGAGTCAAGCAGGAAAATCACACAAACTATCCCCGCCTTGGGAAGGACCGTTCGTCATAAGCAAAGCATTGCTCAATGGTTCCTATTACCTCATCGATATTCGTGAGTTGAAAGATAGGCCCAAAAATTGCAAGCACAAGCAACATGACTCCGATGATGATTTCCTAGAGACAGATCGACCATGGAACATAGCACAGCTACATCCCTTTTACACTTAGCATATTTTATATTATTTAATAAGTACCTTATATGATCGATGAAATAAAGCATTTGGTTCACTTATATTTTCTGAGTCTTTTACCTCCTTTAGGGTTCATTTTTGGATCATATAAACCCTTTTATGTGCAAGTTTGCATTTGCACTTGTGAAAACTCCTCCTACGGGTGTTGGCTTAAGTTTTCTAGTCTACACGTTTTGTGATGTTTTTATGTGGATTCTGGAGTAGTGACTTCTTGGCACTCAAAGTCGGCGAGTTTGTTCTTAGGTTAATGACGGTGCTATTTAGCATCATCACCTGAGAGCATGCTTCTATGCTGCGAGTCTTCCATCTCACGAAAGGTCAAGCATACGAACCAGGATAATGGATAAGCCAACACTTGTTTAAAAAATATACATGTTGGATCTAGTTAAGTAGCGGGAGGCTTATAGCCAAGTTTTCTGCCTTATAAACATATAAGTTTTTTCTGCATACATACTACAGAGATACATTTAATACATCAATGTTTTTATGGCTCTACTACAGGGGACTTTGCTACTACATCATCAGTAGTAGGAGAGCCAGGCCTAGAGAGAGCATCAAACTCGAGGGGTCATGGGCTAGATTCCGAAGACGCTAGTTCGTCGTCCATCTCCTCAGCAGGCATGAAGACGTCCGCCTTGGTCAGCTTGGAAACCTTGGTGTCATAGCCAACGAGGGAGTTCCATATAGCATCGCTATCGATCTCATTCCCTTCCTCTTCAAACCACAACATGCTGGAGGTTATCAAGTACAAGTTATCGTGGGAATGACCACGACAGTCGCTGACACGGGCAGCGATTGATAGAAGAGGGGCGAGAGCTGGTAGCCATCTGTGGTGCGAGATGGGGGCGGATGCACCTAGGTTTACCTAGGTTCGGCCCTCGGAGGGTAATGAACTACTCCTGCTAGATTATATTAATGGAGAGCGAGTTACAGGGGTGGCGAGCTTGGTGTCTAAGACGCGAGCCACTCGAAAGGGTGTATGATGGAACGTAAGTCCTTAATCTACCCTAGGGAGGTTTATATAGGAGTACCTCACTAGGGTTTACAGTATACAAACGAACAAGTTATGGATTCAGAGGCTTTTGACCTAATCCGACTAGGCTTCAACTATGCTTCCGGGCCTCCAGTCTCCAATGGCTAGGCCTTTCCTTGAGTCGCGTTCCAGTCGCTGTCCTGCAGGCCCACTCGCGAGTCCTTTGGCCCAATCAAAACGTCCTGCTAGGCATACCCCGTTTGGCATATCCCCATCAGTAGTCCCCGAGGCCATCATTGATTCAGGGCAGGTGTTCTTTGGCAGTCGGAGTAGGCGAGTCCAATTTGGACGCCAAGTCGAATCGGTGATGGACTCTGTCGAGAATGGAGGAAATTTCCCACCTGATTCCCAGTTGCAGCTTTGGCATTTAGTATCCTTGCTCGAATCACTGCCCCTATCGACTGGATAGGGTATACTTGCCGGCGAGTCGAATGGAAGAAGTTAGACTGTCAGCTTGGTCAAACTAGCCGTTGGGTAATCCAACAGTAACTTTGGCATAATTACCGCCAGTAACGGCTATCCCGAAATTGGCGGGTCGCGTTGCTCTTATTAGGAGAGTGGTGAGAAAGTTCATGGATCTTCTTCCGCATTCCTTGCTCCCGTGCTCCTCAGTCTCTTTGTCTCCTCACGATCTGAAATTTCTAGACCGAGCAACCTTACCTCCTCTCAATGGTGCCTCCAAAGGATTTGTGGGGGAAATCCAAGTGCACCGCCGTGCAACTCAAATCATTCGAGGATGCGGGGGTCCTCTGCAAAGGGAATTGGCGGATCCCCGCGCCCTCCGAGGTCGAGCCGAGGCCTCGCGCCGGCGAGTTCATTTGCTTTCCAAGCCATCGGGAGAGGGGTTTGGGGTTCCCCACCTCCGTCTTCTTCTGGTGATTCTGCGCATATTATGCGATCAAACCATCAGATCTCGGCCCGCAAAGTATTGAGCAGTTGGCGATCTTCGTCACCTTCTGTGAATGTTATCTTGGATATCACCCCTATTTCCCATTGAGGCTAGAATTATTCCACGGCAGCATCGGGCGCGACTGATCTGGCGGCCCCGTCTTGGTGGCAGACGGCGTCACATTCCAATTGAAGTCGAAGGAAAACTTCTTCAAGCTCATGCCGCCGAAGAAGGCCGCGAGTGAGTGGAAGAAAAGTTGGTTCTATGTGAGGGAATTGATGTCTACGCACTTCTATTCTTGTAGACAGTTGTTGGGCCTCCAAGTGCAGAGGTTTGTAGAACAGCAGCAAGTTTTCCCTTAAGTGGATCACCCAAGGTTTATCGAACTCAGGGAGGAAGTGGTCAAAGGTATCCCCTCTCAAGCAACCCTGCAATCAAGATACAAGAAGTCTCTTGTGTCCCCAACACACCCAATACACTTGTCAGGTGTATAGGTGCACTAGTTAGGCGAAGAGATAGTGAAATACAAGTGGTATGGATATAAAACAATGGTGCTAGAAAATAACTTGATGGCATGGAAAAGACTAAAGGCAAACTGAAATAAATATGGAAGCAAGCAAACATGTAACAGATCTAGTAGCAAACGGTGTATCAATGCTTAGAAACAAGGCCTAGGGATCATACTTTCACTAGTGAACACTCTCATATAAATATATCCTTCTTTATGATACTACTCTTAACTACTCTCCGGTTGAACACTCTAATCGATGGTAGGGCTATAACAACACTCCTCAAAGTCCATCTTTCCCATCTAGAAAACCCCACACTGTCACCTTGAGTACTAGATGAGTCCAACAAACACCACAATTTCATAAAGACATCCAACTCCAAATATAACTCATAACAAGTATTTGTAAACTCTAGCCTAAGTGCCACCATGGTGAGCACGCTGTCACTTTCACACACATGGGGAGAGCAGAGATTCATTAAAGCACTTGAGTAGCAAGGTAGATCTACTTGATTACAAAGCTCATGACCACAACAAGATCATGCATAGATAGAGAGATGAACACATAGCTACCGGTAGAGCCCTTAGCCTC
This sequence comes from Avena eriantha, assembly GCA_910589775.1. Classification (NCBI taxonomy): domain Eukaryota; kingdom Viridiplantae; phylum Streptophyta; class Magnoliopsida; order Poales; family Poaceae; genus Avena; species Avena eriantha. The sequence continues at coordinate 428,613,249 of OU342746.1, forward strand.
GAGGAAGAACTACTCCCTCCTCATCATGGGAATCAACAATGGTGATGGAGATGGCGGTGGAGAGGGCTCCCGGGGCACTTCCCCATCCCAGCAGGGTGCCGGAACAGAGACTTTCTGTCCCCCGAATCTCCCCTTCGGTGGCGGCGGCACTGCGGAACTTTTCGTGGCTGGAGGCTTGACTCTCTAGGGTTTATGCCTCGGGAGGCTTCTTATAGGCCAGAGGGCAAGGTCGGTGGGCGGCCAGGGGGCCCACACCACCTGGTGGCACGACCAGGGCTAGCCCGCGCCACCACATGGTGTGGCCGCCCTGTGGCCCCTCTCCATCTCGTCTTCTGGCTCCCTGTGTCTTCCGGTAAAATATCAACTTTAGCTTTTGTCCCGTCCAATTCCGAGAATATTCATTTTCTGACTTCCTGGAACCAAAAACAGCAAAAAACAGGCAACTGGCACTATGGCATCTTGTTAATAGGTTAGTCCAAGAAATCATATGAAAAGTACTCCAAAGTGTGGACAAAACATAAGAAAATAGATAAAACCAAGCATGTAGAATCAAAAATTATAGATACATTTGCAATGTATCAACATCCCCAAGCTTAACTCCTGCTCGTCCTCGAGTAGGTAAGTGATAAAAAGAAAGAATAATTTTTGAGGTGACATGCACCATCAAAGACTTGATCAAAGTATTTGTAAAACTTTCAAAGCTGGGATCATAGTACTTCAATCAGAACATGAAAGACAAAGTTCTAGCAATAAGACAAAGAAACTATGATGCAACATGAAAAGGCACAAACAAAAGATTCATGAATAACAATGCTTTGCAAGACGTTTGTTTGTTTCACATAAAGAAAACTTAGCATAATAGTATTCAGCTTGTCCCTCAATAGAGTAGCAAATATAAATGCATAGGACACCTTCAAAGTTCATAAGAGTGACTAGATACAAATAGTTTAAAACAAGCAATATCAAAGTATGCATCAATCAACTAGTCTTGGGACAATGCACATAGAACTAAGAATGGCCACTATGCTCTCAAAGTAGGTGCATAAAGATAGACGGTGGAGACTCAATATAATGGTGGAAGAAAGGCCTTTGTAAAAGGAAGTAGGGATTCAAGTCTCATAAATAGCTTCCAAAAATTATGGTACTTATAGCTTTCAGCTCTCATTGCCCCTATCATAAGCATCTTGAAGTGATTAAGGTTAAAGTGAACAAACTATGGTGTACATGCTTGACGAAGTATAAGTCAGAAATCTCAAGTCCCTTGTATACGAGGGCCGCTCCTCATGCTACTCAAGTTTAATCACCGGTAACTTCTTGTCATCGTAAGTACATGTGTATCATAGAGAACCACTAATGGGGTACCCCTTGCCCGATGATACGGAAGAATCCCCATATCAAAATGACAAGGCAAGCAGACAACGAGCATCTCAGCATTCTTCTTATTTACCATGGGAATATGGTGCTTCTTTTCTCTCTTTCCTCTTTTCATAGTATCTCTTTTTTCTCTTTTCTCTTTTTTCTCAATGTAGGACTCTTTTTTTTATAAGAAGAATGCTTCATAGACAGCTCATTATGGTTACGCTGTAGGTTTCCACCATGTCAGCATGGATTAGACCAGCGGCCCAAGCGTTTCTCTAACACATATACATAACTCCATGGACTTACAAGCTCCCCTTTCATTTCACATCGACGACATCCATATACAAAAGAGCATGATATCAACTAGGTACAAGTACCAAGTGCAATGTTGAAAGCGTTCCCCATGAAAGCATGGTTCTGCTAATTCCCGACAAATAAGTGCAAGCATATACAACATAGAAGACACAATGGTTCAAGTTTATCAAGGGCAAGAAAAGTAAGGTGTGCCATCAAATTCGTGAGAGCTTTAATCACTAGTTTTCTCATAACAAGTTTAATTTGGAAGGTAAACAAAAGCATGAATATACTTGGAATAACATAAGCTAGTAGGTAGGTATGGTGGAATCTTTGGAATAACTTGGTTTAGGGAGTTGGATGCATGAGTGGAACTCATACTTGGTGGTGGAGGCTAGCAAAAGACTGGGAGCGACAAACTAAGAGAGCAATAATGGCTATAATCATGCAGAGCAACAAAACATCATTGATCAAAGCATAAAGTGATACTACAAGTTGAAAACTAAAGGATCATAAAGGCTATGGTGACTTTGGATAGTCATAACATGGTGTGAGCATGCGCCAAGTCAACCCAAATAAAGCATCAAAGGAAAATACCACTATAATATGCTTTAATATGCTAAAACAACGCATGATTCATCCAAGGCACATTAAGCAATCTCAATTGTTTATAACAAGTCATGCTACAACAAAGAATACTAAGCATAAAGCCAAAACAATATTAAACATGGCATGGCAAAGCATAGGCCACAGTCAAAAACAAGCTCTTTTTACCACATAAGCATGAACATTCCTACTCTTTTCCAAACCAAACCAAACTATTTGCAAACCAATGAATGAAAGAGGGGGTCCAACCAATTTATTCATAAAACTAAGCAAGAAAAAGCAAACTAAAAACCAAAACGAAAACGAAAAAGAAGACGCTCTAAGAAAAACACAACTGTCAACAATAAAAATGAAGCGTTTGGAAGAAACCTGGGATTTTTATTGATGAAGAAGGGGATGCCTTGGGCATCCCCAAGCTTTGACGCTTGTACTTCTTGGATATTTCTTGGGGTGACACGCGTGGCATCCCCAAGCTTTAGCTTTAGTCCATCCTTCATCTCATTACTCATTCCTTCCATACACCTGAAATTTTTCCTTCATACAAAACTTCACACAATCTCATTAGCAACATTAGTGCACTTAAGATAAATAAGTCTTAAGGTTCAGTTCTAACACCAAATAAACTTACATTAGAACACTAGCTACTGTATCACTTCCCTCAAAAAGCACAATTCCCCAAAAGAACTCAAGAAGGAACTAACAAGAAGCAAATGCAGAAAATGGCAGAAATCTGTCAAAATAGACCAGCAGGTAAATACGAATTTTTTCGAAGATCTTCTGTAGCTCAAATCAAAAAGTGTTGAACTAACTAAAGTTAGATAACAACATGGGGCAGAAGAAAAACAAATTACAGCTCAATCCGACATACAGAGTTCTCTCACGAATTTTTACGGTAAAGCATAGAAATCTGTTTCGGGACAGCAACTTTCCCAATCATTACTTCTCTCTCATTAGAGGTTAGTCTTGGCACAAAAAGCAAATAAAAAGGATAAGGAGAGGTTATTACAAAGGTAATAACTTCCAAGACTCATCTAAAACTTTTGGGTTATCTCCCAATAAGTACTTTTCTTTAACGCCTTTAAGTTAGGCTTGATAGTTTGAGAACATGCTCACATAAGAAATATGAATTGAAGTAAAAGAGAGCATCAAGAAGAAAATTCAAAACACATTTAAGTTTAACCCACTTCCTATGCTTAGGAATCTTGTAAATAAACAAGTCATGAAAGCACAAAGCAAAAAGCATAGGAAAGCAAGACAAGTGCAACTTCAAAATTTTCAACATAAAGAGGGGAAACTTAATATTATTGAGATGCATAGAACCATGTTTCCCTCTCTCATAATAACTTTCAGTAGCAACATGAATAAAATTAACAATATAAATATCACATAAAACATTCTTATCATGAGACACATGCATAAAAGAATTAATACTCCCCACATAAACATAGTCATTCTTGTTAATTGTAGTGGGAGCAAATTCAACAAAATAGCTATCATTATTATTTTCATCACCATAATCATCAAATATAGGAGGCATATTATAATCATAATTAATTTCCTCCTCAATAGTAGGTGGACTGAAAATATCATATTCATCATTGCAATCATCATAAAGTGGAGGTATAGTATCTTCATCACCAATAGAATAGTTATCTTCCAAAGTGTGTTCATTTGTAAACATATCATCATTGGAAGGATCATAGATAACACTAATAGTATAGCAATTATTAATATCATCATTTTCAGAATTGGTACCAAAGAGATTTTCAATATCAAAAGAAGTGTGATTTTCCCAATCATGATCACTACTATAGGTAATAGGCATAGGAACATCATCGAGTTCAGACTCATCAAAAACTATAATAGGAGCTACATGCTTAGGGGAAAACACCGTTTCCTCCCTCCTCTTACTCCTCATCTTCTTCTTTTTCTTCTTCTCTTTAGGAGGGAGAGGCTTGAAAGGAAGCTTCTCCATATACACTGGTTCATTGTTAGAGACAATAGAAGAAACTTTGGAGGATTCCTCCTTTTCATTAATAAGACCAAAACACATATTAGTCATGTAATATTTTGGTAAGATCTCATCTTTTATAATATTTTGTATGTAAGTATTTGTGTGGAAATTATCAACACAATAAAGATGACAACCATGCATGACACTATTCATATCAAAAGCACCCATATCTACCAAAGAGGTTTTTCTTGATAACTCTTCACACCCCAAAAATAATGTAAGTTGATCATGCTGATTAGGAGTGATAATGTCATCACAATACAAACTTGCAGTACTCATTGGATTAGAAGGGCTATTATTATGGCCTGAGCATTGAAAATTGAAATGACCCACTTCAAAGCAAAGTTCACAAATAAAAGGATAAAGGGCACAAACTTTTTTACCAAGATCATTTAAAGCCCTATACCACATTCTAGTTTTTTCATTCCTGTGGGTGATACAATATTCTTCTTCCATTTGATTATTCTCACAAGGTCTATGTATTCCACAAAAATTAACATGCTTATAAGAAATAGTACTTTCAGAGGTTTGAGCATGTTCATTGCTATCATTAATAACAATTTCATTATCCCTGCAAGTGTCTTTAAAAGGCTCATGATACATGTCCCTTTCTTTAGGAGCATTAATATGAGAAGCAAAGGTTCTAAAACAATCAATAAGAATTTCAGGATCAAGACCATATTTAGCACTAAGCTCTTGAAAATCAGCAGTTTCAGCAAAAGACTTAATGCAATCATACTCATAGTTTATACCTGGTTCTTTACCTTTATTGTTATCCCAATCTTCGGTATTGCTTTGAATTGTTTCAAGAATATCCCACTTAGCTTTGACCTCCTTACTTGTGAAGGATCCCTCTAAACAAGTATCTAGATAGTCCTTGTAATGTCCTGAAAGCCTTGCATAAAAATTATTAATAACAATATTCCTGGGGAGCTCATGAATGGGACATTTGAGCATTAGTGACTTAAATCTCCCCCATGCTTGGGCAATACTTTCTCCATCATGAGGATGAAAATTATAAATATAATTCCTATCTTTATGAATTTCATGAGGAGGATAAAATTTAGAGTAAAAGAGAGATTCAAGTTCCTTCCACTCCAAATGATGAGGATCATCTAGGAGCTCATACCACTCCCTTGCTTTGCCCTTAAGTGAAAAAGAGAATAACTTCTTCTTGACGTGATCTGTTGTAATACCTGCACACTTGAACAACCCGCATAATTCGTGTATAAAGAGCAAATGATCACCGGGATGGACAGTTCCATCTCCAAAATAGTAGTTATCCATAACACGATCAATAATTTTTATAGGTATTTTAAAGGAGATGCTTTCAGTATGTGGATTTAAAATATCACAAGTATCATTAGAATTACCACATATGGGAGATAAAGTATCATCAGAGCAAATTTTCTTCTTTAAAGCTGGGGAACTAAAAAGATCATTTTCATAAAAACTAACTTCCCCAAGCTTAGACGTTTCCATAGCATTAGTAACAAAGGTGTTCAAAAGATTCATACTGATAACATTTCTATTAGTATGCAAAGAAAGTTCCATGGGTTTTTTAATTTTCTTTTCAGACAATTCAAGTTCTAACTTAGGAAAAATACTAAAAAGCTCTCTATTTTTGTTGTTGTTTTCCATTAAGCCTAACTAGTGAAAACAAGAAACAAAAAGACAAAATTGCAGAATCTAAAGGAAATAACTTCGAGCACTCACACCGGAGGATGTGAGTACCTTTTACCTTACCTCCCCGGCAACGGCGCCAGAAAATAGCTTGATGTCTACGCACTTCTATTCTTGTAGACAGTTGTTGGGCCTCCAAGTGCAGAGGTTTGTAGAACAGCAGCAAGTTTTCCCTTAAGTGGATCACCCAAGGTTTATCGAACTTAGGGAGGAAGTGGTCAAAGGTATTCCCTCTCAAGCAACCCTGCAATCAAGATACAAGAAGTCTCTTGTGTCCCCAACACACCCAATACACTTGTCAGGTGTATAGGTGCACTAGTTAGGCAAAGAGATAGTGAAATACAAGTTTTATGGATATAAAACAATGGTGCTAGAAAATAACTTGATGGCGTGGAAAAGACTAAAGGCAAACTGAAATAAAGATGGAAGCAAGCAAACATGTAACAGATCTAGCAGCAAACGGTGTATCAATGCTTAGAAACAAGGCCTAGGGATCATACTTTCACTAGTGAACACTCTCATATAAATATATCCTTCTTTATGATACTACTCTTAACTACTCTCCGGTTGAACACTCTAATCGATGGTAGGGCTATAACAGCACTCCTCAAAGTCCATCTTTCCCATCTAGAAAACCCCACACTGTCACCTTGAGTACTAGATGAGTCTAACAAACACCACAATTTCATAAAGACATCCAACTCCAAATATAACTCATAACAAGTATTTGTAAACTCTAGCCTAAGTGCCACCATGGTGAGCACGCTGTCACTTTCACACACATGGGGAGAGTAGAGATTCATTAAAGCACTTGAGTAGCAAGGTAGATCTACTTGATTACAAAGCTCATGACCACAACAAGATCATGCATAGATAGAGACATGAGCACATGGCTACCGGTAGAGCCCTTAGCCTCGAGGAAGAACTACTCCCTCCTCATCATGGGAATCAGCAATGGTGATGGAGATGGCGTTGGAGATGGCTCCAGGGGCACTTCCCCGTCCCGGAAGGGTGCCAGAACAGAGACTTTCTGTCCCCCGAATCTCCCCTTCGGTGGCAGCGGCGCTGTGGAACTTTTCGTGGCTAGAGGCTTGACTCTCTAGGGTTTATGCCTCGGGAGGCTTCTTATAGGCTAGAGGGCAAGGTCGGTGGGCGGCCAGGGGGCCCACACCACCTGGTGGCGCGGCCAGGGCTAGCCCGCGCCACCACATGGTGTGGCTGCCCTGTGGCCCCTCTCCGTCTCGTCTTCTGGCTCCATGTGTCTTCCGGTAAAATATCAACTTTGGCTTTTGTCCCGTCCAATTCCGAGAATATTCATTTTCTGACTTCCTAGAACCAAAAACAGCAGAAAACAGGCAACTGACACTGTGGCATCTTGTTAATAGGTTAGTCCAAGCAATCATATGAAAAGTACTCCAAAGTGTGGACAAAACATAAGAAAGTAGATAAAACCAAGCATGTAACAGCAAAAATTATAGATACATTTGCAATGTATCAGGAATCCACCCCCTCCGGCGAAGTCACGCTCCCCAAGAATGTTGCAGAAAGGAGCGAGCCCCGCCGACTGATAGCAGACAAGCTTCCCGATGATCAGAAGATTACCGTCGAGGAGATGATGGACCAAATCTAGGCACTAAAGGACAAGGGATTGTCTTCGATCAATCTGTACAATTGCTGGCTCGGGCGGCGCTTGGTCCCATTGGCGACCCGGGCTCACTGGATGTATGAATACACCGGGAAGAATGACCCTTCCCAAACTAGCAAGGAGCCGTGGGAAGCCACAGACTACAAGGCCGCCCTGAAGAAGATCACCGACGTGGAATTTACCACCACGTCGGTCAGGCTCGCCCCATACGTGCCCGAGAAGAATGAAGCTCCTATGGTAAGCTACCCTCACTAGATTTGTCTTCAGTCATGACCTTCGCGGGGCAATTTGCGACCGCATTTTGTAATGTCTATTTGTGGCCATTCTCAGTTGTTTCAGGTTCTTGAGGGTTGGCTTCCCCCACTCAACGAGGAGGTTCCCAAGGAGCTCGAAGAGGGGACCGGAGGGGACTCCTTGGAGAGCGAAGAAGAAGAGAGGGAGGTTCCTCCCCTAGCGCCCATGGCTCACAAGACTCGCATGCAGAAGCAACGCGAGATCGAAGCGAGCCGAAGTCTCAAAGAGCGCGATGAAGACAACAAAATTCTGCTGGAGCACAGTTCGTGGCATACTACTACGCCGGTGAAACCCGTGCACAAACCGAAGTCGCCCGCGAAGAAGCCAGCTCCGAAGCTGGCGTCGCCACCTAGGTCGGTGGTGACGTTTGGGTCGGACGACGAGTTCGATGATGACGTGACCAAGACCTCGCCCAAGATCCAGGAAGATACAACTCCGATGATGGGACCGGAAGTAGAGGACGTGGCGGTGGCGGTGGAAGTTCCGCTGGTGGCGATCGTGCCAACAGTCTCGGCTGCATCAGAGCCATGAGCTGCTGAAGTTGCGGCATCCAGGTCGCCATGACCAATAGGGACAACCGCGTCGTTTGGGCTAGAGATTCCTGTGACCGTGGCTTCATCCTTGAAGAAGCCCACGGTGTCATGGGACGTAGGTGTCTTTGAAGCTGGGCCCTCGCGCAAGCTGGGCCCAGAGCTGGATAAGCCCACCCACATTAGCATGGGGCTACGTGTTCTTCCGGTCGCCAAGTGAGCCTGGCATTCCCTTTTCCATTCTTGGATGTTTTCCTACATGATTTCTTTGACGTTGGTGATTTTGTAGGTCTAGCGCCAAGAAGATAGGTCGCCCTACGGTGTCTAAAATTCCACCGGTCATCACCGTAGAGGAGGCCGATCTCCCCAAGAAGAGGAAGTCCAGTGCAGAGGTCGCGCCTGCTGAATGCGTGAAGAAGAAGAAAGGAGATGTCACTGACGCTGTGGCAGAGGACATCACTAGGGGGGATGACTCTCTGCCCATGCGGACGAAGTTGCAGCCGCTCAATCGGAGCCGGCCAAGGGAGCTCCATCGAAGGAACCATCGGCACCAACGACTAGCGCTCCGACGAGGGCGGCTGCGTCGTTTCCGCACTTCATGGTGAAGGGATTTCCATTCGCGAGAGAGAGCCAGTCTCCGCAGTTTCCAGAGATTCTTGATGAATATGTTGGGCCTCTTCACGGGCGTACGTCCTTTGTAGTTCCTTCATCGGATGCCAACCAACTTCATGACATGCTTGGTGCCGCCATTCAGGTATGTCCAGTCCCCGAGTGACTAATCGCTGAATTTCAGTGGTTGGGCACTAGAACTCTTATAGTCACAAGTCCCCGAGTGTCTAGCCGCTGAATCTCAGCGGCTATGTACTAAAATTCTTCTAGTCGCCAGTCCCCGAGTGTCTAGTCGCTGAATCTCAGTGGCTAGGCACTAAATATTGTGTTTTTCTAGTCACTGAATGTTTATCTGTTGGCAGGGCCTACAGATGGAATCGGCGGATCGACAAGCCATGAAGGAACGCCTGGAGCGTGACCTGCGTGTGGTGCAGGAGACCAACCGACGACTCCAGGAGGCTGCTGGTGAGTTATTGTTCTGTTTGGCATTCGTGAGTTGTTGGTTTTTACACGCGAATGACTATTGTTGCTATTCCTTTGTAGATGGTCTTTCGGCTGCTATTGCCAAAGCCCGGGAGGGGTATGTCGCGGCTATTGAACCGGACGCAACGAGGGGGCGTATTGAATCGCTGGTGAAGGAACTAGAGGAGGGGAAAGCATTGATGATCTCTTCTAAGGAGAGGGCCAAGGCCAGAGTTGCTGCGGCAGAGGAAGAACGGAATGCCGCCGACTCGGTTATCCTTGGATTGCAGGGTGACCTTGGTGCCCTTGAAAAGCATGTGACAGAGAATTGCCGTAAGATCCTTGGTAAGTATCCCTTCTTCTCTTTCTTGTATGCGCCGAGTCCCCGAGCGGGGTGGTCCGTAATGACGCTGACTGCCTGACGTGCAACTCTGATAGGTCAAAGCGACCAGTGGTGCAGACCTACACTGCCTCGCAGTGTGTGACTATAGTGGTGAATGCGGCCACCGCCTTGGCGTTGTGCATCCAAGCCATTCTTCAAGGGATATCCCCCACCAAGGTCATTCCTGGGGCGTTGACTGGAGTATGGCGCTATCTGGAGGAGGCGCCCGCCATCGTGGAGTGGATGGCGTGTTCGGCCTTCAGGCGCGGTGCCACTACGGCATTGAGCCTAGGGCTCGCGCATTTCCCCGATGACTTCGACCTTGACAACGTCACCAGTGGCTACCCCTCGGCGACTGGCTCGGTGGAGATATCAGAGGTTCTGAGGCTGACCGCCAAGGCTGCTCCATTCGCGGATCGGGTGCTGGCGATGGGGGACTTGTTGCCGTACCAGGAGACGGTGTTAGCACCAGGCGACCCCGAGCCGGAGCATCACGACCTGAAGTCGGAGCAGCCCTTCCGGTCGGTGTTGTCAAAGTCACTAATGACGTACCCGATGAATCCATGGGAGCCATTCATCCGGGTCAAGGGTAGTGGCATCTATTCTTCATCGGAGCCTGCAAAATAGATCGCTGCCCTAGGGTCTTTTGTAAATTATGCCAAGTGGCTATTTTGTAATATGAACAATGCATGTGTATGAAAGTTTGAGGAGTCAATCAACTCGCAATGCATGGTTAAATATGTTATGTGTTGATTTTTGTTTGAGCGAGTCCCCGAGCGTGTCCACCCTTTAATGGGGTATAACTGTTTATGTGCATGTGTGTTTGCTTTGGGTTTTTGTTTTGGTTGAGACTGATTTGTCGTGGCGTGTAGGGTCAGTCGCCTTGTGACTCCGGGTGGGCTCTGTGCTTGGCTGAGTCTCCGAGCGCGAGTAAGGTCGGTTTAGGCGAGTCCTCGAGCTTGGTACTTGACCGTTTTGGGCGTGTGCCTATTGTAGGGCCTGGTGCGTTATTTGTAACGCGTCCCTTCCCATGGCTCGGAAAGCCAGTCGCGTGGCAAGTCCAAGGCAGCTCTCTTACTTGGTGTGTTCCCGAGCCGCGTGAGGTTTTCTTGTTGCGAAGTCCCCGTGTGTGGTACTTAACCATTCGAGTCGCTTTGCACGAGGATGGGGAGGACACGTCGCTATGGGAAGCGTTTATCGATCGTCTTGGCCCAGTAGACCAGTCAAGCGAGGGGACTTCGATGGTGGATCCGTGTTGGCGTGTTCGTGAACGACACAAGGCCCAAATATCTTCGGTGTCCTTGGGTCGCACTACTTAGCCGCACCGGTTGCTCGACCAAGGGTTGACTTCCGTAGGGAGCATATTGCTGAATGTAGGAGTGCAAGTGGCACAAGAAGATGGCAAGTAGACATAATTTGTGTAATCCGAATGTATTTCATTATATAGCAGCTGAGTACAAGTTTGAGTTCTATGTATAGAACTTTTGGAGGAGGTTTACATTCCATGGCCTCCCGACCTCAAGTTGGCCATTGCCTCATATGTCGATGAGGTAGTAGGCATCATTGCCGAGGACGCTCCCTATGGCGAATGGCCCCTCCCAGGGGGGTGAAAGCTTATGCATGCCCTTCTTGTCTTGCACCAGTCGTAGGACCAAGTCGCCTTCCTGGAAAGTGCGGGTCCGGACTCGGCGGCTGTGGTAGCAGCGGAGTCCCTACTGGTAGATGGCGGTGTGGGAGCGAGCTAGGTCACGTGCCTCATCGAGCTAGTCGATGCTGTCTTGGCAGGCGATCTCGTTTGTTGCCTAGACGTAGTTGGTGACTCAAGGTGATTCGTGCTACAGGTCGGTTGGCATTATGGCCTCAGCACCGTACACCATGAAGAAGGGCGTGAACCTCGTCAACCGGTTGATGGAGGTGCGGATTCCCCATATTACGGAGGGGAGCTCTTCGACCCAGCATCCTAGGGTTCGCTCGAGGGTCACCTGAAGTCACGGCTTGAGCCCATGGAGGACACTCTAATTAGCGCCTTCTTCTTGGCCATTCGTCTCCGGGTGGGCGACTAAGGCGAGGTCGAGTCGTATGTTGTGCTCTTCGTAGAATTCTGCCATGGTGCCCTTGGCGAAGTTGGTGCTGTTGTCTGTTATGATGCTATGCGGGTAGCCGTACCGGTAGATGAGCTCACGGAGAAACTTGGTGGCGGTCTTGCGGTCGCACTTCTTGATCGGTTTGGCTTCGACCCATTTGGTGAACTTGTCGACCGTGACTAGGAGGTGGGTGAAGCCGGATGGGGCCTTCTTGAACGGGCTGACCATGTCCATGCCCCATACGGCGAATGGCCAGGTGATGGGGATGGTCTTGAGTGTCGAACAAGGGAGATGCATCTGGTTGACGTATTTGGCACACGACACACTGTTGGGCGATGTCGGTGGCGTCAGCGTGCGCGGTGAGCCAGTAAAAGCCGTGTCGCATGGCTTTGGCGACCAGCGACCTGGCACCGACGTGATGGACGCAGTCGCCTGCGTGAATGTCCTAGAGGATCTTGCGTCCTTCTTCTGGCTGTACACAACGCTGGAACATGCCTGTCACGTTGCATTTGTGGAGCTCGCCGTTTATGATGATGAAGGATTTGCAACGGCACACTATCATTCGCGCTTCCGTCTCGTTGCTTGGGAGGACCTTGTGCTCGAGGAAGGCGAAATATGGTGCGATCTAGTCGTTGGGCTCCATGACCATGGTGACCAGGGAAGGCTCGGGCTGCAGTGGTATCCCGAAGTCAATCTCTTTTGGTGGGGAGACCAAAGGTTTGTGGATGATGTCGAGGAAGACACTTGCGGGCGGCATCTACCGAGCCGACCCGATGTGGGAGAGGGCATCTCCTTCCTCATTTTTGCGCCTATCGATCCACTCGACTGAGTAGCCGGTGAAGTGCTCTCCCAGCTGGTCTACCACTTGGCGGTATGCTATCATTGTCGGGGAGACGGCATCACAGGTCCCCGCAACTTGACCGGTGACTAGGTCGGAGTTGCCGTAACATCGTAGGCGATTAACGTTCATCTCCTTAGCGGCCTGCATGCCGTGAAGAAGGGCTTCGTACACAACCATGTTGTTGGTGCAGGGCTTGAAGTCGAGGTGGAGCATGTAGCGAAGCTTGTCTCCCATGGGGGAGTTCAGTATGACCCCGGCCCCAGCAGCATCAGCATTCTTGGAGCCATCGAAGTGGAGAGACCAGTAGTGGAGGTAGAGGAGCTTCTCCGGCTACTATGCCTCTTCCCTGTCAGCGAGGAAATCGGCCAGGGCTTGCGATTTGATCGCTTTGCGTGGCTCATACTTGATGTTGTGGACGCCGATCTCGACGACCCACTTAGCGACTCGCCCAGTCGCCTCGCGGTCGCAGATGATGTCCTGCAGCGGCGCGGAGGAGATGACCGTGATGGGGTGCTCCTGGAAGTAATGCAGGAGTTGCCGCTGGGCCCTTAAGACCGCATACACCAATTTTTGGTACTGCGGGTAGCGTTGTCTTGAGTCTGTCAGGACCTCGCTGATGTAGTAGACGAGACACTGTACGGGGTGCTCCTTGCCCTCTTCTGGCCATTCGATGACCATTACGGCGCTGATGACTCGAGTGGAGGTCGCGACGTAGACGAGCATCGGCTCTTTGTCGATTGGTGCGGCGAGTAGTGGAGCCACGAGTAGCACTTCTTTGAGTGCCTTGAGCGCGTTGTCTGCTTCTGTGTCCCATTGGAACGTGGGATTTTTGTGCATCAGGCGGTATAGGGGCATTGCCTTCTTGTCGAGCCGAGGGATGAACCGACCGAGAGCCGCGACTCGCCCGGCCAACTTCTGGACATCGCGTAGGCATTCTGGTTTCTAAGCCGCGCGATGGTGTCGATCTTGGTGGGGTTAGCCTTGATACCTCGCTTGGAGACCACATATCCCAGGAGTTGTCTAGTAGGGACGCCAAAGGTAGCATCCCATCTGTCTAACAAATGTAATGCTACTTGGTCTAGTAATATAATGGCTACTTCCTACATATAATTTTTGCATCATAATTATATCATGCTCATGTCATCATGCCACCTTGCATTTGAGCATCATATAAAACCCTTTTCCATTTGGTTCTTCTCTCATATGCAATATTAATTGTATTTGGCCCTTGATAAATTGTATTTGACTCTTGGTAAATGCTTGATGCCCAAATTGAGTTGGGGGCATATCTTTTGTTCAACTCCATCACCTTTCTTTGTCACCACCTTATAATTCCACCATCCTAGTAACCATGAGCTATTATCTTTTTCTTTTTGGCATTTAATCTAGCTCATGTGGGTTCGGATGGATCCTTTTCTATTTCCACATTTTGGTAATGCATGGGAATAATGCCATGGTACATTACTATTGTTTTCACAAGAATAAAACAAGGCACTTAATGCCCATGCATGGGCCATGCAAACCACCACCATTCTATCCTTTTGGTTTTAATATGGTTAATGAGTGGATCTTGGCTCTTTGGGAAGCAAGCCAAGTGGGCTCTTTTCTTTTCTCCACCATTCTTAGGGCACCACCACCTTTATTATTTTTGGGCCATAGTGCATGCATATGCAAGTGAAGCCCTTTTTCTTAATCTAGTTTCTCACCACCTAGTTCTTTTCTCCCTTCCACCCTCACCACCCCACTTTTTAGTATGTTCCCATTCATCATGACAATGCTTCAACTAAACCCTAGGCACACATCCACTCTTGGCCACATCTTTACTTGCTTGAGCTTGCCATGATCATGAGAAGCCCAAAATCCTAAGATCCTACCCCTACCCCCTCTCCCTAATACTCTTTCTAAACCCTAACCCTAACTCCCATTTCACCATGCCGAGGCATTCCTTCCCCTCTCTCTCTGCCGGCAGGCCCCACCCCTACCTCTCTCCCCAACCCTAGGCCGAAACCTCCTCCAACCCTAGCCATCTACTCCTAACCTAGCTAGAACCCATCCCTTACTTTCTCTCTCTCTCTCTCCCTGCCATGAGGACCCAGCCCGAGCCTCTCTCCTGCCAGCCCCTCAGCCTCGCCGACCCCACCTGGCAGCCCTACCCGTGCCCTGCCTGGCCGCCCACGCCGAGCACATGCTCGAGGAGGAAAAGTGGCCGAAGCCACCTTTTTCTCTCTACCGATTCCCCACGGCACCCTCCCCTCTCCCTCTGCTATTTACCCCCCCTTCTCGCCTCTCTGCCGAGTCCCAGATCTACCCCGAGCCGCTGCCCCGACCCTCTCTCTCCCTGCCACCATCCCTCTCTCGCCGGCCACCGTCGGCCTCCACCTCCACCACTCGTTCTAGGCGGCGGGCGCGGTGATCAGGTGTCGAGGAAGGACCAGAGAGGCCCCCTGAGTCGCCCCGTACACGGCAGCAAGGACGAGATGCCCTGTACCAGCGGCACACCGACGCGCACACCGAAACCCTAGCGCCGCCGTTCGTCTGCAACCTCGCCGATCAGCAGCTCCCCGCCTCGATCCAACCCCTCCGACCA
This sequence comes from Avena eriantha, assembly GCA_910589775.1. Lineage (NCBI taxonomy): Eukaryota > Viridiplantae > Streptophyta > Magnoliopsida > Poales > Poaceae > Avena > Avena eriantha. The sequence continues at coordinate 428,628,639 of OU342746.1, forward strand.
CCCCTCGGTGACCTATCAAACCTCCCAGACATCCTCTCCGTCACCGTTGCTTCCTGTAGTCGCCGGACGTTGTGCCGAGCACTCTCTGTGCGCCGGTGAGCGCGTGCTTCTGCCTGCTGCGCGCCGTGCTAGCTTACCTAGCCGCAACGCCGTTCCCTAGCACCAACCCCTCCGAGCCGTAGCGGTCGCCGACGCCGCGCGCGCGCACCAGGTCGTGAGTTCGATCCCCCATCCCGCGCCACGCGCGCTGTCGCTGTCAGGTTCGTCAGAACGCAGAGAAGATGCATAGTACCACGCCCCCTTTTGCACATACCCCCTGCGCCTTTTGCCGGCTCAACCCGCGGTCCAGCCCGACCCCACCTGTCGGTGTCTGTGGACATTTTACAAAAAGAGACACCGGTTTTCATCAACCTCAACCCACGCTCCAGCCCGTACCCACCTGTCAGCCTCTGCGGGCTTAGCCACTGGCATGTGGGCCCATAACCCGCAGGTCCCACCTGTCTGCCTTGGGGTCTAGGTAAGCCCGTGGTGAGAAAAGGTCCTGCGCGTCGAATCCGCCCAGTCAGCAGTGACCCCACCTGTCTCTGATTGTGGCTAGGAGAGGTCGAGTATAAAAAGTATTTCCGTTTATCTGTTTTAATAAAACAAATTCAAAAATGTTTAAATACAAATTCAAATCTGTTTTAATAACTTTTAAATTATAAATCCAAATAATACCAATGATATATGTTTTTGAATCAGAAAAATGTGAGGAATTCAAATATGCCCTTCAAAATATTATTTGAGCACTTTATAATTTCGAGATGATTAAAATTACAATAAAATGCCCTTTTCTTAATAAATTAATAACTTTAAAACTACAACTCCAAATTTGACAAATAATATGTCTAAATCGATCAGCGCGACGAGCCCGTTCTATCTATGCATTCCTTGTTCTGAATTGAAGCATGCATCATGCCATATTTAAAAATCAGAACTGTTTATGGCAATAAAACTTGACTAAACAAACAATAAAATGCTTTATTCTTGTACCCCACACCTCACCATGCCATGCTACTTTAATGCCATGTAAATTGGCATCATTCATCATGGCATGCTTGTTTGCTTGTCACATTTTAATTCATATGCTTGTGCACTTTATTGATGTTGGCCCTTGTTTGTTTGGTTCTTCTTCGAATAGACGCCCAGCAGGAGAATTATCAGGAATCACAGGAGTTCTACCCAGATCCCTCTCTCGCTTCAACTGAGCTGCCAGGCAAGTACTACCACATGCTTGCATACATATAGTACCTATTGCCTCTATCTTATTCTTGCATCATTGAGTCGCGATTGCATTAAATTGAATCCCAAGTATTGCATAGCCTTTACTTTTAAGCCCCACCGAAGCTTGTTCCTCCATCCCATGAGCCATTACTACATGAGTTGTTTGAGCCATGCGGGTCGTAGAACAACATGTGTAGGGTATGTGAGTGTCTGATGGATATCGAGGTACCTAAACAACTTAACCTGAGTAGTAATGGGATAACTAATGAAAGAGGCACCGGTGAGCAATATCTGCTATTTGGTTCTTCATGCTCACTTGTGTCTCGTAGGACCCCGAGTACTTGATTCCTGTTCCTTGACTATTCACACTATCCACATCCGGGAGGCCTTATGGACCCCCCTGAGCCAGAGCTTGATTCATTGCTATTTCTTGGGGCCACAATTAGTTTGGGGCTTTATTACTACCCTGTACCTATGCCATGTTTACTGTTTATTTACGATTGTGCGTGGGGCACCTATACTGTTTTGGATCGTGACACGTTTCCGCTGTATCGACAAGCCCAGTCACATTTTCGGGTTCCCAGTCGTTTACCGCCGTCCACACAAACCTTGAGTCCGTCTCAGAGTCAGCTAGCTTCGTCGCGGGTAGCTTAATGGGGTGGCCCCCTGAAATATTTCTGAATCCTGTGATTGCTTTGTCGTGAATGCCTCGTTGGGTTTTGAGTTGGTTTTTCCGATGTTGATCGAGTGTTTTTTGCTATTTGTGCTCCCCTACAGGGTAAATCTTTCTGAAAGCCGTGTCCGCGGTTATGGACGACTTGGAGCACAGTTTCTCGATCATAGACAAGTCTCACTAAAGTACCGCTTTTAAATTGACTAAGTACCTGACTAGTAAATAGTGCAATACTCATGGAATGGTTAATAAAACTGCCAACCGATGGGGGTTGTTCATCCGCTTCCTCGTTGGTAAGCGAGGAGGAGGATGGATCTGTTAATTATACTGTTATAACTGTTGTTCTTAATTCACGGACATCTGTCTATCATTGGTTAGGCGGATGGTTAGCGAGTATCTATAGACTTGTTAGATATTTTCTTTTGCTGCAATTGCGTCACCCCAGGTTGTGTACCCTTTAGAGGCATAAAGACTTGCTAAGTACCCCTAGGGTCTCACACGATAAATTGTTTGATTTAGATGAACAGGTGTACCCTCAAGATGGATACTGGGTGGAGGAGACAGATGATGTTGGCAACGATCACTCGGTGTAGAGATTCCGGGAACGGGGATCCGCGAGATTTGTGGGCAGGATGTGTTTATTTATGGGGCATCTTATGCCGATTTGCTTCTTATCCGTACTCGGATCTTGTTTTCCGCTTCCGCCTGATACTCTGATGTTTGATGTATGAGGAGCTATCCTAAAATATTATCTCTATCTAGGATATTTGAATCTTGCCGTATGGCGTTGCAATATTTCTATTTCTTTTAGATGGAATGGCTCTGAGGACTGCTGTATGTGGCTTGCATACATACTCATTTGTGTATGTAGTTGATCCCTTCGCCTGCCGATTACGCCGCTCGTTCTTGTCCTGATGCTCTGAAAGTGGTTAGGACGGCCGAAAGGTCTACCGTGAGTAGCCCCGGGCCCCACCGTACTATTTTAACCACTTTCGCTCATCCAGGCATGTAACTAAGAGCGTAATTCACCGAGGTAGTTACAATTGGTATCAGAGCCATCCCTTCCTTCAGGGTCTCAGCCAAAATGGTCGTTGTCAGTCTAGCAAGTATTTTTGGTAGCTATGTATATAGGGAAAAACAAAACGTGAGAGTAGGACTGCTTCCATTTTTCTTCTTACCCACCCACCCACCCATTTTCTGGTAAGGAAGTGTAACGTTTCAATCCCCTTCTAAAAATTCAAACTAGGATTCACGTGTTCTGGGTTCCGTAGTACCATAGAAAGTGTGTGTGTGTGCGTGAATTATTTGTCTATCTGTTGCATCCAAATGATATCGCTATCTGCCTTTGGTTATCAACTGTTGGTACCTTCCATAACGACAGGCCTTTGTAAACCGACGTGATCTATCTGATTCGTTGTATACCGGTGCGATCTGTCTTACTCTTTGTTGTCCGACGTTATCTTGTTTGGGGTGTTCGTTTCGGTAATTACTAATCTTTAGGTTCATCTTAAGAAGAAGGTGTTGGGATATGTGTTTTACTGATTCGTGTGCGGAGTAATGATTTGAGTGCGGGATGGAGTCGCGACCATACCACTACTTTTATCATTCGCTCTTGTATATTGAATTAGTAGAGTTACTAATCTTGATTCGTTAAGTGGTTTTGCGCATATAGTGGTATTTTAATGCTGAAATTTGAGGAAATTTTTTCTTTGTTAGCTTGTGTACCACACTCCTTGTTCAGTCGTGTGCGTTATACTTAATATCTTCTAGTTGCCTTGAACTTTGTTGATATTTTAATATCATCTCAGTGAATTGTATCCTTTAATCTTGGTTAATTCCATTTTGGTACTATTTGGATTATTATTATTCTCCATTATAGTACTGACTTGTGTTTTATATCAATCACAGGATGGCACCACCACGCTGTTCTGAGGAGGACATACCACCTGAACTAGGGGCTGCTTTGGCAAGTATTGCAAATGCCTTGGGCACTATGCAGTAGAACTAGCAACGCTTTGAAGAAAGCGTGAGGAGGAATGAGTTTGTTCCGCTACCTCCACCTCCCAAGCGAGGAGACATCAAGAGTTTTCTCAAGTTCAACCCACGCCAATTTGAGGTGTCTGATCAGCCACTTGATGCGGATGATTGGCTGCATGAAATATCAAGGTTGCTGATGACTGCGGATGTTCCTGAGCAAGAATGGGTCAAATGTACCACTCACCTTCTGAAGGGAGATGCAGCTATGTGGTGGGAAAATTACCTCAAGGCAGACCTCTCTGGTTTTCAGCCTACTTGGGAGCAATTCACTGCAGCTTTCAAAGAGCAATATCTGTAAGAAATTTTCATGGAAAGGATGAAGGAAGTGTTTCTCAACCTCAAGCAGGGCAATGACAATGTCAATACCTACATCAGAAACTTCATGAACCTTTCTCGGTATGGTGGCGATGAGATCTCTGATGACAAGAAGAAGCAAAAGATGTTCAGGCAAGGACTCAATGCTTCCATCAAATATGCAATCACTCATGCAAGGCCGACGTCTTTTCTAGAACTCCAACATACAGCTCTGCAGGAAGAAGCAAGTAGGCAAGTGTTTGAGGAGTCAAAGAAACACAGTCGTGATGCAGCAAGCTCTTCAGCTATGACAGCTCCTTCTAAGTGTCGTGTCTGGGTTCCTAACACCCCACCGTTGCTCCCGGCTCCACCAAGACCGTCAAGCTACACGGCAAGGCCACCAAACTCCTTCACTGCGGCTCCCAGGGGCTACAACCACAACTACCCTGGAGCGCCTGGCGGAGTCCCTGGCCATGTTGCTCCACGTCCACCTGGTTCTTGCTACACTTGTGGAAACACAGGGCATCAGCACTGGAATTGTCCAATGAACAACAAAGCTCTTCCACCACCACCTCCTAGACCTGGGCAAGTTTTTCTATGGTTCGTGCACCTCCACCTCGGGCTCTCAACATCAACACTAAGCCCGGGTCTACGGTTGCTCGTGCCAACTATGTCAACGCCGCTCAAGCTGAGCATGCACCTAGAGTTGTGATGGGTATGCTTCCTGTTAACTCAGTCCCTGCACGAGTTTTGTTTGATTCTGGTGCTTCGCATTATTTTGTTTCTCACAAGTTTGCGCATGAGCATGATCTGACTATGGTTCCTTTATTGCATCGTCTTGTGGTACAATCTCCTGGGTCAAACATGAGGGCTGCTCATATTAGCCATGACAATCAAATTGAGATTGGTGGCTCTTCGTTTCTGGCTTCCTTAATTATTCTGGGCAATTCTGATATTGATGTTATCTTGGGCATGGATTGGTTAACAGCAAATGCAGCTGTGATTGATTGTGCTGAACGCTCGGTTTCTCTGAAAATTCCTGAAGGCCATATAGTCTATTCTCCAAGTCCGACTCCTGCAATTCAGCTTTTCTCTTTGGCGGCTTTGAATGATCATGCTATGGAAGGTATTCAGAGTGTTCCGGTAGTCTGTGAGTTCCCAGATGTTTTTCCTGAAGAGTTGCCGGGTATGCCTCCGGATCGTGAGGTTGAGTTTGTGATTGAACTTGAACCTGGAACCGCTCCTATCTCCAAGCGGCCTTATAAAATGGGTCCTGCTGAGTTGGCTGAACTCAAACGTCAGCTGGATGAACAAGAAAAGTTGGGTTTCATTCAGCACAGTACTTCTTCTTGGGGTAGCCCAACCATCTTTGTGAAGAAGCGAGACAAGACTGATAGACTTTGTGTTGACTATCGGGCACTCAATGCTAAAACCATCAAGAATAAATATCCCCTTCCGCGAATTAATGATCTCTTCGATCAGCTAGCTAGAGCTGTGGTATTCTCTAAGCTTGATTTGAGAAGTGGATATCATCAAATCAAGATTTGCAAGGAAGATGTTCCTAAAACAGCTTTCACAACCCGCTATGGCCTATATGAGTACACGGTCATGTCTTTCGGTCTCACCAACGCACCTGCCACCTTCTCGAGGCTTATGAACTCGATTTTCATGGAGTATCTTGATAAGTTCGTTGTGGTCTATCTGGATGACATTCTAGTCTATTCTAAGTCAAAGGAAGAACATGAAGAACACCTTCGGTGTGTCCTAAACAAGCTTTGTGAGAACCGCCAGTATGCAAAGTTCTCCAAGTGTGAGTTCTGGCTGCCTCAAGTCACCTATCTCGGTCACATCATCTCTGCCAAGGGCATTGCCGTCAATCCAGAGACTATTAAGACAATTGTTGACTGGCTTCCTCCCATAAATGTCAAAGAAGTCCGGAGTTTCCTGGGTTTGGCTAGTTACTGCCGTCTCTTTGTTCAGAACTTCTTGAAGATTGCGAAGCCTCTTACCGATCTCCTCAAGAAAGGCAAGAAATACCTTTGGACTCCTGCATGTCAAGCAAGCTTTGAAACACTCAAAGAGAAGCTCACTTCCACACCAGTCTTGGTTCCTCCAGATACATCAAAGCCTTTCGAGATATTCTGTGACGCCTCATTGCAAGGATTGGGTGCGGTCCTTATGCAAGAAAACACAAGTTGTTGCTTATGCCTCTCGACAGTTGAAGACGCATGAGATCAACTATCCTAGACATGACCTCGAACTCGCAGCAGTTGTCTTTGCTTTGAAAGTATGGAGGCATTACTTGCTTGGCAACCGTTGTGAGATCTTTTCTGATCACAAGAGTCTGAAGTATATCTTCACACAGCCTGATCTCAACCTTCGTCAGAGGAGGTGGATTGAAGCAATAAATGATTTCGATTTGACCATCAACTACACTCCGGGCAAAGCTAATGTCATGGCCGATGCTCTCAGCCGAAAAGCTTATGTCAACAATCTCATGGTGGAAGAACAACAACCTCTCTTGTGCGAGGAATTCCGCAAGCTCAACCTTGAAATTGTGGATCAAGGGTATCTTCTGAACCTTCTAGCAACACCTCTCTTGGAAGAAAAATTTCGCTCTATTCAACTTGGTGATCCTTACACTAAAAACATCATCTCCAACATTCAGCTTCCGAAGTATGAGTCTTTCCACGTAGACGACCAAGGCACTCTTTTCTTTGAACACCGGATGTTTGTTCCGAACTACCCAGGTTTAAGAGAGCAAGTTCTCAAGGAGGCGCATGATTCTGTTCTTTCTATCCAGCCTGGCAGCACTAAGATATACATGGACTTGAAAACACAATATTGGTGGCCTGGGTTGAAACGATATTGTGCCAAGTATGTCTCGGAGTGTGATGTCTGTCGCAGAGTTAAAGCTGTCCATCAGAAACCTTCCGGTCTTCTACAGCCATTGAAGCCTCCGGAATGGAAATGGGAGAAAGTAGAGATGGACTTCATCACTGGTTTTCCAAGGTCGCAGAAGGGCAACAATGCAATCTTTGTTGTCATCGACAGGCTTTCTAAAGTGGCTCACTTCTTTCCCGTCAAGGAAACAATTTCTGCAATTCAGTTGGCTGAGCTCTATATCAACAGAATTGTCTCTCTGTATGGGGTTCCTCTTGAGATCAGCTCAGACCGTGGAAGCATCTTCACTTCCAAGTTCTGGGGAAGTTTCCAAAATGTGTTGGGAACAAAATTGAACTTCAGCACAGCTTACCACCCTCAGTCGCAAGGACAAGTTGAAAGGATCAATCAGATTCTGGAAGATATGCTCCGTTCTTGTGTTATCTCTTTCAGCATGAAGTGGGAAGAATGTCTTCCTTATGCTGAATTCTCTTACAACAACAGCTTCCAAAAAAGTCTAAAGATGGCACCGTTTGAGGCTCTCTATGGTTGCAAATGAAGAACTCCGATTGGTTGGTCAGGCGCAGGTGAAAGAATATTGTTTGGCCCCGACATTGTAACTCAAGCGGAGGAGAAAGTTCACATCATTCTTGAAAACCTAAAGATTGCTCAAAGTCGCCAGAAGAGCAATTATGACAGAAAGCACACGAACATGGAGTATGTCCCTGGTGATCTCGTTTACCTTCGTGTCACTCCCATGAGAGGCACGCACCGTTTTGGTATCAAAGGAAAGCTGGCTCCTAGATACATCGGTCCTTTCAAAATTCATGGAAGAAGAGGAGAGGTTGCTTATGCTCTTGAGCTCCCTGAAAAACTCAAGGTCCATGATGTTTTCCATATCTCTCAACTCAAGAAGTGCTTCAAGAATCCCGGCAGGACCGTGGACCATGAACTCATCAATCTCCAAGAAGATCTGTCTTATCAAGAACACCCCATAAAAATCCTAGAAGTCGCAGAAAGAAGGACTCGCAACAAGTCCATCAAGTTCTGCAAGGTGCAGTGGTCGCACCATTCCGTTGATGAAGCTACTTGGGAACGTGAAGATGAGCTCCATGCCAAGTATCCTACCCTCTTCGAGTCTTCTTCTTCTTCCTAGAATCTCGAGGCAAGATTCCTGTTTAGTGGGGGAGAGTTGTAGAATCCCATCTGTCTAACAAATGTTATGCTACTTGGTCTAGTAATATAATGGCTACTTCCTACATATAATTGTTGCATCATAATTATATCGTGCTCATGTCATCATGCCACCTTGCATTTGAGCATCATATAAAACCCTTTTCCATTTGGTTCTTCTCTCATATGCAATATTAATTGTATTTCGCCCTTGATAAATTGTATTTGACTCTTGATAAATGCTTGATGCCCAAATTGAGTTGGGGGCATATCTTTTATTCAACTCCATCACCTTTCTTTGTCACCACCTTATAATTCCACCATCCTAGTAACCATGAGCTATTATATTTTTCTTTTTGGCATTTAATCTAGCTCATGTGGGTTGGGATGGATCCTTTTCTATTTCCACATTTTGGTAATGCATGGGAATAATGCCATGGTACATTACTATTGTTTTCACAAGAATAAAACAAGGCACTTAATGCCCATGCATGGGCCATGCAAACCACCACCATTCTATCCTTTTGGTTTTAATATGGTTAATGAGTGGATCTTGGCTCTTTGGGAAGCAAGCCAAGTGGGCTCTTTTCTTTTCTCCACCATTCTTAGGGCACCACCACCTTTATTATTTTTGGGCCATAGTGCATGCATATGCAAGTGAAGCCCTTTTTCTTAATCTAGTTTCTCACCACCTAGTTCTTTTCTCCCTTCCACCCTCACCACCCCGCTTTTAGTATGTTCCCATTCATCATGACAATGCTTCAACTAAACCCTAGGCACACATCCACTCTTGGCCACATCTTTACTTGCTTGAGCTTGCCATGATCATGAGAAGCCCAAAATCCTAAGATCCTACCCCTACCCCCCTCTCCCTAATACTCTTTCTAAACCCTAACCCTAACTCCCATTTCACCATGCCGAGGCATTCCTTCCCCTCTCTCTCTGCCGGCAGGCCCCACCCCTACCTCTCTCCCCAACCCTAGGCCGAAACCTCCTCCAACCCTAGCCATCTACTCCCAACCTAGCTACAACCCATCCCTTACTTTCTCTCTCTCTCCCTGCCATGAGGCCCCAGCCCGAGCCTCTCTCCTGCCAGCCCCTCAGCCTCGCCGACCCCACCTGGTAGCCCTACCCGTGCCCTGCCTGGCCGCCCACGCCGAGCACATGCTCGAGGAGGAAAAGTGGCCGAAGCCACCTTTTTCTCTCTACCGATTCCCCACGGCACCCTCCCCTCTCCCTCTGCTATTTACCCCCCTCTCGCCTCTCTGCCGAGTCCCAGATCTACCCCGAGCCGCTGCACTGACCCTCTCTCTCCCTGCCACCATCCCTCTCTCGGCGGCCACCGACGGCCTCCACCTCCACCACTTGTTCTAGGCGGCGGGCGTGGTGATCAGGTGTCGAGGAAGGACCAGAGGGGCCCCCTGCGTCGCCCCGTACACGGAAGCAAGGACGAGACGCCCTGTACCAGCGGCACACCGACGTGCACACCGAAACCCTAGCGCTGCCGTTCGTCTGCAACCTCGCCGATCAGCAGCTCCCCGCCTCGATCCAACCCCTCCGACCACCCCTCGGTGAGCTATCAAACCTCCCAGACATCCTCTCCGTCGCCGTTGCTTCCTGTAGTCGCCGGACGTTGTGCCGAGCACTCTCTGTGTGCCGGTGAGCGCGCGCTTCTGCCTACTGCGCACCGCGCTAGCTTACCTAGCCGCAACGCCGTTCCCTAGCACCAACCCCTTCGAGCCGTAGTGGTCGCCGACGCCGCGCGCGCACGCACCAGGTCATGAGTTCGATCAACCGTCCCACGCTGTGCACGCTGTCATCTTCAGGTTCGTCAGAACGCAGAGAAGATCCACAGTACCGCGCCCCCTTTTGCACATACCCCACTGCGCCTTTTGCCGGCTCAACCCGCGGTCCAGCCCGACCCTACCTGTCGGTGTTTGTGGACATTTTACCCGTGCTCCAGCCCGTACCCACCTGTCAGCCTCTGCGGGCTCAGCCACTGGCACGTGGGCCCATAACCCGCAGGTCCCACGTGTCTGCCTCGGGGTCTAGGTAAGCCCGTGGTGAGAAAAGGTCCTGCGCGTCGAATCCGCCCAGTCAGCAGTGACCCCACCTGTCTCTGACTGTGGCTAGGAGAGGTCGAGTATAAAAAGTATTTCCGTCTATCTGTTTTAATAAAACAAATTCAAAAATGTTTAAATACAAATTCAAATCTGTTTTAAAATAACTTTTAAATTATAAATCCAAATAATACCAATGATATATGTTTTTTAATCAGAAAAATGTGAGGAATTCAAATATGCCCTTCAAAATATTATTTGAGCACTTTAAAATTTCTAGATGATTAAAATTACAATAAAATGCCCTTTTCTTAATAAATTAATAACTTTAAAACTACAACTCCAAATTTGACAAATAATATGTCTAAATTGATCAGCGCGACGAGCCCATTCTATCTATGAATTCCTTGTTCTGAATTGAAGCATGCATCATGCCATATTTAAAAATCAGAACTGTTTATGGCAATAAAACTTGACTAAACAAATAATAAAATGCTTTATTCTTGTACCCCACACGTCACCATGCCATGCTACTTTAATGCCATGTAAATTGGCATCATTCGTCATGGCATGCTTGTTTGCTTGTCGCATTTTAACTCATATGCTTGTGCACTTTATTGATGTTGGCCCTTGTTTGTTTGGTTGTTCTTCGAATAGACGCCCCACGGGAGAATTATCAGGAATCACAGGAGTTCTACCCAGATCCCTCTCTCGCTTCAACTGAGGTGCCAGGCAAGCACTACCAGATGCTTGCATACATATAGTACCTATTGCCTCTATCTTATTCTTGCATCATTGAGTCGCGATTGCATTAAATTGAATCCCAAGTATTGCATAGACTTTACTTTTAAGCCCCACCGAAGCTTGTTCCTCCATCCCATGAGCCATTACTACAGGAGTTGTTTGAGCCATGCAGGTCGTAGAACAGCATGTGTAGGGTATGTGAGTGTCTGATGGATAACGAGGTACCTAAACAACTTAACCTGAGTAGTAATGGGATAACTAATGAAAGAGGCATCGGTGAGCAATATCTGCTATTTGGTTCTTCATGCTCACTTGTGTCCCGTAGGACCCCGAGTACTTGATTCCTGTTCCTTGACTATTCACACTATCCACATCCGGGAGGCCTTATGGACCCCCTGAGCTAGAGCTTGATTCATTGCTATTTCTTGGGTCCACAATTTGTTTGGGGCTTTATTAATACCCTGTACTTATGCCATGTTTACTGTTTATTTACGATTGTGCGTGGGGCACCTATACTGTTTTGGACCGTGACACGTTTCCGCTGTATCGACAAGCCCAGTCACATTTTTGGGTTCCCAGTCGTTTACCGCCGTCTACACAAACCTTGAGTCCGTCTCAGAGTCAGCTAGCTTCGTCGCGGGTAGCTTAATGGGGTGGCCCCCTGAAATATTTCTGAATCCTGTGATTGCTTTGTCGTGAATGCCTCGTTGGGTTTTGAGTTGGTTTTTCTGAGGTTGATCGAGTGTGTGTTGCTATTTGTGCTCCCCTGCAGGGTAAATCTTTCTGAAAGCCGTGTCCGCGGTTATGGACGACTTGGAGCACAGTTTCTCGATCATAGACAAGTCTCACTAAAGTACCGCTTTTAAATTGACTAAGTACCTGACTAGTAAATAGTGCAATACTCATGGAATGGTTAATAAAACTGCCAACAGATGGGGGTTGTTCATCCGCTTCCTCGTTGGTAAGCGAGGAGGAGGATGGATCTGTTAATTATACTGTTATAACTGTTGTTCTTAATTCATGGACATCCGTCTATCATTGGTTAGGCGGATGGTTAGCGAGTATCTATAGACTTGTTTGATTCAGATGAACAGGTGTACCCTCAAGATGGATACTGGGTGGAGGAGACAGATGATGTTGGCAACGATCACTCGGTGTAGAGATTCCGGGAACGGGGATCCGCGAGATCTGTGGGCAGGATGCTTTTATTTATGGGGCATCTTATGCCGATTTGCTTCTTATCCATACTCAGATCTTGTTTTCCGCTTCCGCCTGATACTCTGATGTTTGATGTATGAGGAGCTATCCTAAAATATTATCTCTATCTAGGACATTTGAATCTTGCCGTATGGCGTTGCAATATTTCTATTTCTTTTAGATGGAATGGCTCTGAGGACTGCTGTATGTGGCTTGCATACATACTCATTTGTGTATGTAGTTGATCCCTTCGCCTGCCGATTACGCCGCTCGTTCTTGTCCCGATGCTCTGAAAGTGGTTAGGACGGCCAAAAGGTCTACCGTGAGTGGCCCCGTGCCCCACCGTACTATTTTAACCACTTTCGCTCATCCAGGCATGTAACTAAGAGCGTAATTCACCGAGGTAGTTACACCAAAGGTGCATTTCTCTGGGTTGAGCTTGATGTTGTATCTTTGCAGATTTGCGAAGGTCTCGGCCAGGTCGGCGAGCAGGTCATCCTGGCGGGTAGATTTTACCACCACACCGTCGATGTAGACGTGGATGTTGCAGCCAATTTGGCTCGTGAGTCACTCTTGCATGCATCTTTGGTAGGTGGCGCTGGCGTTCTTGAGGCCGAACGTCATGGCCGTGTAACAGAAGGTGCCGAATGGTGTGATAACGTCGTCTTCTCCTCATCCTCAACCACCATTTTGATCTAGTTGTAGCCGGAATATGCGTCAAGGAAGTACAACGACTCTGATCCCACGGTCGAATCGATGATCTGGTCGATGCGCGGTAGGACGAACTCCTCCTTTGGGCAGGCGCTGTTGAGGTTGGTGTAGTCGATACACATTCTCCAGGTGTTGTTCCTTTTCAGGACCAGGACTAGGTTTGCTAGCCACTTGGAGTACTTGATAGGCCAAATGAAGCTTGTGGCTAGCAGGCGCTGTACTTCTTCGGCGATTGCTCGGCGGCGCTCTTCATTGAAGGGCCACACCGACTGCTTCACTGGTCGCACTTTGGGGTCCGCGTTGAGTTTCTGCTCAGCGAGTTCCCTCGGGACACCAGGCATGTCAGATGGTTTCCATGCGAAGATGTCTCGATTCTCACGTAGGAACCCGATGAGCATGCTTTCCTATGCGGGGCCCATGTGCGCCCTGATGGTGACTATCTGGCTGGAGTCACCTAGGACGAGCTCGACGGTGCGGGTGTGCGTGGTCGCCTCGAAGGTGGAACTTGCGAGAATTGGCTTCTTTAAGATGGTGGGGTCATCCTTATCAATGTTGCTCGCGTATTTCGCTAGCTTGTCCGTGTGGTTTGTTTCCGCGGCGATGACGGCGTCGGCGAGCTCGGCGCCTTTGTCTTCACACTCCACAGCCATGTGGGGTCGCCGTGGACGTTGATGATGCCGCTTGGCCCTAGTAGCTTCATCATGTTGTAGGCGTAATGCGGGGTTGCCATGAACTTGGCGAGCTTGATGCTTCTCTAGAAGATATGTTTGGCAAGCTCAAGGTGCCTTCTCTAGAAGATCACATGCTTGATGCTTGCCATTCTCGTGATCATGGAGTGATGAAGACAAGGTCAAAGAAGAGGTTTCCTCATGGAGTATGGGGGGACCATTTGCAAGTCTTCATCAAGCAAGAGCAAGCTAGAGAAATCAAGAAAGGTGTTCCATCTTAAAGGTGACAAGATCGTCTACATCAATCTCAAGTGGGATGCTCAAGGCAAAGGTATGATCTTGATAGGTTTTCTATTTTACCTGTCTCTTGTAGTGTTGGGAGACCGGGTTTAGGATAGATAGCCGTACTATCAAGAGGGGCTCTCGAGTGGGTGACTCGTTCGTATCTTTCGGAGAGAGCTCAAACCTTTGCATACATAGCATCATCTTTCTTGGTTGTTGTTTGGTTCTTGTCCATGTTAGGATCTAGAGCTTGTGGTTATCTTCATGACAAGCTCTAGTTCATCACAAACGGGTTTCCCTTGCATATCTTATTGTGTTTTTGATCTTGCGGGTCTTCTGGCTCCACACCTTGGGAGGTATCTCTACACATCGTTATCTTTCCAACAAAATTGGTTTCATCTCATTTGATGTTCGGATGCAAAAGTTGTGGCAGTTTTGGTTCTGGAGCTTTTGCCTGGTCGGTAGTTCTGGCGGGCCACCAGTAGTACCGCTAGGGCAGTTTGCCGCCGGTAGTACCGGTGTTAATTCCGTCCCAACTTCCAGTAAACCCGATTTTGGTTCAGTACTCTCTCTGCCTGGTTTGGGCTATTTGACGGTACTTCAGTCGAAATCTTGGGCGGTAGTACCGGTGACCACCGGTAGTACCGGTCGTCCTTGTTTTTGTGCTCGTTCGCATCGCTATTTTTGGACCGTTGGCTAAGTGCCACTGGTAGTACCGGCCACCCAGCGGTACTACCGGCCATGCACGAATCTGTGAGTAACAGGCAGATCGGGGAGCCATTTAAAAGGATCTCCCCTTTCCCCTTCACGTGGAACTTGCTCTTTCTTGGTTTTTATATTTCTCTCTCCTCCATTGTTGAACTTGAAGAGCTTGCACTCTCCCTTCCCCATCCTATGATTCTTGCATCTTTTTGAGGGATTAGAGAGAGGAGATCTTGAAGGAAATATGCCCTGAGAGGCAATAATAAAGTTGTTATTATGTATTCCTTGTATATGATAGATGTTTATTTTGCATGCTATAATTTTATTGATAGGAAACATCAATACATGTGTGTTTAATAAACAAAAAGGGTTCCTAGTTATGCCTCTCTTATAAACTAGCTTGTTGATTAACAAGATGATCAAGGTTTCCTGATCATGGACATTGGATGTTGTTAATAACAAGGTTTCCTGATCATGAACATTCATCCGAAGTATAGCATTACGATCAAGTCATTATGTTTATATTGCTATAACATCATACAAAGTAGTCTTAGTCCTTAGACCATGAGATCATGTTAATTGCTAACACCGGAAGAGTATCTTGATAACATCAAACGTCACACCGTAACAGGGTGACCATAAAGGTGGGTTCAGTGCTATGAAGGTGTTATGTTGAGGCTCATAGATCAAATGTGGAATTTTTCAATCCCGATGACGGATAGATATACTCTGGGCCCTCTCGGTGATATCACATTAAGATAGCTTGCAAGCAAGTGATGTGATCACTAGAATGTTATATCACGGGAACGAGAAAAGAGTGCATGTCGGTAACGAGATCAAACTAGGTATTTGGATACCGATGATCGAATCTCGGACATGTATTGTATCATGAGACAAAGGGATTAAATTGCTGACGTTAAAGGTTCTCACGATCACAGAAGTCATCGTTGAATATGCAGGAGTCAGTATGGATCTCCAGGTCCCGCTTCTGATTATTGATCTGAGAGGAGTCTCAATCATGTCTGTATTATTCGCGAACCGTAGGGTGACACACTTAAGGGTTTCCGGACACCATTTAGGAGCACATATGTTCTAGACAAAAGGTTTGCAAAGCGCAGGAAATGTTTCGATAGAAACAGGAATTGTTTCGATAGAAACCGGAATTGTTTCGGGTGAAATTGCAGAAAGTGGTCTTCATGTGATATTGAAATGTTTCAAGGGGTTTTATGTGAATGTTTGTTAATTAAAGTAATTAACAAAATTCTGAATAAATTTAATAAAAAGAGTTTTATTAAATGAGAGAGCATTAAATTTGGAGAAATTTAATGCATTTAAAGTGGAGACTTTAAAAGGGAATGTGAAGAGGCATTTTAATGTGGAGGGGTTACCACAACATGAATGGGGGAGGTGAGGGGTCACCCCCCCATGCGCCGGCCATGGAGAGAGGGGCACCCCCCTCCTCCTATAAAATTCCACCCATTCCCTCCTTCATCCTCACACCTCCTCGTGAAGGATCTCTCTCCCCCTCTAGATATTCCCCCATGGTCTCGGATTAGCGAGATACATGTTCCCGGTGGCCTTGCGTCTGGAAGGAGTTGCTGCTTCCGCTGATTCGCTGGAGCGAGGAGGTGGAGGTTGTCCGGTGGCTTGAACGTGTGTGCGAGGACGGATGCGCTGCTGATTTGCGGCGCTCGGACTTCCACACGATCTTGAGATCGGCAAGCGTACGACTACATCAACCACGAGTTCCTACTCGTTAACAAAACTCGTTGTCTTCGAGGGTAAGTTCTCTATGGATGTATGTCCACCCGTTGCTCTATATCTAGTAGATAGATCTTGGCATATAGTTCTCATCGTAGGAAATTTTTTGTTTTCTATGCTGCGGACCCAACAGTGGTATCAGAGCCTGATCTATGCGTAGGTGCTTTGCACGGGTAGAACACATATGTTTATATGTGGGCGATGATGATCATGTTATTGCATCTTCTATGTATTTTGGATATTGGTGGCATAGTGGGATGAAGCGGCCCGGACCAACCTTACATGTCATCGTACATGAGACCGGTTCCACGACTGACATGCAACTAGTTTTGCATAAGTGGCTAGCGGGTGTCTGTCTCTCCTACTATAGTCAATATCTGATTTACAACGAGTTGCTAATAACTTGGTTATCCTCGTTGTGGTTCATGTTCGTAGGTAAGACCGGTTCTATCTCCGAAAGCCCTAAGCCATGTAAAACTTGCAATTGATAAATTAGAGGCGTCTAGTTTAGATCGTTGCTGGGCTGGTGTCTTGATATGGTATTGTTGTAAGTAGATGTATGATACATACTCTTACAACTCGCTTAACGTGTAAGTTCCATAGACCTTGGCCTTACACATAAAGGAATGATAGAGATCATACCACGATGCAAATGATAGAGATCAAATGCATGGACCATATCACCTCACTTCACACATTAGATGTTAGCATCTTATATTGCTAGTTTGGCGCTTTTGGTAGCATTATAAGATGATCCCTCATTTAGATATCAAGATAAAAATGTGTTCTTCCTTAAGTATGCACCGTTTTGTGGATCGTGTTTTGAGGCATCACGTGATGATCGGGTGTTCTCGACTCTACGCTTTCATACAACGGGTGTAAGACAGTTTTACACACGTGAATACTAAGGTTCTTACTTGACGAGCCTAGCATGTACAGACATGGCCTCGGAACACGGACCGAAAGGTTAAGCATGAGTCATATAGTTGATATGATGCCCATATAGGTGCTCGCCTTTGAAGCTACACCGACTCACGTGATGATCGGACTTGGTGTAGTGGATTTGGTTCATGTAATCACCAAAAGGACACGAGGGATGTCGTTTTCGAGTGGGAGTTCATTAGTAATTTGGATTAGTTGAACTCAATCTATCATAAACTTAGTCCAAATATATTTTACAAATTCTGTTGTAGATGGCACCACCTGCTTTTAATTTCAATGTGTTCACGGAGAAAGAGAAGCTTGCTGCGAATGGTAGCAACTTCACCAACTTGGCTATGAATTTGAGGATTCTCCTCACTGCTGCACAAAAGTAATATGTGCTAGAGGCGCCGCAAGGCCCCCACCAGCTCCTGATGCCCCTGACGAGGAAAAGAATGTCTACATAACTCGTCAGGAGGACCACAACTTAGTTCATTGCGGCATACTGTATGGGCTAGAGCCAGAACTTCGAAAAAATTTCGAAAATGGCAATGCCTTTGATACCATGGGAGAATTGAAAATGATATTCGATACCCATGCTGCCGTAGAGAGTTATAATGCTTCTGAAAAGTTCTTTAGCTGCATGATGGAAGAGAACAGCTCCGTTAGTGAGCACGTACTCAAAATGTCTGGGTACGCCGATAAGCTTGTGTCCTTGGGAATAACGATTCCCATTGACTTAGGCATACATCGTGTTCTCCAATCTCTGCCACCTAGCTACAAGAGCTTCGTGATGAACTATAATATGCAGGGCATGAAGAAGTCTCTTCCTGAGCTTCTGTCAATGCTTAAGACTGCAGAAGTGGAGATTAGGAAAGAACATCAACTGTTGATGATCAATAAGACCACCGGTTTCAAGAAGGACAAGAAAGGAAAGCAGAAGGGAAAGAAGGGCGGCAAATCTATTGCCGCGCCTGAAAAGAAACCCTGAGCTGGCCCTAAGTCTGACACCGAGTGCTACTATTGCAAGGGGACTGGCCATTGGAAGCGCAACTGCCGCAAGTATTTGGCGGACAAGAAGGCCGGCAAGGCAAACAAAGGTATATGTGGTATACATGTTATTGATGTGTACTTGACTAGTACTCGCAGTAGCACCTGGGTATTTGATACGGGATCAGTTGCTAATATATGTAACTCGGTTCAGGGGCTGCGGAACAAGCGACAATTAGCAAGGGATGAGGTCACGATGCGGGTCGGCAATGGATCAAGAGTTGATGTGATCGCCGTCGGAACGCTGCCTCTCCATATGCCGTCGGGATTAGTTATAAACCTGAATAATTGTTATTTGGTGCCTGCACTGAGCATGAACATTGTATCCGGATCATGTTTGATGCAAAGTGGTTATTCGTTTAAGTCTGAAAACAATGGTTGTTCGATTTATATGAATAATATCTTTTATGGTCATGCACCTATGTTGAATGGTTTATTTCTATTGGATCTCGATAGTAGTATTACGCATATTCATAATGTTGATGTGAAAAGGATTAAACTTGATAATGATATATCTGCATATATGTGGCACTGCCGTCTAGGTCATATTGGCGTTAAATGCATGAAGAAACTCCATTCTGATGGACTTTTGGAATCACTTGATTTTGAATCATTTGATACATGTGAGCCATGCCTTATGGGCAAGATGACTAGAACGCCGTTTTCCGGTTCAATGGAACGGGCGACAGATTCATTGGAAATCATACATACTGATGTGTGTGGACCAATGAGTGTGTCGGCGCGAGGTGGATATCGTTATTTTGTTACTTTCCTGGATGATTTGAGTAGATACGGGTATATCTATTTGATGAAACATAAATCTGAAACCTTTGAAAAGTTCAAAGAATTTCAGAATGAAGTGGAAAATCATTGTAACAGAAAGATCAAATTTCTACGGTCCGACCGTGGAGGAGAGTATCTTAGTTACGAGTTTAGCACACATATGAAAGACTGTGGAATAGTTTCACAACTCACGCCTGCCGGAACACCACAACGTAATGGTGTGTCAGAACGTCGTAATCGTACTTTATTGGATATGGTTCGATCTATAATGTCTCTGACTGACTTGCCACTGTCATTTTGGGGTTATGCACTAGAAACCACTGCATTCACTTTAAATAGGGCACCATCTAAATCCGTTGAAAAGACACCGTATGAATTATGGTTTGGAAACAAACCTAAGCTATCATTTCTTAAAGTTTGGGGATGCGATGTTTATGTGAAGAAACTTCAACCGGATAAACTCGAACCCAAAGCGGAAAAATGCGTCTTCATAGGATACCCTAAGGAAACGATTGGGTATACCTTCTATCACAGATCCGAGGGAAAGGTCTTTGTTGCCAAGAATGGATCCTTTCTTGAGAAGGAGTTTCTCGCGAAAGGTGTGAGTAGTCGGAAGGTAGAACTCGAAGAGGTTATTGACCCTTCTCTTCATGAAATGGCGAGTAGCGCAGCATCGGAAGTTGTTTCGGAGTTGACTTCACCTAATGAAGAGAGAGCTAATGATATTGATCATGAAACTCCGAAAGAGGACACTACCGAACCGCGCAGGTCAAGCAGAACACGTGCAGCTCCTGAACTGTACGGCAATCCTGTTATGAATTTCATGATTGATGAAATAGATGACCCTGCGACATATGAAGAAGCGATGATGAGCCCTGATTCCAACAAATGGCTAGAAACCATGAAATCCGAGATGGAATCCATGTACGAAAACTAGGTTTGGACCTTGGTGGACTTACCTCACGATCGAAAGGCCGTTGAGAATAAATGGATTTTCAAAAGAAAAACTAATGCTGATGGTAATGTAACCATCTATAAGGCTCCACTTGTCACAAAGGGGTTTCGACAAATTCAAGGAGTTGACTACGATGAGACATTCTCTCCCGTAGCGATGCTTAAATCGGTTAGGATTATGTTAGCAATTGCTGCATAGTTCGATTATGAAATATGGCAGATGGATGTCAAAACTGCGTTCCTCAATGGTAATATTGAAGAAGAGTTGTATATGATACAACCTAAGGGTTTTTTCGATCCTAAGGATGCTGATAAGGTGTGCAGACTTCAGTGATCCATCTACGGACTGAAGCAAGCATCCTGGAGTTGGAATCTCTGCTTTGATAAGGTGATCAAAGAGTTTGGATTTGTCCAAACTTATGGAGAGGCTTGTATTTACAAGAAAGTGAGTGGGAGCAATGTGGCATTTCTGATATTATATGTGGATGACATATTATTGATTGGAAATGATATAGATCTTTTAAATAGTGTTAAAAGTTATCTAAACAGCAAATTTTCGATGAAGGACCTTGGTGAAGCTTCATATATATTAGGCATTAAAATCTATAGAGATAGATCAAGATGCCTAATTGGGCTATCGTAGAGTACATACCTTGATAAGATATTAAAGAAGTTTAATATGGACGGAAGTAAGAAGGAGTACTTACCTATGTTGCAAGGCAAGACATTGAGTAAGACTCAAAGTCCGGCTACGGCGGAAGAAAGAGAGATAATGGATAAGATCCCCTATGCCTCAGCCATAGGCTCTATAATGTATGCCATGCTATGTACAAGACCGGATGTGGCACATGCTATTAGTTTAACTAGTAGGTACCAATCTGATCCAGGTTCTCCTTAAGTAGAGAAGAACTAAGGATATGTTTCTTGTATACGGAGGTGAAGAAGAGCTAGTCGCTAAGTGTTATGTCGATGCTAGCTTTGACACCGATCCGGATGACTCTAAGTCTCAATCCGGATACGTATTTCTCTTGAACGGAGCAGCAGTTAGTTGGAGGAGTTCCAAACAACTTGTAGTGGCTGGATCAACGATGGAGGCGGAATATGTTGCTGCTTCAGAAGCGGCGCAGGAAGTAGTTTGGATGAAAGAGTTCATTACGGAACTGGGTGTGGTTCCCAGTGCGTTGGACCCGATGGTGATCTATTGTGACAACAATGGAGCCATAGCCAACGCAAAGGAATCGAGGTCTCACAAGAATTCCAAGCATATTAAGCGCCAGTTTGACTCCATCCGCGAGCATGTCAAGGATGGAGATATAAAGATTCGTAAAGTGCACATGGACCTGATTGTAGTAGATCCGTTGACTAAAGTACTCCCTAGGGCAAAACATGATAAACACCAGAACTCCATGGGTGTTAGATTTATCACTATGTGAACTAGATTATTGTCTCTAGTGCAAGTGGGAGACTGAAGGAAATATGCCCTGAGAGGCAATAATAAAGTTGTTATTATGTATTCCTTGTATATGATAGATGTTTATTTTGCATGCTATAATTGTATTGATAGGAAAGATCGATACATGTGTGTTTAATAAACAAAAAGGGTTCCTAGTTATGCCTCTCTTATAAACTAGCTTGTTGATTAACAAGATGATCAAGGTTTCCTGATTATGGACATTGGATGTTGTTAATAACAAGGTCACATCATTTGTGAAATTATGTGATGAACATTCATCCAAAGTATAGCATTACGATCAAGTCATTATGTTTATATTGCTATAACATCATACAAAGTAGTCTTAGTCCTTAGACCATGAGATCATGTTAATTCCTAACACTGGAAGAGTATCTTGATAACATCAAACGTCACCCCGTAACAGGGTGACCATAAAGGTGGGTTCAGTGCTATGAAGGTGTTATGTTGAGGCTCATGGATCAAGAATGGAATTTGTCAATCCTGATGATGGATAGATATACTCTGGGCCCTCTCGGTGATATCACATTAAGATAGCTTGCAAGCAAGTGATGTGATCACTAGAATGTTATATCACGGGAACGAGAAAAGAGTGCGTGTCGGTAACGAGATCAAACTAGGTATTTGGATACCGATGATCGAATCTCGGACATGTATTGTATCATGAGACAAAGGGATTAAATTGCTGACGTTAAAGGTTCTCACGATCACAGAAGTCATCGTTGAATATATAGGAGTAAGTATGGATCTCCAGGTCTCGCTTCTGATTATTGATCTGAGAGGAGTCTCAATCATGTCTGTATTATTAGCGAACCGTAGGGTGACACACTTAAGGGTTGCCGGACACCATTTAGGAGCACATATGTTCTAGACAAAAGGTTTGCAAAGCGCAGGAAATGTTTCGATAGAAACAAGAATTGTTTCGATAGAAACGAGAATTGTTTCGGGTGAAATTGCAGAAAGTGGTTCTGCATGTGATATTGAAATGTTGCAAGGGGTTTTATGTGAATGTTTGTTAATTAAAGTAATTAACAAAATTCTGAATAAATTTAATAAAAAGAGTTTTATTAAATGAGAGAGCATTAAATTTGGAGAAATTTAATGCATTTAAAGTGGAGACTTTAAAAGGGAATGTGAAGAGGCATTTTAATGTGGAGGGGTTACCACCACATGAATGGGGGAGGTGAGGGGTCCCCCCCATGCGCCGGCCATGGAGAGAGGGGGCACCCCCTCCTCCTATAAAAGGCCACCCATTCCCTCCTTCATACTCACACCTCCTCGTGAAGGATCTCTCTCCCCCTCTAGATATTCCCCCATGGTCTCGGATTAGTGAGATACATGTTCCCGGTGGCCTTGCGTCTGGAAGGAGTTGCTGCTTCTGCTGATTCGCTGGAGCGAGGAGGTGGAGGTTGTCCGGTGGCTTGAACGTGTGTGCGAGGACGGATGCGCTGCTGATTTGCGGCGCTCGGACTTCCACACGATCTTGAGATCGGCAAGCGTACGACTACATCAACCACGAGTTCCTACTCATTAACAAAACTCATTGTATTCGAGGGTAAGTTCTCTATGGATATATGTCCACCCGTTGCTCTGTATCTAGTAGATAGATCTTGGCGTATAGTTCTCATCGTAGGAATTTTTTTGTTTTCTATGCTGCGGACCCAACAGATCTAGATCTACAAGCCCCACCAAACCAAATCCCTTCTTTGTGAAGGAATCCTTGGGATCTAGATCTTGGAGAGTTTTGTGTTCTCTTCTTGTGTTCTTCCTCTCTTATTCCCCCAATAGCTTTTGTAGCTTTGGTGGAATTTGAGAGAGAAGGACTTGCCTCTTGCATTTGGTGCATAGGTTTGAGTTCTCCTCGGAGATTCGGCGAGTTCAAGCCCTTGTGCTTGTTTCTCTTGGGTTCTTGGAACCCTAGACGGTTGTGTGGTTGGATTGTTGACCTTTTGTGGCCTTGTTTCCTTTTGTGGCTTTGTAGCCTTTGTGGCATTGTTGTTGGGAGCCTCCAATTGAGTTGTGGAGTTTTCCCCAACCTTGTACGGGTTCGGTGACCGCCCTCAAGTGTCCCATAGTGGAACGTGAGTAGGCCTTTGTGGCGAGCTCATGGGAGAATAGGGTGAGCCTTTTGTGGCGTCGGTAGGCTGCGTGCCTTCGTATCTTGGGGTGAGGCCTTGTATGGCGTTGGGTGAGCATCGAGCCACCACACCTCAAGGTGAGCCACTTGTGGCGTTCGAAGTACATTGCACCCCCGCACCTCTCCAACGGAGACGTAGCTTCTTTGGAAGTGAACTTCGGGAAACAGATCATCGTCTCTGCACCCATCGGTTATTTCTCAACCGAGCCCTTTACTTATGAAATTTACATTGTGATAGCCATCGTGCTTGAAGTGTTATATCTTGCTATCACCTTGTTGCTTGTCTTGCTTAGCATAGGTTGTTGGTGCACTTAGTGAACCTAGTGGATATAGGGTTTGGCTTGATAAATTAAACGTTAAGTTTTATTCCGTATTTATTAGAACCTAAACCGTAATAATTTTAAAACGCCTATTCACCCCCCTCTAGGTGTTTGGGGGATACCCCCGGGTAGGGTCATGCCGGGGTATAAAGGCCGAGTTAGCCGAGGTTCGGCAAGGTCAAAGCGGATGCTGGCCGGGTCACCTCAAGGCAGGCCGAATCACGGGGTAACCCGGACCAGGGAGTGTTCGCCTAACTAAGTCTCAACTGACTTAAGCAGTAAGTCGGAAGTGATGGTTTTGCTTGTATGCAGGAACAGGTGTGGCCAGATCAACTAGGATACGGGTCACGTCTAGCTTCTAGGAGAAGGAAGGAATCTCGCTGGTCAAAAGAAGCCCCGGTACGCACTACCTGAGCAAAGCAAGTAGGGGCAGGACCACCGGGGCATGGCCGACAAGGGTGACGACGCCCATGTCGGCTGACGCGGGCGCCGTAGAGGCTCACGTAGCCTCTGCATGTGTGACGCGGGGGAAAAGCACCCCGGTCAGCTTACTACTTTGGGGGGAGGCATATTCTTAGGAATATGCCTCCACGTATGCCCTAGGCAGAGACCGAGCTCCCTCTATAAAAGGGGGGCTAGGGTTTCAGTAGAAGGGGTTCCGCTATTCTGATTTGGCTAGGGTTTTAGGTGTGAACTGTGGGTGAGAGTAAGAGATCTCCTTCTTCCTCCTCTCGCCAATACAGCTCTAGGAGCACTTGTAATCTTGGAAGCAAAGCAATACAAACAACTGTGTGGAGAATCACTTCACTATCCCTCCCTGGATTCCCCTAGCGTGTATTAGTCCCCACCTTTAACCTATCCATGGCATCTGCCGTGACACCACCACGACAGTTGGCGCCCACCGTGGGGCTAGCGGCGCTAGCAGGGGTCAAGATCCGGACGGGAAACTTCATCAGCACCGGCGAACGCATCGTCTCCGGGCTCGTTCAGCGCTTTGGAGCGCTGGACTTCATTAGCGACAACGCTGGCTGCTTCGGCACGCGCCCACTTCCGTGCAATGGCCTCTTCGTCAAGCTCGGCGCGCTCAAGGTCTACATTGCTGTGGACGTGTCGTGCGTTCATCTGCGCCACGTCGTCGAGGCAGGGGCGCGTATCGCTCGGTCCCCGGACCACGCAGAAGTGATGATGACTGCGCCTGGTGCGGCCATGATCAAGGATCCGGCGCCAGATCCGGAGGTAACGCCTAAGGCACCGAGGAAAGGTAGAGGTCCTCCACTAGAGAGGCCGAAAAATGTGTGGAGGGAAGTGATGGATAGCTTGGCAAACCCTG
The DNA here is from genome assembly GCA_910589775.1 of Avena eriantha. Taxonomy (NCBI): domain Eukaryota; kingdom Viridiplantae; phylum Streptophyta; class Magnoliopsida; order Poales; family Poaceae; genus Avena; species Avena eriantha. The sequence continues at coordinate 428,654,053 of OU342746.1, forward strand.
TGGTAGCAGCAGTAGATCCAGCTCGAGCGTAGGTCGAGCTAGAAGAAACTAGGCAAAAGATACTAGAAGGCGCAAAGAAAATAGCCGCGGCGCAGCAGTCGTTGAATATAACGCTGCGTGAGTACGCAAAGGCGAACAAAGTACATGCTGTAAAAGTAAAGGGGATAAATCTCATGAGCGAGATGAACAGAGAGGGTGATGCTAGAATTGAGGAATCAGAAAACTGTTTGTCCGTGGGGCTGCCGAGGTATAGTACCCCGGCAAAGAACCTCAGAGCAGTGGATGCAGTTGCATCCGAGTAAGAGGGTCTAACGGGTGAGGCTCGGCAAAGACAACAAGATAGGGTTAACGAGCTGGTTCGGATCGCGAACAGACAAAACGAAGAACTACTCAGGGCTAACCCGGAGAGAGTTGGAGCCTCCAAGATCGTCCATTCGGCGATGGGTAACCCGAAGAAATCTGCTGGAGCCGCATCGTCTCCTCATGGTGGTCCAAGGAGAGAAGAGGTGGTAACCTCGGCCAGACGGAACAAACAGATCGTCCGGTATGACCCAACACGGGCAGGGAAAGGAAAAGAAGCACAGAAAAATGATGATCGACAGAGTATGAGGCGAGGTGAAGCTGGCCGAGGTAACCGCGACCAAGGCAATGCCGGTCAAGGGAACACCGTCAACGGCAATGCCGGACAGCAAAACTCGGCAGGAGCAGGACAACCGCAGCAGCGGAATATACCAAGGCAAGAGCAAAGTGCCGGCCGAGGTATGCAACAGAAGGGTGCTCCGCGAGAGCAAGACAAATATAATGATGGAGATTCGGAAATGGCAAACGCGGGATACCCAAGACCGTACTATCATGTGATAGGGTCAAGATTGGGAAGCAGGGATTTGATGTCGGATGATGCCAGGTTGAAACTAGATCGACTGTATAGGTCGGAACAGATCGAATGTCAAGGTCCACCGGGTCCTGCGTGTTTTGGACCACGGATCATGAAGGAGCCACCGGTACCCAACTTCCAGTTACCCAGGGGCACGAAGACGTATGACGGCAGTACCAAGCCGGAGGATTGGTTGATAAACTATGCTACGGCTGTGAAAATTGCCACTGGTAACTTGAGATGGGCTGTACGATACGTACCCTAGATGTTGGAAGGACCGGCAAGGGTATGGCTGAACAATTTGCCACTCGGAAGCATCAACTACTGGATAGATTTTGAGAAAATGTTTATCAGCAATTTCTCGAGTACGTATCAGAGGCCAAATAGGCCGCATACCCTAGCTATGTGCAAGAAAAGACCTAATGAGACAGACCGGGAGTTTTTAACCCGGTGGTGTACTGTGAGAAACTCGTGCGAGGGCGTGATAGAATCACAGGCCATAGCATGGTTTGCGCAAGGGTGCAGATATGCAAGCAAGCTGTGGCAGAAGTTGCAAAGGAAAATGCCAACTGCGTTGGCAGAAATGATCCGGATTGCAGATTCGTATGCTTTGGGTGATCCGACTCAACCTAGGCTCGTATCAAACGAGTCAAACGATGAGTACTATCAGAGGGATGGAGCCGGGTCATCCCGGAGGAATGACTACAGAGGAAAAAGAAGAGATGATAGACCAGATCATCGATACGGTTCGCAACAAGTTGCGGCTGTGAATCAAGATCAGCCCGGAGCAGGGGGCAGTCAGCGCCAGAAAACTGGAGGGCAATGGACTCCGAGAAACGATGGCAAGAAAACTTGGACGCCAGAGCAAAAGAGACAGTGGCAAGAAAAGAAGGACCGTTCGAGGTATACTTATGAGTCGATGTTGGACCAGCCGTGTAAGTTTCACACGCCAAATCCGAGTAACCCAGCGGGTCATACGACGAGGCAATGTGAGTGGATGCGCAAGATTGAACAAGGTGGTTCGGGGAATGCTCAGGCACCCGGGAATGATCAGCCTCGGCAGGAGTTACCCCGGCAACAATTGCTCTCCGGAGCGAACACGCAACAGCTAATGTTGCCTCCCCCTCCGCCGAGGTATGATAACAATGAGAGAAGGGATGCAGTGCATCAAGTGGAAAATCAGCATCAGTCGGATTAGAGGTACCCCGGAAATGAGGGGAGAAATGAGTACCGAGAGCATCATCAGAGCTATTGTGTGTTCACCACTGAGGAAACAGATAGAAAAAAGCTTGCAACGTAGGCATATGGAGGTGAATGCAGTGATGCCTGCAGTGACGAGGTACATGCCTTGGTCTGATCAGGAAATCACCTAGAGCATAAAGGATCATCCCAAGCTTATGCCAAGCCCTGGTTCGTATGCATTGGTGCTGGACCCGACGTTCATTGGGCCTAGCAATAATGTAAGGTTCTCAAAGGTACCGATTGACAATGGCAGCAACATTAACATCATGTATGCGGACACAATGCGCAAGTTGGGTATCTCGGAAAACATGCCACAGCCCACGAGGACAACTTTCCATGGTATTGTGCCTAGCATTTCTTGTGAGCCCATAGGCAAGGTCCGGGTTGACGTATTGTTTGGCATGAGGGATAACTGCTGAACCAAAAATTTGGAGTTCGAGGTGGTGAACTTGGAAAGTGCGTACCATGCGTTACTCGGAAGGCCAGCGCTGAACAAGTTCATGGCAAGCTGTCATATTAGCTACTTGAAGATGAAATTGCCAGGACCAAACGGAGTGATTACCATTGCAGGGGATTTCCGACGTTCCATGGAGTGTGCGTCGCTCGGGTCTAACTTAGCCGAGTCACTTGTGATTGCGTAGGAGAAAAGAAAATTTTAGGAGGTGGCGGCATTGGCTCAGTCCGCGCAGCAGTATATGCCGGCGCTGAGTAACCCGCATGGAAGTGTATCTTTCCAGGCCACGAAAGATACCAGGAAGGTTCCTGTTGATGACATGTTCCCGGAGCGCACCGTAAAAATTGGTGCTGGGTTAAGTGATAAATAGGAAAGCGAGCTCGTCAGCTTCCTCCGTGAGAATCGGGACATTTTTGCTTGGTCCACACAGGACTTGCAAGGTGTTCCGAGGGAGCTGGCCGAGCACTCTTTGAATGTAAGACCCGGAGCTAAGCCGGTGAAGCAACCTCTTCGCCGCTTCGCCGAAGATAGGAGGAAAGTCATCGGGGATGAGATAGCTCGGTTGCTAGCTGCAGGATTTATCATGGAGGTTCTTTATCCGGATTGGCTGTCTAATCCGGTGCTGGTGGAAAAGAAGAAGGATGACCCGAACGTGGCAGTGGTTTGGCGAATGTGTATCGATTACACGAACCTGAACAAGGCGTGTCCAAAAGATCCATTTCCACTGCCAAGAATAGATCAGGTCATAGATTCAACTGCTGGATGTGAATTGTTGTCATTCATTGATGCATATTCTGGTTTCCACCAGATACCTCTGAATCCGGATGATCAAATAAAGACTGCGTTTATTACCCCGTATGGGGCTTATTGCTATCGCACCATGCCGTTTGGTTTACGTAATGCAGGGGCAATGTACCAAAGATGTATGCAAAAATGTTTGCACGACCAAATTGGTCAAAATGTACAAGTGTACGTGGATGATGTGGTTATCAAGACCAAGGAAAGCAAAACGCTCCTTGACTATATCAGGCAAACATTTGCGAACCTAAGGAGGTTCCGGATGAAGCTTAACCCAGAAAAATGCACCTTCGGTGTCCCGGCTGGGAAATTGCTCGGTTTTCTTGTTTCCAGCCGAGGTATCGAGGTTAATCCAACTAAAATCCGGGCCATCGAACGAATGGAACTGCCGAAGTGTCTTAACGATGTCCAGAAGTTCACAGGTTGCCTGGCCTCGTTAAGTCGGTTTGTATGTCGGTTGGGAGAAAATGCATTGCCTCTTTACCAACTCATGAAAAAGTCGGATAAATTCGTTTGGACACCGCAGGCCAATGAAGCCTTTGCCCACTTGAAAAAGATGTTAGCCACTGCACCAGTGTTGGCCTCACCACTATCAAAGGAGCCAATGTTGCTCTATATAGCCGCAACCAACCGAGTTGTAAGTGCAGTGATAGTGGTGGAGCGCGATGAGGAAGGTAAGTCGGTGCAAAGGCCAGTGTATTACTTGACCGAGCTGTTATCAGCCTCAAAGCAGAACTACCCACACTATCAAAAGGTGGCATATGGCGTGTACATGGCCGCTAAGAAGCTGGAGCACTACTTTGAGGAGCATCCCATCAGGGTCATATGTGAGGCCCCCATATCCGAGATAATGAGTAACAAGGATGCGAGTGGCAGAATTTCAAAATGGGCAATTGAGCTAGATCCTTACGCTCCGCAATATGATAGAAGAGAAGCCATCAAATCCCAAGCTGTGGCAGACTTTTTCGTGGACTGGGCTGAGGTGCAATACGAACCACCACTCCCAGATCCGAACTATTGGCGAATGCACTTTGACGGATCAAAAACCAAAACCAGGCTAGGTGCTGGAGTTGTTCTTACCTCGCCAAAGAAGGACCAGCTGAAATACGTGCTGCAAATCCATTTCGCGGCATCAAACAATGTCGCTGAGTATGAAGCACTTGTGCACGGGCTCAAGGTAGCAAAAGAGATTGGGATACGTCGGATCATATGCTTTGGCGACTCAGATTTGGTGGTGCAGCAAGTATCGGGAGTGTGGGACGCTCTTGATCCAAACATGGCACTATACAGATTTCATGTGCAGAAGATATCTGGTTACTTTGAGGGATGCGAATTTCACCATGTACCCCAGGTGGAAAATGAGGCTGCCGACATGCTGTCGAAGCTCGGGTCAACCCGACAAGCAATTCCACCGGGTGTAGCATTAGAGCACCTCAGGAAACCATCCACCAGGCCCTCCCCAGAAACCGACTCGATCTATGTCCCGCAGGACACGGAATCCGAAGATGTGCCCATGGACATTGACATGGGAAGTGGTGCGTGAAACCCGGGGACTGCCTCGGCAAACCCGGGGACTGCTTCAGTAAACCCGGGGACTGCTTCGCAGGACCCGGGGACTGCTTAGTGTGATCCGATTGAAGTTATGCCGGTGGATCAGATGGAGATTGATGAGGATGTGTTCCCTGTGCGAGCAATACCGGCTTGGGCACTACCTATATTCCAATTCCTGAAAGATGGAGCGTTACCCACTGAGGAAGTGCTATCCAGGCAAACACAGAGGAGGGCAAAGGCTTACACGATCATCAATTCCGAACTATACAAAAGAAGTGTGACCAATGTCCTCCAGCGCTGTGTTGACCCGGAAGAAGGGCTTGACATCCTCCGAGATATACATCAAGGGGAATGCGGGCATCATGCCTCATCCTGAGCCTTGGTAGCAAAAGCTTTCCGGCACGGATTCTACTGGCCAAATGCCTTAGAGCAAGCGGAAGATCTGGTGAGAAAATGTAATGGTTGTCAGAGGTACGCTACCAGGACACATATGCCAATGTCGGAACTCAAGACCATACCAATTACTTGGCCATTTGCCGTATGGTTCTTGGATATGGTCGGCCCGTTCAAACCAGCAAGGGGAAATATGACTCAGATTTTAGTAATGGTGGATAAGTTTCTCAAAGACGTCATCTTGAGATACGGCCGTAAGAAAATGTGTATTGAGGTAAAGCCTATAAGAAAATGTGGATTGAGGTAAAGCCTATAAGAAAATGTGATGGAGCTACGGCCGTAACGTTTTTCAAAGACATCATCTTGAGATACAGTTATCCTCACAGTATAATAACTGATAATGGCACAAATTTTGCGGAAGGAGCATTTGCGCGTTTCTGTCGGAATAAGAAGATCCGGCTGGACGTAGCCTCGGTAGCCCACCCAGCATCGAACGGACAAGTGGAAAGATCCAACGGATTAGTATTATCCGAGATAAAACCCTGGCTCATTGAGCCACTACAAAGATCATCGGGGTGCTAGATAGAAGAACTACCAGCGGTACTGTGGAGTTTAAGAACAACTCCGAATCGATCAACAGGCTATACGCCGTTTTTTCTGGTATATGGGGCAGAAGCTGTATTACCAGCCGACATAGAGCATGATTCGCCTGTCACCCAATACACATAAGCCGAAGTGCAAGAAGCCCGGCAAAATGATGTTGATCTGCTGGAAGAAGCGAGAGAACTGGCACTGTCCAGATCCGCCATATATCAGCAAAATATCTGACGCTATCATAGCCGGAAAGTGGGCCCCCGAGTCTTTCGGGAATGCAATCTGGTGCTCCGGTTGGTACAACGTACTACTAGCATGCATAAATTATCCTCCCCATGGGAAGGGCCATTCATCGTAAGCAGGGCATTACACAATGATTCTTATTATCTTATAGATGCAAAGCCACAGGAAAAGAACAAGGCGGACAGATCCGGAGAGGAATCAAAGCGACCATGGAATATAGCACTACTTCGTCCTTTCTACACTTAGCTAAGAAGTGTATGTATCCGAGTCGTCTCATATGTCGGTATGTATGTCGGCAATGAGCTTATCAATGAAATGTTGGCACCTCGAGCAGTAACTCGGGGACTGCCTTAATAATGTTTGTTGTTTTTTGTGCGTTAGCTGGAATAAGTTATTCTACTTAACTCGGATTAGTAATGTGTGAGCACCAAGAACCCAACTCTTCGACTTGCTGCTGTCCAACAAGAATTGGCTTCATGGCAAGCAAGAGAACAAGTTTGGAATTGCGTAGCACATGAAAAACGACTAAGGAAAAGAATTTATTCGAGCCGACGTTTGTTTTTCGGACTAACCCTGTAGTTATTTTCAAGTTATTATGCAGTTTTATTTTTGAGCGAAGTCTAAAAGTTTCCCAGTATTGCTAAGACAATTTTTGAAGCTCGGATTCGTAAGTCGTAAAACCGAATCAAGGTAGACACGAACCGAGCCAAGAGATTGGACGAACAAGAAAAAGAAACTCGGGGACTACGCCCAAGTTTATCCGGCATAAGAACTTAGTAGCAAAATATCACATCTATATGGAATACAACTCCACCCGGCATACCGGGGATCTGATAAGTTTTCAAGTTTTTTCGCTCAAGGAGCGGTAGGAGGAGGAAGTTCGACATCATCTTCGCCGTCTTCAATATCCGAGGCGTCATCTTCTCCATCACCGTCCGAGCCATCTTCATCATTCTCAACTTCTTCGTCCCCAGCGGCTTCGAGGAAGCTTGGCCCCTCAACCCATTCATGAATTGGATCATATTCGATGAGGCTATGGGCGCAAGCCTGGCGCCGAGCCACCCACTCAGGGTCATTGGTCCATCTGGATCCTATGCGCAGGCGTGTCAGGAGGTTGAGATCAATTTTCTCATACCACGTGAGTATGTGGTGGAGAATGGTATCAGCTGCGGCACGCCCAAAGGACTCTCTCCAGAGGTCGAGCTAAGTCTCGGTTTCCATTAGCTTCTCAACGAGAATTACGGTGGTCTCCGGAGTATCTTCGCCGAGCCAGAATGTGTTGAAGATGCGAACTGCAACATCGAGGATGTCCTTGCCATAATTTTTGATGAGCTCCACGCGAGATGACAAGCTGACCAACAGGTCCTCCATGTCATAAGGAATCTCTTCACCATCAGGAGCGGCAGGAGTACCCCTTTCTCGGCGGAAGTCGGCAACTGCTGCGCTAGCAATAGCAGTGCCCTCTGGAAATTTGCTTGGAAAAGAGACAAAGGAAGAAGGTAAAGAGAAGACATATGAAGTAACCCGGAGAAGTAGGTCGGATAAGGGAAAGGAGCCTACGTGATATATGGCTGAGGATCCGGGTCAACTCCCTGGTGCAGTCATCGCGTCTCTTTCGAAGCTGCTCAAGCTTAGCATTCGCCGACCCTAGCTGGATGTCGGATTCCTTGAGTAGCTCCTAGTCCTTGGAGATCTGGAGAGTAAGGCTCTCGTGCTCTTCTGTGAAGTCCTGGCCAACCTTTCGGAGCTCGGTTTGGTGCTGGGCCTTCATTTTCTCCATCTCAGCCTTGAGCCTGGCGATCTCATCGTCCTTGGTCCGGAGGAGGGCGAGCTCATCGTCTTTCTTCTTAAGCTCGGCTTGGTGTTTCCCTGCTTGTTCAAGAAAATGCAGCATCATATCAGGCACGGGCACACTATCTTCAAGCGATGTTGAAATAGTGTGTTGGCCCGGCAGAGCCGAGGTATGAATGATTGCCGAGCCAAGAAGAGAAGGAAATGGAAAGCACTGCAAGGTCGGACAAAAATGACTTACCCTGGATCTGCTCCAGATTCTTCCGCATAACCTTGTTCTCAGCCTCAACCCCAGCTGCAGAAACCGAGTGATGAGATTAGTTCGGCAGAGGAAGATGAAGAAAAACAGAGAAGCGCCAAGGAAAAAATTTACCCCTTTTCTCGTGTTCCGCGAGAAGTGCAACTTGCTTGGCGCGTAGCATCTTGTGGATATCCAGCAGACGTTGGAATTCAGCACTCCGGCGATTGGTGGTCACCTGAAAGAAGTACAGAAACATAAATTACTTGGTGCATATTCAAAGTGTACAAAAATCCGGGCTAAGTGGAACTTAACCCGGCTCTAGGTGTGTGCATATTCGAAGTGTACAAAAATCCAGGCCAAGTGGAACTTAACCCGGATCTAGGTGTGTGCATATTCAAAGTTCTCATGGAGCTACGTTAGTTTTCTAAAGAGCATCCGACCGAGTAACAAGTTACTCCCCCGGAGGCTCGGGGACTAATGGTTATTATCTACAGCATGTAAAGGGGAAGCGACGTACCTCCATCATCCGCCCCGCGAGGTTAATTGCCTTAGTGGCTGTGTTCATTTGAGCAGAAAATTCAGCGGGGCCGAACTTCTCCGGAAGATCTTCGTTGTGGACGAACTCCGCCTTGTTCCAATTAATGACAAATTCAATCAGGCTCGGAGGGTACCGCTCGCCGGTGGGCATATGGGGCGCCACCAAGCCCTTCACGTGCGCTTCTTTCCTCTCAACCAAGGCAAGGGCTGGGATGATGTGCAGAATCATCTGCTGTGCATCAGTTGGCTCGGCAGGGGCGTCCTTCGCTGCTGGAGCTTTCTTGGGAAGCATTGATGCGAGGGTACGCTGCCCAGCCTCGACGAATGCCGACTTGGTAGCGTCCGGAGCCTTTTTTCCCTTGGCTTTCTGGGAAGAGGAAGTAGTCGCAGCGGATTTCCCCTTAGGAGCTGCCGGGGTAGTTCCTCGCCGAGGTTGAGAAGACTCGGACGAGGCAGAGGAGCTAGGCGCTGGCGCTCTGGTTGCTGGACTTGGTGCCGCTACTGATGTTTTTGTAGCCGGAGTTGGTGCTGATGTCGGAGTTGGTATTGGTGCTGGTTTGGTTGCTTACTGGAGCTGGCGCGGGTGCCGAGGTAGTTTCAGTGGTTGCTGGTTGCGGCGAAGACAAAGTTGTGGATGTCGTCGCCTCGGCTGGACCGGTCTCCCCCGCTCCAAGGTTACCCTCCTCTTGACGAGGTGGAGCAGAACCCGGAGCAGCCGCAGAACCCTCTGGAATAGGGCTCAGCGGACGTGACTCGTCGTCACGAGGGGGAGAAGGGCTAGGTCGGAGCGGTGAAGAGATGCTAGATCCACTTTGAGGGACCTCCACCAGAGCCCTGCAAAATCAAATAATGTCAGAACAGAAATTACAACAATGCTCTGGGTTCCGAGGTTTGGGCCTCCTTGGGTTTCCGAGCCCTTCGTGCTGGGGCCTTGCCTGCTGGCTTGGAGGCAGTCTTGTCCCTGGACTTCTTTCGCCTTTTAGCGGGCTGAGAAGGTCCGGAGGAGGAACTTGGAGCAGCCCCGCGCTTCTTCTTCGATGCTACCGGAACAGGTTCACCCGTAGCAAGGGGAGGATCCTCGTGGATGTGCCCACCGGGATTAGCTGATGCCGGAAAAGCAAAAGAAAGGGGGACAACCTCAACAGGTTCAATCACCTCGACATCCGAGTCATCTTCATCATCGGACCAATCTCTAATAGAAGAGAATTTACCGGTGGGTCGCTTTGTAGCGTCGGTCATCGGGAGGAACATCTCCTGGTCCGGCTCTTCCTCATCCGTAGTCTCCCGGTCCGGCGCCCACTTAAGGGTCGGATCGGTGCCGTCCTCAAGGGTCTGCTGAAGAAATTGCTGAGGAAAAGAATGAACAAAAGAGTCAAAAATGCAACAATAACCGACATGTAGTTAGTCCGGGGTAAGTTTGCAACATGAAGCTTACTGCGGGAGGAAGCCTATCGCGGCAATAATGCTCAATTCCCCAAGTCCACTCAGAGGAGAAGTCCTTGTGGGTGGTGAAGAGAGCCTTAACCCGACGATATATCTCCGTGTTGCTCAGCTCAAAGGATGAGGTCTGGTTGGGGTCGCGACCGAAGCTCATGTGGCACACCTTGTGGGTACGCTTCTGGAGGGGGGAAATTCGGTTGCGCACGAAAGTGATCATAGCATCCTCGTTGCGCAGTCCGAGCTTCTTCAGCTCCACGAACCTCTTGTTGACCTGGTTGGCCAAGGCCGTGGGCTTCTTGGGGATGGCGTCCCACAACTCCGGGTTAGGTGGACCCGGAGTATAGGGAAGCAGCCGGATTAAGTCTTCAGTGCCCGTATTTCGGACGTAAAAGAAGGTCCGGGCCTACCCTTTGCAAGAGTCTAGCCCGGTGACCCGGGGGAAAACGGAAAGCCTCCAAGGTGAGATGGACGCAGCTCCAAATTGAGTGAGCTGCTTGTCCTCCGGATCAAGTTGGATGTTTGGGATGACGTTACGATGAAGGCCAAAAAACCGGATCCATAGCTCCTTCATGGGCCAAAGTCCGGCATAGCCTTCGATCATAGAAGCAAAAGCGCAAAGAGAGGTAATGGCATTGGCAGGAAGGTGGTGCGGCTGGAGTTCGTAGGTACTAAGCCAATCCCGGAAAAAGTCGCTGACCGGCAAACTGAAACCCCGTTGGAAGTGGGACAAGAACACGACGAACTCAACCGGATTGGGTGAGGGGGCCAATTCGGAGGAGGCGAGACGAGCGGCGACGCCGGCAGGGATGCGTCTGGTCCGGTAGAGCCAGTCCAGGTCGTCTTGGCAGACCCAAGACCCGGCCCACGCACCACGGTCCGCCGCCGCGGAGTCCTCCTCCATCTCCTGCTCAGCGACGATGAGCTCCTCCTCCGTCATCTGGTCTTTCGCTGCCCTCGCTGGCGCTAGCGGCGGCAGGGGGCCGAGGCCTGGATTGGCGAGGACCCATGGCGAGGGAGTTGTGTAGCGGTGGCGGCGACGCAGAGGCACGGGGAAAAGTGTGGCGGCGGCGCTGCTGCTTGGAGCACTGGCGGCGGCGTGGTCGCGAGGAAGACGAAGAAGAAGAGCAAGGGGCAGAGGGGCGTGGAAGGAGAAAACTCCTAAGGGGTGCGCCCCTCCCCTATTTAACCACTCCCTCAAGGGGTGAGTGGGATCGCGTCCTGCGAATGAGCCACATGGTGTAGCCGTGTATAGCCCACCTCGGCCAATCAGCAGGGAGCCACATGAAAGGCAACAGAGCGGAGATGATCCCATGACGTGACGCTGTGATGCGGTAAACGAGGAGGCAGGCGTGACGTGACCCGCGCACGGTGATAACTGACAATTACTGCGGCGGTTACTATGCTGGCCCTTAAAATAAGACAACATAATGATTACCCTCCACATGGGTTGGCGTACGAGGGAAGGAAACAAGACCCGGATGGAAGTGTGGTAACCCGGCCAGCAAGTGAAAACTTGGAATGAGCAGAGGGAAAGTAAAACCATTAGGTCCGAGTTAAAGTGGTAACCCGACTGGCAAGTGAACACTTGGAATGTGCGAAGGGAACGTAAATCCATATAATCCGAGGTAAAGAGGTAACTCGGCAATAACAACCGGAGCTCAGACTTGAACCTGATGTGGCCTTAGAGGCCAAGGCAGCTAAGACCGCACCAGCTTCGGGGACTAATGTTGGGGGGATACCCCCGGGTAGGGTCACGCCGGGGTATAAAGGCCGAGTTAGCCGAGGTTCGGCAAGGTCAAAGCGGATGCTGGCCGGGTCACCTCAAGGCAGGCCGAATCACGGGGTAACCCGGACTAGGGAGTGTTTGCCTAACTAAGTCTCAACCGACTTAAGCAGTAAGTCGGAAGTGATGGTTTTGCTTGTATGCAGGAACAGGTGTGGCCGGATCAACTAGGATCCGGGTCACGTCTAGCTTCTAGGAGAAGGAAGGAATCTCGCTGGTCAAAAGAAGCCCCGGTACGCACTACCTGAGCGAAGCAAGCAAGGGGAGGACCACCGGGGCGTGGCCGACAAGGGTGGCGACGCCCATGTCGGCTGACGCGGGCGCCGCAGAGGATCATGTAGCCTCTGCATGTGTGACGCGGGGGAAAAGCACCCCCGTCGGCTTACTACTTTGGGAGGAGGCATATTCTTAGGAATATGCCTCCACGTATGCCCTAGGCAGAGACCGAGCTCCCTCTATAAAAGGGGGGCTAGGGTTTCAGTAGAAGGGGTTCCGCTATTCTGATTTGGCTAGGGTTTTAGGTGTGAACTGTGGGTGAGAGTAAGAGAGCTCCTTCTTCCTCCTCTCGCCAATACAGCTCTAGGAGCACTTGTAATCTTGGAAGCAAAGAAAATACAAACAACTGTGTGGAGAATCACTTCACTATCCCTCCCTGGATTCCACTAGCATGTATTAGTCCCCACCTTTAGCCTATCCATGGCATCTGCCGTGACACCACCACGACACTAGGCGACGTCCGTTTCGCTTTCAGTTGAGCTATTTTAAGGATGACGATTATTTGCTTATAGCTTGATAAGATGTATCGTGAGGCAAAAGGGACTCAGACGAAAGTCACATTTGCAAGGTATGTCGTTATGACTCTTTGGTAATTGGGAGTCGGCACGTTCTGCTAGGAGCTACTACCACTGATCGATTACGAGTGAGACTCGAATCATGTCCGAGTTACCATGAACCTGTCGAGTCACACAATTAAGAGCGGGAGCAAGTTTGGGTTAGACTCGAACCGGAAATCTATTTGGGTTGGACCCAAATCATACACGAACTGAGTCAGTAAGTTGGGATCATAGTGACTAATATAGGCCTTTTAGTGAATGGGCCACAAGTGAGTGGAGTCCAGTTTCACTCCCTATATATACTGGGGCGTAGATACCCAAAAGGCTATGGTTAGGTCATTCCATGCATTGGAAACCCTAGCTCTAGTTCAGTCTAGCCGTCGTACCGGACCTAGCATTCCACCACCGGTGCTCCTCCTCATACGTGTGGATACTGGCGGGGGTGCTGTATGCTCAGCACCTCGACGATCGTGTATCGGATCGTGAGGGTTGTACTGCATCAAGTGACGTGCTTCATTAATTCCGTAACCGTGTGTCTAGTGGTAAATCTCGTGGCCTATCACCTGAGCTAGATCTTGGATGCACCGTGTAGGGAAAAAGTTTGGTTTATCTCTACGTGTCCCAACAACTTCTTGTGCCTATGGTCTTCCTTCCGATAAAAAACTTCCGTTGTATTTTGTCTTAATTTATTTGAGTACCGGAAGGTCCCTGGAACATAAAAATACAAAACATGAGGTTTCTCCTCCCATGAATTATATACCAAAACAAGGGACTTTGTAATAAAGTCCCATACATCATCTAAATAAGTAGAAATAATGCAAATAACATTATAAACCATCACTATATGATGCAAATATGATCATATAAAATGCATGTATCGCATGCTCACCCTCGCCACCCGCTATGGTGCCACCATACTCGGTCACCCGAGCGAGATCTCGATGCGGACCGGCAGGATGCCACTGAGAGAAACAACGGCGAGGCGGAGAGCCACATCCTGAACCACAACGAAACTGGGTCAACGGTGCTGGATTGACTCAATCGATGAATGTGGACGCCAAGGGCGTGGTGGGCGCGTACTCCGTCAGGCGTGTCCATGGCTTCATATGTCATCGCGAGGTCCTACTCTGGGTGGACGGCCATCAAGTCGGCATACCTGGGCCTACGCTCGACGGAGAAAGCCATTGAGGACACCCACGGGTTGGTCTAGGCGCGAAACTACCGGATCGCGCAGCAGCAACGACGGAAATTGATGGGGTCAAGGAAGAACGTCAAGGGACGGACTTATCAAAAAGGGCAGACCGCGGCCGATGGCTTTCTCCTGCGGCGATAGGGGTGAACGGGGAGGGGAGGGGTGGTTTTTTGGGTGGCGGTGGGGTACTTACGGAGTCGCCTCTACGACGGCCTAGGAGGCAGTCTATTGCACTATTGGTCACCTACATGATTTGTCAAGATTGACATGAATTTAGACAAATCCAAGTCAACTATTTCGGATGGATGAAGTTTTATTCTTATTCAGGTGATTACGGCGGTTTATTTTTCCAAGGAGTGGGTTCTTGGCAAATATTTTCCAAGTTAATAATTCAACATATTCTTATTAGGGAAAAGAGAGGAAAGCGGTAAGAACAGAGAAAGATGGTCATGGGACGGGCGCGTACTAGCATCGCCCACATTCGATTTTCGAAATTTTGAGCGGTCATCGGTCTGGTATTTGCTACGTCACAAAAGTAAAAGAAAGCAATAAGCCCTTGGAAAAAGAGAGAGAGAGGGTGGTGGCATGGGAGCACCCAGCCACCACACACGCACCGCACACAAACCCTACCTTCCCCTGCTTCCCCCCACCCCCTCTACATAAACCCCTCCGCGGCCGCTCCGATTCATTTCCTCTGTTTTACTTCTCTCCACCGCTCTGCCCAGCGAGCAGCGCCAGGCCGTTGCAAGCGAGAGCAGGGACATTAGACGCTCGACGAGATGGTGGCCTTCCTCGTGAGGCCGGCCGGCAGCGGCGGGAAGGTGGTCCTGGCCGGCATCTTCGTGGCGGCGGCCAGCAAAAACAGGCAGCTGGCCCTGACCGCCGCCACCGTCCTTGGTTACCTCCTGGCTTCGCTGTTGCTGCTTGCCCCAATGTGAGTATACTGCAAATCCGTGATCTTTTTTACTCGTTATATCTGGGCGTGCATGAGATCTGGGGAGGTGCATCGCGTCCACGCGCGCCAGCCGGCCGGCGCGTCCTGTACATCGTCGACGTACGTGCTTGTGCCCGTAAGCTTGACAAGGCGTCGCCTTTTTCGGTTTTTTTAGCGTCTTGTGTCGTTCGGCTGTGGGCAAGCATGGGCGCGCCGGCGTGCGGCGCCACCACCATCCTGCTGCATCGCGGCCGTACGTGACGCGCGCTCTACCTGTATAGTACCTGTAGATTCCAAAAGATGCGGCTTGTTCTTTTTTTGGGTTCGTCGAGTCCTTCGTTCTGCCTTGGCAATCTGTGCGTGCACCGCGTACGTCTTGGATCGAGCCGGCGTTCCTGCTGCTTGGCCGCGCCAAGCTTTTCTTGCGTGGATCTGAGACCGGAGGCCAGTTCCACTGTGCTGTACATATACCAAATCGTGATTGGGTATACGTACGCGCATGCCGGCCGGCACCGGGGCGGCTCGCCCATTAGGAGGTTTTCTTTCAGATGTGCCACTTAGAATGTACAGTGTGTGTAAATGTCCTAGCTTTTTTGCACATTTAAGAAAAAAGTGTCATGTTCTGTGTAGATGTGCCACTTAGAATTAGTCTGCCTTGCTAAAGAAATTTTGGTTCATCTTATTATTAGGATACATATCATGTGTATATATGCCGGTGTGATGAAGTACACTCTTGCTCTTCCTATTTTTACATATGCCCTGCTCTATTACGTTCGGATAAATGCTTTGACTTTGCTACAAATGTTGATTCTACATATCTATATATACATACATATATATGTATATATATATATGTATGTATATGAATTCTCCATTACTTCGTGAATGCAGCTACACCTTCGTGATGCCAATTCGTGAGGAGCAAGGCGTGGGTGCCCGGACCGCCTACGGACACATCATGACCATGTCCGGATGCATCGCCTGGACACTCTTCGCCGTCCCCTCCTTCTACGATAACATCTGGACAGTGGTCGTCAACGGGTCAGGCATACTCCTGCAACTTGGCTACGTAGCTTTCTTCCTGCAATACGCGGCGAAGGAGGCACGCCAGCTCCACATGTACCTTCTGCTGGGCGTGCTCTCTGTCTCCGTCGTCCTCACCGCGCTGGTGGTCGAGATGGTCATGGTCAGGGGTGTATGGAGCACGATGTTCATCGGCGTCATTGCTTCCATCCTCACCGGCCTCTCATACATCTCCGTGCTCGTTGACGTCGTAAGTGTAACAAAAGCCTCCCACTTATTTGTATGCCTATTGATCCATGGCTGCTGCATATGGGTCTTGAAACAAAACAAAACAAAACAAAAGTTATTAATGTAGTCGTTCCATTGCTCTCAGGTGGAGGTGCTCAGGAGCCGGAGGGCCAACAGCAACCTGGACCCCCTGGTGGAGGTGCTCCTCGGCCTCTCCAACGCCTCTGTTTGGACCCTGTGCGCCTTGCTCTCTTCACCAGTGGCTTACTACAGTGGGGTAAGTGAATTACCTACATCGTTCTCCTAAAATTAATAGTTCGTGTGTCTGTGATGGACTCTAAGTTCTTGTTTATGTGTGCAGATACCTTGTGCCGTCGGCGCCGCCTTCCTCTTCACACAGCTCGTGGCATACCTTCTCTACCGCACCGAGGATGCCACGGACGAGGATGACTTCAGCTTCGAGCTACGTGCACTGTTCCGGCTTCAGGTGTAGACGGTCGCCATACCGGACGTTGTCTACCTCCTTTGGGGTTCCCGTTCCAACTGTTTTGCTCGCATGCTACCATTTGAGACACTGAAATCTTATTTGCACTGTGGCTTGTAATGATCTGGGCATATTTGATAAACTAGCCCCGCTTTCTTAATCATAAACCATTCAGACAAATAAATCATCTGCTCAGTATTTGTTCCATTATTTCTGCTTTTTGAAGCAAACTATGTTTCCCTCCCATGACAGACTAAAATTTCTGAATCCGGATGGTGTGATCAAGCGAGCAAATACATGGTTCAATGCTGCAAACTGGGAAAAGAACTAAGATGTGCCATGCACTACTGTTGTACTTACCTACAGCAGATACATCACGATGAAGGGAAAAAAAAAACCGAACTTTGCAATTGTTAAAACGTACAAAACATGTAAGTTTTCCACCTGATTAACTCTGCATTCAACAGCGACACGAGCCAACTTATTAAAAAACCTGCCAAAACGATCCATAACTCGTAGAAGCAGGAAACAACAACACCAGTGGCAACATCCAGATTGCTAAATAGGTTCTACAACAGCGTCAACTCCAGCAAGGGCGGGCACAACAGCAAGCGTCATTGTTGTCGACCCAACCACCACAGCCAGATAATAGGTTTTCACCTTGGAAAAATTCGAGCCATTTGCAGGCAATACTTTTTAACAGGGATAATTGCTAGAGGCCATAGCACGTCACGTGTAACACCCCAACAATCAGCATTTTGATTTTCGTGTTGTTTTCCGTCCCTTAAAACTTCATCTCTTATCTCGGGGATCCCATTTAATTTGATTTTTTTTTGAATAATGCGATCATCATGGCTTCTCTCTATCAATAAATCAAAGATAGTAGCTTGGAAGATCTTACTATCACCTAGACAGAAACTAGCCGAAAACAACACCCAACCTGTAAACCTCCGGGGAACATTCGCAACTATGTGTCTATGACGTACATGGAACATTATTTGGTTTGAGTTTCAGTAAAACATCATGTGGGTTGTGGATATTCCATTGTAAAAAATAATGTCTCTAGTTTCAGCCCCATCTTGGCCTAGCAATTGCAGTCTATGCCATACGTGGATGGGCTCTTAGATCATCCGAGCTGAGGCGGGTTCGGCCCCTGGGTCGGACGTGTGTATCATGAATTCTTTCTTAATAAAATGCCACAGGGGTTCCTCCCCAGCTAGGTCTCGTTTTTTAGTCTATGCTATACAGCTAGTGGTACTCTTGTATAGTTTTGGTCTTCTTTCTCAACAATATGGGGATGAATAGAAGTTGCGTGCATGTCCTGATTGAGGTGTGCCCTAGGCCAAAATATATTTAGTGACCATATGGACCAACATTTTTAGATTGGTGGCAAATGGCTCTATAAAACCACGAAGATAATCTAGCTTTTTCATGTTTTACCTCATCTCATTGCTGCAGACATGGGCACAAGTCCAAATATGAAGGACGAGTCTTCAAAATTGAATTTGTGGGACTTTCATGGCGTTGATTTTATTAAACATCTTAGTTATTTGTGTTCACTCATTTGTCTCAATCTATTATACTTTACTTCATGAATAATTAGACAATATCATTGTTCAAAAACAAAAATGGATTAAGAAACGTTTTAGGAATCAATTTCCTGTCATGAGGTTTTAGCCTATGTCCAGTCCATCGTGTGTTTTAATTTGTTCATCTAGAGGGCAAAAATATTCTTTCTCACCTCATATATAACTTATGATTAATCTATTTTGCAAATTTGTACATACAAATCTAAGGAAAAATATTGCATTTTAATAATTTGCCAACCTAGCTAAAAACATACTCCCTCTATCTCAAAATAGACTTTGTAGATTTGTAAAAATTTAGATGAATCTAGACACTATTTAATATATAGATTCATCCAAATTTTGACAAACCCGAGACATCTATTTTGAGACGGAGGGAGTACAATATTTGTTTTTGGATTAAAACATAGTCTCAGTGCATAGATGGTTCTATATGTCTCTTGAGAAATAAGATACTAATAGATGAATAGGCGCGTTTCGCTACACCACATGCATGACGTACTGGCAATGTGTGGCATCTGCGGTACGCTCGCGGTGGTTTGTTCTATAACAGTATAGGCGGTACATCCCTACCTATTTGTTTTATAAAACTATAGGGATGTCTATAAATCCAATTCGGCTCTAATTCGGCTTACAAGTGCAAATGGACCTATTATTTCAAAATATATTTCAAAATTTTAAAAAAATAGAAAAATATCCGCATGTGTATTTGGACATTATATGTTCGCACACACTTTTCTTGGGAAAAAAACATTATTTGATCATGTGTAAAAACACAAATTCAGATGCTCCAACACTACTATTCTTGGACAACTTTTTATCTATTTACACAATTCACATAAAATGGTCTTTTTCCGAAAAGTTGTGTAAGAACACAAAATTTCAGAATTTTCTTTCTTAGTTTTTTGACATTTTTAAAAATACTTTTTCATAACCGATTCATTTTCACCCATGAGCCAAAACACCACCTCCGTATTTTTTATTATTGTGTCCTACTGGCATGTGTAGATGTAAAAAGGTAACATTTCAATCTATGTAAAAAGGATGTGGGTACGCTCGTCGATACGGTGACCACACATGTTTGGAACTACCATTGCATATCTTTGCTCAATTTTGTAGAAAATATTTAATCCCTAGAATATTGTGTGTGTATTGTAATGACTCTTGTAGGGTTTATATAGAGGTACACGGGGTAGGTGGAGACTTATAGTATAAGATGTAGCCTATCTCTATCCTATACACGTATACATATTCTAACATCCCCTCAGTTGTAGCGGGAGTGAAGCGAATGCTTGCCACTGGATTTGAAATCTTGCGCTTGTGTCGTCTTCTCCTTGTCATCATTACCTGCGTGGACATGATCATGGCTGGCACCTAGTGGTGGTGACTGTGTCCCCTTCTAGTGCCTCTCTTCCCTCGCACAGTCACAAAGAGAGTGGTGTGGACGCAAGTGACGATACGGACGTTGTTGACTAGAGTTCTTGAGTTGCTGTAGATGTTGTTCTTGATGTCGATGTAGAGGTAGACAATCGTGATGTAGCCGTGGTTGAGGTTGTCATGGTCATTGTAGCCGATGTGCCAGAGGCGCAAAAAAATTACGTGGTTTGTATCATAGGGTTTTAGGTTTTTGTGCGGCGGCGACAAGAATCTGCGGCGGCGGCGGGTTTCTTGGTCATAGTACAACGGCGACAGTAATCTGCGGCGGCGGCGGGTTTTTGTGCAGCGGTGGCAGAGATCTGCGGCGACGACAAGTTTTTGGTTGTAGAGTTTTGGAAGCGGCGGCCGGGGCACAAGGCAAGCGGCAGTGGCAAGATTTTTATGGCGGTGGCAGTGGATCCATAGGATTGGCGGCAACGGCGGGGTTTTAACCAGGCGGGCAAGGCGATCGTGTGATCGCTCTAGCAGAGCGCCTGGCTGCGGCTGCGGCGGTTTTAGACCACATGATGTAAACCTTGTTGGTTTTTTGGCGATGTAGCACTCGACGAAGATCTTGTGTAGTCGTACAACTTGATGTCGTGATTTGGGTCAATGTAGTCTGGTTTGATACAGTGTAGATCGGTACATCTCGATGTAGGCAGCATGTTGTTGCGTGGTGTAGACGATGGAGTGGGGTTGGTAGAAGCAGCATTTCGAAGCTGTGCAGGCTGCTGCTTTTCCTATGTCCGCCAGATAGCCAAGTAGCGAATCTGTCAAACATGCGTCACACGAACTCGTCGTGGATGGTTTCCTCCAGATGGCGATGGGTCCACTCGGGCACACTTGCACCCGATGGATGCATATGAGAGACACGTGAGTGCATTCCATGTTCAGATTGTTGGGGATATACTTTCCGGGTATCCTCCCGGTTCCTCACTGACCAGGGTGGCCCACTTCGGGTTAGAGCTTTGCTTCACGGGCGGCCCAGTCAGGGAGAAAGACGGAGTCCAATCTGGCTACGGGAAGGCCCAGAAGACTTACCGACTTAGGCTTATATTGTTACTTGTAGTTCAAGATGTACTCTATAACAGACTCTTAGTCGTAGCCGGATAGATCTCTCCTGTAACCCCTAGGCCGTATATCTATATAAGCCATCCTAGGGAGAGCCTTTAGGGCAACACCTCAATAGTCTACAATCTCAACTCGCACAGGCGAAACCCTTGTAACCCATATACCGGCTCTGCCGTACTACTGGATTGCTAGCAGGAGTAGGATCCGTCCAAAGCCGGCAGATTCGAACCTGGGTAAACTTGTGTGCTCATCGTCCCGGAACACCGTACGTCTCACACTCCTCTCTTCCGCACGCCTCGAGGACCCTCTCGTGGTGTACTTGTCATCAATCCGACGACAGTTGGCGCCCACCGTGGGGCATAGAGCTTTCAACTTTTGATATTAAGTATAAACCCCGTACAGCAATCAAATCCCAAATCATTGCTGACTTTGTCGCTGATTGGACAGAGACGAAGGAAAAATATGATCCTCCCTGAGTCGGAATATTGGACCCTCTACTTTGATGGGTCTAAGGCTCGCGGGGGCTCGGGGGCTGGCGTGGTGCTCAAATCACCCCAAGGAGATAAACTTTTATACGTGTTGCAGATCCACTTCACAGCGACAAACAATATTGCTGAGTATGAAGCACTGCTGCATGGAATCCGGATTGTTAAGGAGATTGGCATCCGATGTTTGATGTGTTATGGAGATTCGGATCTTGTTGCCCAACAAGTGTCGGATATTTATAATGCAAATAAACACATGGCAGCATATAAAGCTGTCATGGATGATCTATCTAAATCGTTCAAAGGGTTTGAGGTTCAACACATCCCTCGAGCAGAAAATGAGGAAGCAGATGCACTATCTCGGATAGGCTCTGCGCGGAAAGAAGTCCTGGATGGCGCTTTTTTTAGAGCACCTCAAAGTCCCCTCAATAAAGGGAGTAGATGAGGAATATCCGACCAAATCCGACTCACCTTTAATAGCAGTTCTAGATGTAATTCCCAGCTAGACTCAACCCTACCTAGATTATCTGGTAGATGGCAAATTACCCGAAGACGAGGTTCTGAGCCGGCAGATTATCCGACGAGCAAAAGCCTATACTGTAGTTAAAGGTGAGCTCTATAAAGGGAGTGTTTCTGGGTTTTTCAGCGCTGCGTATCTCCGGAAGAAGGAGTGAAAATCTTAAGAGAAATCCACGAAGGCGATTGTGGTCACCACGCTGCAGCCAAATCCTATACCGAAATTGGCTACTGTCAGTTGTCTCATGGATGAGGAGTCAGCCTCGTGGAATCATGAGAATGTCAATGCTTTCTTTGCACCGACAGTGGCAAAACGAATCCTGGAAACCCCCATTTCTAGACATGCTGGTGAAGACTTTGTGTGCTGGCCGTTCACTCGACATGGTACGTACTCAGTTCGGTCTGGGTATAATCTGGTACGATCGGAGAAATTTCTCAGGACCAGAAGTAAAGTGGACGGCATCAGCTCAAATTGGATGGTGAATGACAAACAATGGAAGGCGCTCTGGCACATCAAGGCTCCGGGGAAGATGAAGATCCATCTATGGCGGTTTGCACAGGACTGCCTCCCCTCCGGAGTCCAGCTGCTTCAGCGACAGATACCGGATACGGGTCCGTGCATTTTCTGTGGCAGGCTGGAGGGTAGTGCTCATGCACTACTAACCTGTCAATTTGCACGTGTCGTGTGGCGTGAGGTTAAACGTTATGTTTACCTACGCCTGGATAGAAAGAACTTTGCCACCAGTCGTCAATGGATCTTCGATTTCCTCCAACGATCCAATGAGCTACAAGCTAGTACCCTGGCAGTTTGCTTTTGGTATATTTGGGAAGCGAGGAATGAAGCACGAAACTCCACTCTCAAGCCGAACCCATCTCGGACGTGTGGGAAGATTTTTGCACATATTGAGCTGATCAAGGATAATCTGCTTATATCTGCTCCATCAAAGAGGTGTGACTCTAGCAAGCCCAAGCCTAAGTGGAGCCCGCCGCCGCAGGGAGTGGTTCTTCTCAACTCTGATGCAGCCCTGTTTGAGGCCAACGAGCGGATGGGTTTTGGTGTGGTGGCTCGTGATCATCGCGGTTCTCTGGTGGCCGCTTGTCGTCAGCAGCACCAGGGTCTGATGGCTCCCGAGGAGGGGGAGGCTCTTGCTCTCCGACGAGCTGTCCTACTCGCTCAGGAGGAGGGTTATGAAAGAGTTATTTTTGCGTCAGATTGTCCCTCCCTTATCCAGCGCCTTAACTCGACTAGGATGGATCGGTCAGCGGCTAGGATTCTGGCGAGTGGCATCAAGATGGCGGCGAAGTCCTTTGTTTCAGTTTCTTTCATTCATGTGAGCCGTTCACTGAATGTAGCAGCGCATACCCTTGCTAAGTCCTGTATTAGTAATCACTCTAGTGAGGTTTTTCATTCTGTACCGGAGTGTATCCGGGGATCTCTGTGTATTGATGTGGTTTAATCAATAAAGCGTTGTTTACTGTCCAAAAAAAACTACGGATCGTGCGGCTCCTAAAAGAAGGGGTATCAGGCAATCCTGCCTTGTTTTTTGAGTTTCGAGAGTTTCTCGCGATGGCTTTATCGGAGAAGAAATGGACTTGCCCATGCCCAACAAGATGGAGCAAAAATCAACCACTAGCTATCTAAAGAGAACATGTGGCCAATAAATGTCTATGCCAACGTCGGTGGCGCCTTAGGGTGTCGCTCTCCTTCTTGTTGGCGTCGTTGTGGAGTTTTCAGTCCCGTTTGACATGTGTGGTCCTAAGATCTTCGGGTGAATACCTAAGCTCCGTCGAGAGCGGGTGGCGGCGACGGACGCGTGACTACCTTTTTGGAGGCATCACCTTGGAGTTTTCTTAGCCATCACGATGCGACTGGTTCGTGGCAATCAAATAGGGTAGCTTTGTGGTCTGGGGAGGCGGATCGCGGACGGTGGTTGGTGTTGAGGCGGCCGCCTCAAACCTCTATGCAGTGACGGTCCTACGGGGCTTGGTCATGGCCTTACGTGGGGCTTGGGGGCTTGGAGATTTGTGTGGACTGCGTGTTTGCCGACCCGAGCCATAGGTGTGAGTTTGTTGCATCCGATAGGCTAGTGTTGTGTGGACGTGTGTGATTTTTTAGTTCGGTTTCCTTATATTGCACCGACGCCAATTTTCCTAATCTATGGACTGTAGGAATGCAATGCCTTCTTGTATCCCTCCAGTTCATATTAATAGCCTCAACTTGTCTAGATTTGTATGTATCTAGTTAAGTATTTAGATTAGATGCATTTGTGTATAGAAAAAGTTGAGGCTATTAATATGTATCGGAAGGAGTAGAGTTTTCTCAACAAAAAAAACCCTGGATAAACCCTTCTTTGTTCGTATATAATTATTTTTCGCGTCTGCAATATGTTGACGGTATTCCTCAACAAACAGTCCAAACAAAAACGAAGGTAGTTTAACAAAACAGATTACAGCAAGAAAGAGAATAGGGAGTTTGACTCAAATCATCGTGTTATGGATAACTAATGGAATCTTTTTTTCAAGAATACTAACTAATGGAATCTTGCGTGGCTAAATCAACCAATCAACAATCCCGTCGAAAGAAGAACATCAAGGAATCTATCATCCTCTGGTTGTTTCTATGGCCCGTAAAAACGGCGTTCCATAGATGAGTGAGGAGGGTTCCCAAGCAGAGGGAGGCGGCCAGGCCGGAGTAGCCAAGGACGCGCGTGGCCACGAACACTGCCCGTCCGGCGGCGGGCGGCTGGACGTAGAGCATGAGGAGAGTGGAACCCAGGACGAGGAGGAGGTTGAACAGGGTGCACCAGCACAGGAACCTGCGCCTGCTGCGCTGATAGCCGTCCGCCCTCGCCACTCCAGCCTCAGGATCGCTGCCGCCGGTGAGGAGCCCCTCCTTCCCCGCCAGGAAACCGCGCTTGCTGGAATCCGGCGCCGTAGCCGTCGCCGTCGCCGCACTGCTGGCTCCCATCGGTCTATGTAGTATATCGATCTGTTGTTGGATCCACGACCTACCCGTGCGTGTCTAGGTTATCTAAGTCGAGAGCGGCCAAGAAGTTATATAGGCACCAACCGGCGATCGATCGCCCGGTACCCTTTTTCTCGTACATGTCGGGCACGGAAACCGCCGCGTGTATCTGTATGTGTACGTATCGGTGTGTGTATTCTAATGAACTAAGACTCAAAAAAAACTAGCAGGCCCCACTTTTCATGAATATCTATACCAAGTTATGGTAGATCTGTATATGCACTCCGATGGCGTACCATCTGTCACGACTGTTAAGGTATAAATATATTGTCTAGCCACTTTTCATTAATTCGGATTTTTATTTCACATGGCTAGTGTATAATTTTTTATGGTATCGGGAGTCATCCTCTTCCCATCTCTCTGCCGCCGTCATCGGTGTGATCCCCAATCGACCTTCAAATTGATCTACCAAAAGCCCAACACCAAAACTCGGTTGACCCTTCCCGATCAATCTCAAAACCCAAAACCTACCCTTCTCTCTTTGAAGATCAACATGTCGTTTTCATCGTCGACAGCGTCCGCAACAAAACTAACCAGGTAGAATTTTCTCTATTAGAAAGGGGCAGGTCTTACCCGCCCTCCTCGTGCTCGTGTCATGGGGCTTCTCGAAGCCTCCAAACCTGCGCCACCTGAAGAACTAGAGGTTGAAGATGAGAACAGGAAATCGACCCATGTGCCCAATCTTGTGTATGGCGCGTGGATCACCAAGGACCATAACATCGTGAGCTATCTTGTACAAATGATGTACTCGCCCAAGTGCTCGGGATCAAGCACGATGTTCATGTGTGGGCTGCTCTCAACGGCCTGTACCTCGCACAATCGAAGGCTAGGGTTTCCACATTGCGTGCTGCCCTTGCAAACACCAAAAATGAAGAGATGACTGCTCATCCTAGCTGTATAGAGGCTAGGTCTGGACTCATCTTACATTTCCAAAACAATAAATCTTATTACTACTTTATTAAAAAAAACAAATTTTAGGCTTCATAATTGTTCAAAAGCACAAATAATCAGTTTTAAGTTCCTTGCACACTCGAGATCATGAAAAAGGGAAGCACTGTATTGCCTGGATATTAGTTGTAAGAAGGATAAAATGTAAACAAACGTAGCTTACCACATTTTGAAAAGAATTCCAATGATAATAATACAGAAGTTGTGCATACATATGTAATTCCTCCGATGTTCAAATTTGTGAATGATCTGCTACTGTTCAAACTGGCTGCCCTGCGCGCTGAACACCATCGCAGACGAACTGAACGTTGAGTATCGATGTAGTAGTTTTGGCAGGAACGATTACTCCTTTCGGAGCATCGGGTACATGTTTATACGAGCGTGAAAAAGCCTCACGTGTGGCTTACAAGGGATTACGATCACGATGGTTACAACTGAAGCGCTAGGGAGATCGCTAAACGATCGGTAAGCCATCGTGATCATGAGGGACTTCTTATCCTAGGCATCTCATCTTCTTATCCTAAGTATCGTTACAATTTGGAGTACTACTCCATAATTGTGAACAACATGTTACATAGAGCCAACACGTTACATATCATAAAATATAACAGCCTCCCTTAATCACAACCTTCTGAAAGGTTGAGATTACGCTTGAACACATTCAAATTTTTGACTGCCAAAGCCTTTGTGAAGCCATCTGCAACTTGATCTTTACTGGATATAAACTTGATCTCAAACATCTTATTGGCAACTCTTTCTCGAACAAAATGATAGTCTATCTCAATGTGTTTGGTTCTTGCATAAAAAATAGGATTTGCAGACAGATATGTGGCTCCTAAATTATCACACCATAAGCACGGTTTTACCTTTAGTTGAACACCAAGTTCACCAAGCAAAGCCTCAACCCATATAAATTTTGTTGTAGCATTTTCTAGAGCTTTGTATTCAGCCTCAGTGCTAGACCTTGAAACTGTAGCTTGTTTTTTTGCACTCCATGAGACCAGATTTGGTCCAAGGAATACAGCAAACCCTCCAGTGGATCGTCTGTCATCTAAACATCCTGCCCAATCCGCATCTGAGAATGCACTCAACAAGCTAGATGAAGATTTCTGAAAGGTTAAACCAACATGTAAAGTACCCTGAACATATCTTAAGATTCTTTTTGCAGCTGTCCAATGAGCAATTGTTGGAGCATGAAGATACTGACAAACCTTATTTACTGAGAGGGAAATAGCAGGCCTAGTAAGTGTCAAATATTGTAAGGCACCTACAATGCTTCTATGTTGTGTACTATCATCAGGACCAAGAGCAATTCCCCCGTCAAAGATAATTTTTCAGTAGAGGATAAAGGTGTGGGAGAGGATGTGCACTTTGTCATACCAACTTTTGCCAATAAATCAGTAGCATATTTTTCCTGGGTGAGAAGTAAACCGTTATGAGTTTTCTTAACCTCAATACCCAAAAAGAAGTGCAGATCTCCCAGATCCTTGAGTGCAAAGTCATCATTGAGATCACTAAGGAGAGCAGTGATAGCCTGATTCGATGAACTGGTGACTATGATATCATCAACATATATTAGAACAAATATCATGACGCTATCTTTATTGTAAAGAAAGAGTGAAGTACCTGCTTTTGAAGGAGCAAACCCAAGTTGTTGCAGCTTGGTGCTAAGCCTGGAATACCATGCTCGAGGAGCTTGCTTAAGCTCATAAAGAGCTTTGTCAAGTTTGCAAATGTAATTTAAAGTAGCGGAAGACTCAAAACCTGGAGGTTGTCTCATGTAGACCTCCTCTTCCAGAACGCCATGCAAAACGCGTTCTTGACATCTAACTGTCGCAGACTCCAGCCCCTGGAAACAGCAACAGACAGGACAATTCTGATGGTTGTTGCCTCGACACCAGGACTGAAGGTATCTTCATAATCTATGTCATATCTTTGCTTGAAGCCTTGCCATCTGCATGTTTCTTGACACAATACACCCATTTACAGTCAATAAGATTTTTTGTAAAGTGTGGAGGAACAAGATGCCATGTTTTATTTTGCATTAAAGCATTATATTCTTCTTCCATCGCCTTTTGCCACCTGTCATCCTCAAGAGACTCTGAAAGTGTACTAGGTTCACCTGTAGACGTGAACAGGCTATATGGAACTGTACCGTCAGTATATATTTTTGGATGTGTTATACCTTTTTGCAGCCGCAGGAGTGGGTGACGCAGAAGGTGGTGTAGCAGTGCCTCCCACAGAAGATCCGCTGGGGCTACCGTCGCTGTCAGCAGAAGCAGCGGCAGAATCTGGAGAGGACACAGAAGACCCTGGCGACCCTGGCGCGTCATCACATGATGAGGCTCGCGTGGGAGACGTACCGCGCGGCACGACAACTTTGTTCGCACGTGAAGGAGACCCGGAGCGGGAGCGTGATACCACGTCACGCTGATGTGGTGTAGCGAGCGGAGATCGAGGCGGGTTCCGCGAGCATGACCCAGGGGGGTCCGCGAGCGTGACCGACCCTGGCGCGCGATGTGGAGATTGCGAGCGTCACGACTCCTGTCGCGCGACATGTGGAGACCGTGATGGAGTCCTTCCGCGTACCGAGGATGTGGGCTTGCGCATGGAGAAAGGCCAGCCAGAGGATCTCTCGGGATTTGTTGGAGTCGGGTCCGCCTCTGGATCGATCCGGGACGGATCAGCCTCAGGATCAGGTTGTCCGTCGTTTTCTCCAGGGATATTTGGCGGAAACGTGGCACCGTTTTCCTCCGTTTCTACGTTGTTCTGCTCCAATTTTTTGCTGTTTCTTGTTGCTCCATGTGAGTATCTGCTGAAAACATTATTTTCTGCAGTGTCTTCATTAGTAATAATTGGCACAACAGGCAAAGGCATATAGTCATTAACAGATGCATCCCCACTATGTGATGTATGTGGTGGTAAAAGAAGGATGTCACTCCGAAGACGAGAACCGACGTTAGGATGTAGCTCAGAGAAGGTAAAAACGGTTTCATCAAACACGACGTCTCTAGAAATGTAGACACGACCTATTGATACCTCGAGGCACTTAACACCTTTATGACGAGGACTGTAGCCTAGGAAAACACACCGGGTGGAGCGCAAAGCTAGTTTCCTTTTGTTGTAGGGGCGGATTGGCCAACATGCACAGCCAAAGACTCTAAGAGACTCATAGTTTGGTTTTGTATGAAGAAGACGTTCTACAGGAGTATCATGATTTATTATCTTGCTAGGAAGAAGATTTATGAGAAAGGTGGCGGTGAGGAATGCTTCATCCCAAAACTTGAGAGGCATGGATGCATTAGCAAGTAAAGCAAGACCCACTTCAACGATGTGACGTTTTCTTTCAGCATAGCCATTTTGCTGGTGAGCATGTGGACAAGAAACATGGTGAGTAATTCCATTCTTTTGGAAGAAGCTATTCAATTTTTCATATTCACCTCCCCAATCAGTTTGCATAGTAATGATTTTCCTAGCAAATTTTCTTTCAACAAGTTGTTGGAAATTGAGGAATACTTGATAAACTTCAGAATGCTTTTTGAGCAAATAGATCCATGTAAAATCATCAATAAAGCTTATATAATATGAACATTTACCAGCGGACACAGGTGCTGGACCTCATACATCAGAAAACACTTGTTCCAGAGGAATAGTGAAAACACTAGTAGAGACAGGATATGGCAATTGATGGCTCTTAGCTAGCTGAGAAGGATCACAAATGTATGGATTTATTTCAGGAGAATAAGAGATATTATTTTTCCTAAGTACTTGTTGAACTACAAAGGATGAAGGGTGTCCTAAACGACGATGCCACATAGAAGACGAAGGCGTTATTGTAAGAAAGCTTGCTTGTTGAACCCGGTAGAGGAAGATACTAGTGGGTAGAGACCACCATGGCATGGTCCCTTAAACAAAATTCTCCTTGTGTCCTGATCCTTGATCAAAAAGAAATATGTGTGAAATTCAAGAAACACATTATTATCAAGTGTAAGCTTATGAACAGAAAGAAGGTTCTTTGATGCACTTGGAACATGAAGAATATTTTTGAGTTGTAAAGAACTATTGGAGGTGCATAATGTTGAATAACCAATATGACTTATCTCCATACCTTTGTTGTTGGCCATGTGGACGCAATCACGCCCGTTGTACTTGTCGTGTGTAGTGAGTTTGCTCAACTCTGACGTGACATGGTGAGTGGCACCCGAATCTGGATACCTGTTGGTGTCGACGCCATAGGGTGCAGCATGGGTACCCTTAGTATCTCCATCATCATCAGAGTCATGGCGATCTTGGTAGCGCCACTAGCACTTGCTAGCGGGGTGGCCATGAATCTTGCAGATTTGACATGTCACGTCAACGAAGGGTGTGGAGGCACGGCCACGACGGCGCCCTCCTTCATCTCGGCATCCTCGGTCATCATGGCGCCGATCGCTGTCATCACGATGGCGTCCAGCATCATCACGGCGCCAGTCACGACGTCCATCGTGACCGTTGTCATCACGGCGTCGCCAACCTCCATCTCGACGATCTCCTCCTCCATGGTCACAATGGGAGACGTGATCACCACGGTCGGGTGAGCGACCGTGATCACCACGGGGATGTGAGTCCCGGCTGCTGTCCCGAGGTGGACGAGTGGGGATGTTGGCGGAGGAGGTGAAGCCAGTGTCTTGGCATGTTTCTGACAACATCTCTTGTCGAAGATCGTGAGCACAAACTTGATTAAAAAGATCATCTAGAGTGGTACCGGGGTTGGCGTTGATGGAGGCGACGAGGGAGTTGTAGCTGGCGTCGAGACCGTTGAGGATGTAGCCCACCATCTCATCTTCTTCAACGATTTTGCCCGCAGCGGCGAGTTCAGAGCTAAAGCCCTTCATCGTCGCGAAGAACTGCGCGGCAGTCAGCTCATTCTTCTTGGTATTGTTCAGCGCCCCTCTCAGATGATTGATCTTTGTCCGAGAGTGGGAGGAGAACATGTTGGTGAGGGTGGACCACACCTCAGCGGATGTTGCTAGCCCAACAACGTGGGGGATGATTTCTGGCGACAGCGAGTTCACGAGGAACCCGAGCACCGTGTGATCCCTCGAGAGCCATGCCGCATAGGCAGGGTTGGGGATTTTGATCTTCTTCTTGTTCTCATCTTCAGCCTCCAGGGTCTTCTCCGGTGCAGCGTCGGTCCCGTCGAGCAAGCCAAGGGCCTGAGCGCCACAAAGGGCGGGGGGGGGGGGGGGGTAGACGAGGGTCTTCCAGAAGAGGAAGTTGGCCCGGGTCAACCTGACGGAGGGAGGGGATCCAAGCGCGGTGGAGAGCGCCATCGACGAAGAGGACGAGGACGTCATAGCCACCAGGAAGGAGCCGATCGTGGTCTTGGTTTCTTTGGTCGTGTTTTTGGGTCGTGGTTTTGGATGGCGGCGGCAGCAGCAAGGTTGTTTTGGCGTGGTTTTGGCAGCTAGATCGTGGAAGAGGAAGGCTCCGATACCATATCGATGTAGTAGTTTTGGCAGGAACGATTACTCCTTTCGGAGTATCGGGTACGTGTTTATACGAGCGTGAAAAGGCCTCACGCGTGGCTTACAAGGGATTACGATCACGATGGTTACAACTGAAGCGCTAGGGAGATCGCTAAACGATTGCGATCGTGATCATGAGGGACTTCTTATCCTAGGCATCTTATCTTCTTATCGTAAGTATCGTTACAATTTGGAGTACTACTCCATAATTGTGAACAACATGTTACATAGAGGCAACACGTTACATATCATAAAATATAACATTGAGTACCCAAAATGCAATGTGGCACATGCATGGAAGTCGGCTTCCACGAGCTAAATTGCATAATGGTCGATGCCGAAGGCGTCCTTAGGCCTGGACGGCGGGTGGGTCTTGTTCCTCATCCTCAGCTGCACGTACTCGCTGTACCGGAACCCCCTGTACCGCGGCGATTCCGCGACGTCGCCTGCGAACTGAGACAGCAGCGGCTCGACCCATTTGTCGCCGTGGACGTTGAAGAAGAAGACGATCGAGTACCGGTGCACCGACGGCTTCCTCACCACTCGGTGCATGACGCTCCTGAACTTGGCGTTGCTTAGCACCCGCATGGCGTCGCCTATGTTGACGATGATGCTGTCCTCCACGGGCTCTACAGGGGCCCACTTCCCTTCGGGCCCGAGGCCCTCTAGGCCCCCGACTTGGTCCTGCAGGACCAAGGTGATGATGTTGGCGTCCTGGTGTGCGTAGGTGCCGCTGCTCTCCCCCTCTGTCGCCGGGAAGTAGTGCCGCGCCGAGATGAAGTCGAAGCCGCGGTCGTCGTTGTACTCCCCGAGGAAGCCTCGTGGCAGGCCGAGGCACTCGTTCAGGATCTCCTGGATGAGGAGCCCCAGGTCCGTGAGCTTGGTGTGGCACTCCACTAGCGCCTCACTAATAAGGATGATGCGTCAGAGGAGTTTCTTTATTATTCAGTTTCACAAATCAAGTTCAGGTGATGCGACCTTGGTTCTTTTAAACAAAAAAATGTAGGAATTCCCTGGGTTTTGCATCGGTTGGTCCATAGCTACTATTATTTTAAGAGTACGATGCAAAATTAATGAGTAATATCAAATAATTCAGCAAAACAAAATGCCATTTGCCTCACAACAACAGCCACCCTGCCAAACTATCACAACCCCTGTGACAAGTGACCGAACACAACTCTTAGACAAAAACTTAAACAAGAGTTCATCAAACGTGCGCAGACGATGGCATCGACCTCGTCACCCGAGGCCATCACCATCTCAAGATCCAGCCTTTTCTGAAGTCCAAGAATACGGATCATTCCTAGGTTAGCAGAGTCCTGGAAATGTTCTTTTCCTGTCTCAATTTCCTTTGCTCACTCTATGTCTAATCGTGTACTGCTCGAGTGATTGGTCTTTATTGGCGACCATCTAAACAAGCATCGAATATTTTCTCATGGTAGAGGATTGCTCTACTCCAACACCATCTGCATCGGTCAACCCTTGAAGCTAGCCTGGGCAGCACGGTTCGGCTCCTCGCCGCACCTTCAACAAAATGAACCGAAACTCCAAACAGGCAATAAACTGCGAATGCTGACCTGAATCCGGCAGGCTCGTCGGGGTACAAGTCGAGCCAGAGCTTCGGATGGAGGACAAGCAGGGTCTCGTTCTTGTCGACGGCGTGCACGGGCTGCCGCGCGTACCCTGCCGGGAGGGAGGAGGAGCCCCCGGCGGTCCGGACCTTGGCCTTCTCCTCGTCCGGGAGCGCAAAGAACGCCGCCGACAGCTCGAGGGAGCGCGCCATGAGCTCGCTCGGCACGCCGTGGTTGACGACGCGGAAGAACCCGGACGACATGCACGCCTCGCGAACCGCCACGGTGGCGCGGCCGCGGGCGTGGCCGCTCTCATCGAGGAAGAACGGCGCCAGGTCCACCACGGGAAGCGCGGGGCCGTTGCTTGCGGCCATGTCTGGGCGCGCGACGTTTGCTGCGCTAGCTAATCAATTGCCGACGACTTAGATGTGATGGTTAGGATGCGAGAGTTTGAATATATGCAGATGCTCAGCGATCACCATCCGCGGGCCTCGGTCAACTGTCATAGACAAAGCTAGACGCTGATAGACAAAACTCGAAGCTCGATGCGCGTCTCTCTTTAACAAGGGAGAAAAGAAAAAAAGACAGCACATATATATATATATATATATATATATATATATATATATATATATATATATATATGAAAAATACTTCTTACTCCCGGGGCGTAACTACACCCACGTCTCATATACTGTCTTACGGAAGTATTTGTAATACTTTATCTATTTGAGTATGTTCATATACTATATCTAAGATACTTCCAAGCAAGTTAGGTGAAAAAATTACAAATACACCCATAGTTTGCACTATATATGTAAAATACTGTCATATTTGTATGTACAAAAGGACTATGTGAATAAAAATTACATACTACAAAAAAAGTGGTATATATACTACCAAAATATTCTTATATACTTCATACTACTCATATATAGTCTCCAGTATGATAGATACTGCCTAAATGACATGAAACACCCGTGGGTGTAACTACACCCAGGTGTAGTATGAATATGTCATATATACATATATATATATATATATATATATATATATATATATATGTATGTATGAGTCACTCCGGTGCTCCGCCCCTGTGAAGTTGAGGGGTTATTATCTTTTTTTTCCTTTTTTCTATCTTAGGCCCGCCGAAACCCATATCTAGCCCGCGTATACCCTTATGTATAGATACGTATCTATACGACGCGTTTGAAAATTAAAAAAAAGTCACGTGACCAGATTGGTCCTATCTTGCTGGCCCACATCGTGCATGCGGTGTTAGTCGCCGCTTGTCCCGCATCTAATTAGGTTAGGCGACGGCGCGCCGCCGGCGGACGGACGGCGCACGGACCGTGCAACTGTCGTCTCTGCCATCTCCGGTGAGTTCGTGGCCGCATAAGGTTTCCAGAATCACGGAGGGTACCCTCTCTTCCCTATGAGGCTAGTGTTAGGGGCAACCTAGGGTTAGGGGCTCCGGCCACGGTCAGGTTCTCCCGACGTGCGCGTGGGGCGGTTCTTCATCCACTTCTTCTGGCACATCGACCAGTGCGGTGGGGTGCGCTTCATCCGCCGGCACATCTACCAGCGTGGTAGATTGATTCGTTCTTCTTTAAGTTCATGACATTGGCAGAAATATGATTAATATATCGTTTGTTTGTATTCTTTGTTGATGTACTGAAGCAATGTACTGTTGTAGGAAATGGCCGAGTCTAGGTCAGGTATTTTTGAGGTAGAGAAGGAACCTGGGTTGAAGTTTCCTACAGATAGGTCAGATGGTTCTAGTGAAGGTGTTGGCGATTGGGTAGATGAATCTATGTCAGCTAGTGAAGAATTATCTGTAGATTCAAAGTCAAATGCTGGTGATAGCTCTGAGCATGTGAGCACAAATGTTATTAATGTAAGTTATTTTATTTCATTCAATTATTAGGGATAGCAAAATAATTATGTTAACGTTAAAATTACAATATTATTCATGATACCAATTTATGTAGATGGACATAGACAATGATAAGGAGGAAAGCAATTCCGAGTCTCTGTTCGAGGAATACATTAATGAGGTACATAGAGTGTACTAATTATTTGTGAAGCAACGAAGTAAATGGCCATTACTGGATGAGTAATTGTGTTATTATTTTGTGCAGGAAATAGATGGTCTTCAAAACATGTACGACTACTATGGTGAGTCGGACATGAAGAGTGATATTATTGATGGAACAGATTCTGGGGAGTCAAAGGAGATGAACATTATGGAGGTAAGATTTATGGATATATTTGTTGTGAAAAACAAAGTGTTTGATGAATAGAAAATTATGTAGGTTTTCATTGCTTTTCTCTGCATGTGCAGGCCCCGGTTGATGATGGGAGCTGGAATGTTAATGATGTTTGCAAGGCTGAGGATAAGATGGACATGTTGATGAAGATAAAGGAGATGACTTTTCCTTGCGAAGCAGCTGCTTTTGTATTCTACAACAGCTACGCTAAAGATAATGGATTTAGCATCAGAAAGGACAAGGTCAGTGTAACACCCTCGAATCGGCCCTATGCAAGTTTTAGCCCTTTCCGCTAAACCCGCATAGAAACGATTCAAGGACGCCCACGAGGCACTTTCGTGCGGGTGAAAAACGAAGTAATACCATTACACAACAGTCCTCGATGGGACCCACAGAACAGGTATATATACAACACGACTCCACGAGTCAAGAATACAGATATACAATACAAAGATCCAAATCTCCTTGAAATCGATAGGGCGTCCGACTACAGACAAAATGCAAATGGGGCTAAGAGCCCTGAAGAATAACCAGTGGCGTCCATAACCCTGCCCAGGCCAAGCCGGAAGGGTAACCCTGCTAACGACGTCGATCTCAAAACCTGCTAAAACAAAAGGGGTGCCGACAAAGGGCAAAGGAAAAAGAGGAGCGTCAGTACTGAGGCCAGTACACGGCGAGGCTAGAATTCGGGGCTCTCGCCTACATAGATATGGTGGACTGAAGCGGCAGCGCAGCGGCACTAAACAACCTATAGAGACTCTGTAATACTGGCGGCTACTAAAGAGGGGTAAGAAAGACCTATTCGGATCCAACCTGATGCTAACACCACACATACCCATCTTGGTATTCCCCCTCGAGACCAAACGAGGAAGTCAAGCCGAGGAAAACTCACACGGTTGGCAGTTTCATGTAATCTTTCCATGGCAGTTATCCAACTTGTTATTCATCTTGGATACAGGTCAAATTATAACAGTAAACTTTAGTTATAGTTATCTATGATCAAGAAACTTTGCTCCAAGTCATCCATAACAGCGGACACGGCTTTTCGAAAAGATTTAACCCTGCAGGGGTGCACCAAAGTATCCACACGCACTTCGACCCTTTTTGCCAGATCAATTAACATACACCCATCGGTATGTCGGTGGGGCCTAAGTCATGATGTTTCCCAGACCCAAAGCAAGTACATGGGGGCCACCCCACTAAGCTACCCGCAACGAAGTCGGCCGGCTCCGAGACGGACCCAGGGTTTGTGACGACGGCGGTAAACGACTGGGAACCCGAAAAGGGGGGACTAGGCTTGTCGATACCGCGAAAACGTGGCGCGATCCAAAACAGTACAGGTGCTCCACGCACAAATTAAATAAAGCGGTAACATGGCATAAGTACAGAATAGTAATAAAGCCCCAAACTACTTGTGGCCCCCCATACAGTACTTTGAAATCATGTAGTAAGCCGATGGGGGTGCCCACACACCCACCTGTGGTTAGCACGCTCGATCTCAGAACAGGTGTCAAGAACTCGGGTCCTAGGGGACACTAGTGAGCGTCTAAGAACCAAATAATTACGATTACCCACCGGTGCCTCTGCATTAATCTACCATCAACATTAATTAATAAACTGTAATTAGAATCATGATCAACGCCATCATTAAGCATGTGCCAACCTCCCAACAACTGTGGATCATCGATGACGCGAGGCAACACCTGAGCAAGCAACTACGACTCGCAGGACCAACGGTCTATCAAGCAACCGGTAATAGGAGGTGTCCAAGGCAATATAGAGGCTGCACAGGATATATCGGGTACTGAACTAAAGCATCGCGACACGAATAGCAATAGATCAACAGGAGGAAGTAAAGACTATAAATGCAAAATAGGTAGAAAGAGGGAGAATGCTCGCCTGGGAAACACTACCGAAGGTTGATATCCGGAGAACTTGTCGATACTCGCATCCACTCATCGGTCTAATCCGCGAAGAAGAAAAACACTAAAAGAAACACCGGATGCGCTATTTAATATTAAAGAAGAAGATCCGGCATGATTACGATATGATGCAGATGCGGTGCAATTAGGCAGGATTAAGCGGAACCGGGGTCCCGACAATTAATTAATAGGTTCCAGTTATTTATCTACCCCACAAATTAAATGTTGTCTTAACATGGCAAAACATGGCATCGGTTCGCTACACAGATTTAAATGGAGTCCGGAATAAGACAAAGATATCCTGCATAAACACTCCATATTTAATCATGCGCTGAGTCGGCATAATGCCCCCAACCCACAAGATGCGATGCGAACATGAACCATTTAATATGGAACAAGTGATAATGTCATATTATTAAAATAATGGGGGTCTCGGATAGGGAATCACATTAGGGTTCAGCGAACTTGGGCTCTGAGGGGTTCGGGGTCGGTCTCAGGGTTCGACGGGGGAATGGTTTGACAGGATCAGTCTCGGACAACGGAAG
This sequence comes from Avena eriantha, assembly GCA_910589775.1. Lineage (NCBI taxonomy): Eukaryota > Viridiplantae > Streptophyta > Magnoliopsida > Poales > Poaceae > Avena > Avena eriantha. The sequence continues at coordinate 428,691,550 of OU342746.1, forward strand.
TAGATCTTGTCGCATCCGTGGTCTTCGGGTGCAGGTAGAAGAGCTCGTCGTCCGGGGTCTCGGGAAGAAGATCTTGAGGGGGCGTCCTTCGGTTCCCTGCCGGCAATCTTGTTGTCCGTGAAGGCGAACTCGGTGTCCCGCGGGGAAGTGCTTGTCGTCCCGGTGGCGATCTTGGCGGTCATCGGGTTCGGGTCTTGGTGTCCGAGGGAAGAACTTGGCGTCCTTGTCGAAGTGCTTGGTTGTCGGTGTCGGTCTTGATTCGGTGTCATGGTCTTGCATGGTTCCTCGGGTCTCGTCTCGTGTCGATCTAGGCTACCAGATCCATGCCGACGGTCATGGAACAGTGTCGGGGCCCTCGGAACTAGAATAGCTTCGCGAAGATCTTGATGGTAGCAGGCGACGAGGGTCTTGGCGGAACCGAGCATCCACCCACAGGGACACGGGGACGTCACCGGCAGCGAAGATCTTGGGGGTCTTGGTCTCTGGGACAGTGACATGGTGACATCAAGGTTTGCAGGTACAACCACATACACATCTGGGGTCACACAGACAGATGGCGCTACAGGGGCTTGCAGCCAGCGACGTTGTGCGGGGTGGACGCCTACTGTAGGAGACGCTGCTCGGCCGGGAGAAGATGCGGGGCGCGGTGGGTCTTGGTGGCGAAGACGACCATCGCAGGCGACGGAGGCTGGCGTCCTGGGGCGCCAAGGCGAGGGAGCGCGACGGTGAGGCGGAGGGCCGGAGCTGTGCTGCCGGAGGGCCAAGCGGTGGCGCTCACACGGCGAGGAGCGAAGCAGGGCGCGGGGACGCTGGAGGCGACGCCTCGCAGAGAGGAAGCCGACGGTGATGCTGGCGGGCTCGAGGCGGCAGGGGGGGGGGTTGGTGATGAACGGCCGGTGTCGGAGAGGACGGTGGCGGCGGGAGGCTGCGCTACGGCGGAGCTTGCTGCAGACAGCGGCGATCGGGTCGAGGGAGGCCGCAGCGGCGGCGGGCCAGAGGCGCATGGGAGGCGGCCGGGCTGAGGAAAGCATGCCGACGAGGTCGCCCGGCGGTGGCGTGACGGCGAGCAGGATGAGAGAGGGCCGGGGCTCGGCTGGCCGGGCCGGTGGATGCGGGGGGAGGGGAGATGCGGACGACAGGGGCGAGGTGGAACCGGAGGGAGACGCGGCGGCGGTGAAGAGCTCGCGGAGGAAGGCGGGGGGACGACCGGGGCGGGACGGCGCCGCGCTGTGAGGCGAGGTGGGTGGCACGGATCGAGGCGAGGAGGCGGGGCCGAGGACCAGGCCTCGTGCGGGATCGCGCGAGGATGGAGAGGGAGCGCGGTCCCGGGCAGGTGGGGACGGTCGGGCGGGCGATGGAACCGAGGGAGGCAGGTGGGCCAGGGCGCGAGAGTGCATGTCCACTGGGTGGACCAGGTCAGTGCGGCGCATGCGCGAGTCGCTGGGCGGGAGATGGCGGTTGGGGATCTGGGCAGGAGGCAGCCAGGTGGGGTGGGGTTGGGCGCAGGGTGGAGAGAGGGGTGGTCAGGTGGGATCGGTGGGATGAGGTGGCAGGTGAGGAGTGGATGGGGTGGAGGAAGCGGTGAGGTGTCCAGCTGTGGTTGGCCGGGGTGATGTGGAAGGGGCTGGGTAGGATAGGGTGGGGTAGGTTAGGGATTAGACTAGGTTTTAGACTAGGGTCTGGAGCTGGCCGGCCGGGCTTTCGGGCCTGGCGGGCTGCCTCCTAAAAATAAAAGAAATATTTTATTATTTTAAACGGGGCTTTTGAAAACCGTTGGTAGACGAAACAAAATAATCCGGAGACCCGGGTTTTGTATTTGAATAAAGACGGGGCGTTTAGAAAACAAAACCAGACTTTTCGAAATAGTTTTTAAACCAACCATGCATGATGATGACGATGCTCAAATGCAATGTGGCATGATGACATGAGCATGCGGTCATGACGATGCAATGCACAAAAACAACGCGATTTTCTAGTAGTGGTTTTTGCGGGGCGCCACAATTCGACACCACTAACAATGGATCTCGCCCTCGAGATCTGCCTCGTGGTACCGGGAAGAAGGTCGGGGATCTGACTCTTCTCGCTTCGTGTAGATCCTCGTGACACCACTAACAAAGATTCTTGATCCATCTTGAAATCGGCGACACCACCAAGAAGGTGTCGTTGCCCATGATCGTCGAGAGAACACTCCAGGAACAAAGGGCGAAGGTAGAGGTATCAACAAATAAAACCACCTCTAACTTCCGTGGACGGAGTACAATTGCATCGATCCTCCAATTCAATGTACAAAGCGAATGATAAGAGTAGTGGTATGGTCATGACTCCATCCCGCACTCAAAACATTACTCTGTACACGAATAGTTGAATTATGCAATCAACTCTCGAAAACAGACTGAAGATCTCGACAATCGAGGTTCAGAAACAAGGAGTGATGTAGACTCTGCATCGAATCTGACGTAGATGATGTCGTCGCGTCGGAAAACACCGGAAGGCACAACAAGGAACAAAGAGAAGTCCAACAGATGAAGGATTCCTCAGATAGCATGAAAACCGAATGTAGAAGCACCGTTACCAAAGGAGAAAGAGAAACCCTGAAGGTACGACAGAAACCTAACCACGAGAATTCCTAGACTCGAAGAGAAGATAAGAGAGCAGATTCAAAACACGCAGAGGTAAGAGGAGAATAGCAGCGGGGTAAGGAGTAAAATAGACCTAATCAGATCTATCGAACCGATTTTTCAAAATAGTTTGGACACTCTACTTCGGCCGTTAGCTAGGTTATCCTACAGGCTGGACTTGTGGGGTATCGCAACTGCTGGGCTCTGATACCACTCTGTAACACCCTCGAATCGGCCCTATGCAAGTTTTAGCCCTTTCCGCCAAACTCGCATAGAAATGATTCAAGGACGCCCACCAGGCACTTTCGTGCGGGTGGAAAACGAAGTAATACCATTACACAACAGTCCTCGATGGGACCCACAGAACAGGTATATATACAACACGACTCCACGAGTCAAGAATACAGATATACAATACAAAGATCCAAATCACCTTGAAATCGATAGGGCATCCGACTACGGACAAAATGCAAATGGGGCTAAGAGCCCTGAAGAATAACCAGTGGCGTCCATAACCCTGTCCAGGCCAAGCCGGAAGGGTAACCCTGCTAACGACGTCGATCTCAAAACCTGCTAAAACAAAAGGGTGCCGACAAAGGGCAAAGGAAAAAGAGGAGCGTCAGTACTGAGTCCAATACACGGCGAGGCTAGAATTCGGCGGCTCTCGCCTACATAGATATGGTGGACTGAAGCAGCAGCGCAGCGGCACTAAACAACCTATAGAGACTCTGTAATACTGGCGGCTACTAGAGAGGGGTAAGAAAGACCTATTCGGATCCAACCTGATGTTAACACCACACATACCCATCCTGGTATTCCCCCTCGAGACCAAACGAGGAAGTCAAGCCGAGGAAAACTCACACGGTTGGCAGTTTCATGTAATCTTTCCATGGCAGTTATCCAACTTGTTATTCATCTCGGATACAGGTCAAATTATAACAGTAAACTTTAGTTATAGTTATCTATGATCGAGAAACTGTGCTCCAAGTCGTCCATAACCGCGGACACGGCTTTTCGAAAAGATTTAACCCTGCAAGGGTGCACCAAAATATCCACACGCACTTCGACCCTTTTTGCCAGATCAATTAACATACACCCATCGGTATGTCGGCGGGGCCTAAGTCATGACGTTTCCCAGACCCAAAGCAAGTACATGGGGGCCACCCCACTAAGATACCCGCAACGAAGTCGGCTGGCTCCGAGACGGACCCAGGGTTTGTGACGACGGCGGTAAACTACTGGGCACCCGAAAAGGGGGACTGGGCTTGTCGATACCGCGAAAACGTGGCGCGATCCAAAACAGTACAGGTGTTCCACGCACAAATTAAATAAAGCGGTAACATGGCATAAGTACAGAATAGTAATAAAGCCCCAAACTACTTGTGGCCCCCGGTACAGTACTTTGAAATCAGGTAGTAACCGATGGGGGTGCCCACACACCCCACCTGTGGTTAGCGCGCTCGATCTCGGAACAGGTGTCAAGAACTCGGGTCCTAGGGGACACTAGTGGGCGGTTAAGAACCAAATAATTACTATTACCCACCGGTGCCTCTGCATTAATCTACCATCAACATTAATTAATAAACTGTAATTAGAATCATGATCAACGCCATCATTAAGCATGTGCCAACCTCCCAACAACTGTGGATCATCGATGACGCGAGGCAACACCTGAGCAAGCAACTACGACTCGCAGGACCAACGGTCTATCAAGCAACCGGTAATAGGAGGTGTCCAAGGCAATATAGAGGCTGCACAGGATATATCGGGTACTGAACTAAAGCATCGCGACACGAATAGCAATAGATCAACAGGAGGAAGTAAAGACTATAAATGCAAAATAGGTAGAAAGAGGGAGAATGCTCGCCTGGGAAACACTACCGAAGGTTCATATCCGGAGAACTTGTCGATACTCGCATCCACTCATCGGTCTAATCCGCGAAGAAGCAAAACACTAAAAGAAACACCGGATGCGCTATTTAATATTACAGAAGAAGATCCGGCATGATTACGATATGATGCAGATGCGGTGCAATTAGGCAGGATTAAGCGGAACCGGGGTCCCGACAATTAATTAATAGGTTCCAGTTATTTATCTACCCCACAAATTAAATGTTGTCTTAACATGGCAAAACATGGCATCGGTTCGCTACACAGATTTAAATGGAGTCCGGAATAAGACAAAGATATCCCGCATAAACACTCCATATTTAATCATGCGGTGAGTCGGCATAATGCCCCCAACCCACAAGATGCGATGCGAACATGAACCATTTAATATGGAACAAGTGATAATGTCATATTATAAAAATAATGGGGGTCTCGGATAGGGAATCACATTAGGGTTCAGCGAACTTGGGCTCTGAGGGGTTCAGGGTCGGTCTCAAGGTTCGACGGGATCGGTCTCGGACAACGGAAGTAGATCTTGTCGCATATGTGGTCTTCGGGTCCAGGTAGAAGAGCTCGTCGTCCGGGGTCTCTGGAAGAAGGTCTTGAGGGGGCGTCCTTCGGTTCCCTGCCGGCGATCTTGTTGTCCGTGAAGGCAAACTCGGTGTCCCGCGGGGAAGTGCTTGTCGTCCCGGTGGCGATCTTGGCGGTCATCGGGTTCGGGTCTTGGTGTCCGAGGGAAGAACTTGGCGTCCTTGTCGAAGTGCTTGGTTGTCGGTGTTGGTCTTGATTCGGTGTCATGGTCTTGCATGGTTCCTCGTGTCTCGTCTCGTGTCGATCTAGGCTACCAGATCCATGTCGACGATCATGGAAGAGTGTCGGGGCCCTCGGAACTGGAACAGCTTCGCGAAGATCTTGATGTTAGCAGGCGACGAGGATCTTGGCAGAACCGAGCATCCACCCACAGGGACACGGGGACGTCACCGGCAGCGAAGATCTTGGGGGTCTTGGTCTCTAGGACAGTGACATGGTGACATCATGGTTTGCAGGTACAACCACATACACATCTGGGGCCACACAAACAGATGGCGCTACAGGGGCTTGCAGGCGGCGACGTTGTGCGGGGTGGACGCCTACTATAGGAGACGCTGCTCGGCCGGGAGAAGATGCGGGGCGCGGTGGGTCTTGGTGGCGAAGACGACCATCGCAGGCGACGGAGGCCGGCGTCCTGGGGCGCCAAGGCGAGGGAGCGGCGACGGTGAGGCGGAGGGCCGGAGCTGTGCTGTCGGAGGGCCAAGCGGCGGCGCTCACACGACGAGGAGCGGAGCAGGGCGCGGGGACGCTGGAGGCGACGCCTCGCAGAGAGGAAGCTGGCGGCGATGCTGGTGGGCTCGAGGCGGCGGGGGGGGGAGGTTGGTGATGAACGGCCGGTGGCGGAGAGGACGGTGGCGGCGGGAGGCTGCGCTGCGGCGGAGTTCGCTGCAGACGGCGGCGACCGGGTCGAGGGAGGCCGCGGCGGCGTCGGGCCGGAGGCGCGAGGGAGGCGGACGAGCTGAGGGAAGCATGCCGACGAGGTCGCCCGGCGGCGGCGAGCAGGATGAGAGAGGGTCGGGGCTCGGCTGGCCAGGCCGGTGGATGCGGGGGGGAGATGCGGACGACGGGGGCAAGGTGGAACCAGAGGGAGACGCGGCGGCGGTGAAGAGCTCGCGGAGGAAGGCAGGGGGACGACCGGGGAGGGACGGCGCCGCGCTGCGAGGCGAGGTGGGCGGCGCGGATCGAGGCGAGGAGGCGGGGCTGAGGACCAGGCCTCGTGCGGGATCGCGCGAGGATGGAGAGGGAGCAGGGTCGCGGGGAGGTGGGGACGGTCGGGCGGGCACTGGAACCGAGGGAGGCAAGTGGGCCAGGGTGCGGGAGTGCGTGTCCACTGGGTGGACCAGGTCGGTGTGGTGCGTGCGCGAGTCGCTGGGCGGGAGATGGCGGCTGGGGATCTGGGCAGGAGGCAGCCAGGTGGGGTGGGGTTGGGCGCGGGTGGAGAGAGGGGTGGTCAGGTGGGATCGCTGGGATGAGGTGGCAGGTGAGGAGTGGATGGGGTGGAGGAAGCGGTGAGGTGGCCGGCTGTGGTTGGCCGGGGTGATGTGGAAGGGGCTGGGTAGGATAGGGTGGGGTAGGTTAGGGATTAGACTAGGTTTTAGACTAGGGTCTGGAGGTGGCCGGCCGGGCTTTCGGGCCTGGCGGGCTGCCTCCTAAAAATAAAAGAAATATTTTATTATTTTAAACGAGGATTTTGAAAACCGTTGTTAGACGAAACAAAATAATCCGGAGACCCGGGTTAAAACAAAACTAGACTTTTCGAAATAGTTTTTAAACCAACCATGCATGATGACGACGATGCTCAAATGCAATGTGGCATGATGACATGAGCATGCGGTCATGACGATGCAATGCACAAAAACAACGCGATTTTCTAGTAGTGGTTTTTGCGGGGCGCCACAGTCAGATATAGCAAGAAGCATACGAAACATTTGGTTTACAGACGTTATTTGTGTTCAAGGGAAGGTGAGCGTGATAAGAGGTTGATGACCGAGGAGGGATGAAGTCGGAGGCTCAGAGCTTTGTCCCGATGCAAGTGTGGGGCTCACCTGACAATGAAGCTTAATGCAAAACTTGGCATATGGTACGTTGAAAGTTTTGAGCCCAATCACAGTCATGTGTTAGCAAGACCGGATGAAGTACATTTTCTTTGGTCGCATAGAAAAATAAAAGAGTACCAGAAGGCTGAGATATTAGCTATGGGAGCCGCAGGAATTAGAAAGCACATCATAATGGACTCCATGATCATCAAAAGTGAATGGTACGACGGTGTTGGATACGTCAGGAGGGATATGTACAACCTTTGCAGCAAGGAGAAGAGAAAACTACTGGCGAAAGGTGATGCTGCCACGACCATTAGCATTATGGCTAGCAGAAAGGAGAGGGACCCTAGCTTTTATTTTGACTATGACTTAGATGAAGAAGGACGGCTGAAAAGAATGTTCTGGTGTGATTCTCAGTCTATACAGGACTATGAGGACTATGGGGATGTCCTTGTGTTTGATAGCATGTACAAGATGAATCGATATGGTATACCATTCATACCTTTTGTCGGTTTGAACAATCACCGTAGGACTACTGTTTTTGGTTGTGCCATAGTTTCGGATGAGACAGAAGAAACATATGTGTGGCTATTGCAAACATTTCTCAAGGCAATGTGTCAGAAGATGCCTCGGGGTGTAATCACGGATGCTGACTCGGCGATGATTAGGGCAATACGCAGAGTATTTCCAAATGCCTGGCACCGAATATGTACTTGGCATATTGAGAAAAATATGAAGGTCCATCTTAGTAATAAGTCCTTGGGAGAGTTTCACTCTATGTTGTACTACACTACGTCGAAAGCCGTATTTGAGCAGAGATGTCAAACGTTCTTAAGGAAATGGCAGTCGGAGAAAACCAAAACTTGGTTCAGAAGGATGTATAGGAAGAGGGGCATGTGGGCTGTAGCGTATCTGGCTGATGGTTTTTGGCTTGGTATGAAAAGAAACCAGCAAAATGAAAGCCTAAATTCCTGCCTTCACCTACACCTTGATGGAGAGATGACTTTAGTGGATATGATATTGCATTATGAGAATTGCATCAACCGTATCCGTGAGAACGAGGCGCGAGATGACTGCACGGCCTCACAGACTATACCGGTGCCCGTAACTAGATGTAGGGAACTAGAGGTAGCTGCTTCGCACAAGTTCACCCCAGCTAACTTCTATATGTTGCAGGATGATCTGAAGAAAGTTGGTGGCATACTGACTATTGAAAAAAAGCTAGGATCTGGATCAGAAATATTTGTCGTCGCATGGCATGAGAACCGAAAGAGGCAGTTCACCATGGAATATACACCGGAAAATCCAAAAGAATCTATAAAGTGCAGCTATAGAAGAATGATTAGAAAAGGTCTACCGTGCAAGCATATATTCCACATTCTGAACGAATTGCATATATATAAAATTCCAGATTGTTGTGTTCTGTCTTCCTGCAAGGCGCACTAGTGATTTGTTCGGAGTAGGATGGTCAGGGGCTGGGGAAAGATTGAAATATAGCCAGGTAAGTGTGCTAGCTTCAGAAGCTATGCATGGGGCATGCAAACACCCCTCCCTTTGGGATCAGTTACAGGAAAATTTGAAGGCTATGATATCTAAGGCTATTGAGTACGATCATAAGGAGGAGTTGGCAATTGTTCCTATTTGTCTAAGCTCGTTAGCGGTTGAACACATAGAGGATCATGAAGGAAACATTGTTAAGGTTCAGGATCCTTTGAAAGTATCGAGCAAAGGTGCACAGAAGCATAGCTCGAAAGATAAGGAATACGATTATCGTCCAAAGTCTAAAAATGGGAAAAAATTATCATTTTATGAACATAGAATCAAGTGCGGCGCTTGCAAGGAACGAGGACACAGCAAACGCAGCAACCATTGCAAACTTAACCAGAAGTAAGTGTTACCAAACTACATTGAATATATAAATAATGAACTTGTCAAAGTTATTGAAATTTTGTGTTTTCATGTGTAGGAAGGTGGTATAGGAACATCACTAGAGGAGATATTTGAGTTAATATTGTTAGAAAATCTATATATTTGGTGGCACAGTTTTTAAAGCTGTAATATAGTTTTGACGTACACAATTATTTTGGTTACGTCGTTGTTGTGTTGTACTGTATCATTGGCTTACCACGTCTTCGTTTATTTTGGTTTATGATGAAATGTGTGCCATGTCAATTTTGTGACGATGATATGAATATATTTCAAGTTCGACCCGATGTAAAAAGTTTTATGATGTAAAAAATAAAAAGAATAACACTGAAAATCTAGATGTTTGCATAAAATTGCAACGATTTTTATCCGTGGCTAGCCCACGAAGTAGTTGATTGTTTCCCCGTTAATTTGGGATGTAATGCTACCCGACCCATGGACTAGTCACAGTCCTGGTAGCTGGGCCTAGGGTTTGCAAAATTTTACTATATAAATGTGCATACCCTCAGTCTCATCTAGGGTTCGCCTGGGCTATGTCGTCTCGGCGTGTGACTGATCGGCGGCTGCAGGCGCGCGCAAACTCGTCGGCTGGGATGGATCCGACGGACGGCGTTGAGGGATGGGCGAAGCTTACATCTGTTGTCCATTACGACTGCGGGAAGATCAAGAAAGGTGCACCGCCAACCCTAGATGAGACGGTTAGTTCTTGAAAATCTTTCTTTCTGTTTTATTTCTACGCAATTTACGCAGTATCTGATATTTTGCAATTTAGGATGTTAATGAGGTCCTATTGCCCCACTTTGTTGATGCTTTGCCGCAATATGAGTATGATCCTGCGTACAATGGTATTGAGCGCAAAACCAAAAATAGGTGCGGCCACTCGGTGTTCCCTGCTCGTCGTGTCTGCAAAGATGGTTGTGATGCTGGCAGACGGTTTCTGGGTTGTCCATATGAGGTTTTATCCTATATCCTTGTGTTATGTACATCATTGACAATATATTAAGATATCACACAAAAAATATAACTTTCATTATTATTTCAGGGATTACATAAGTGCGGACATGTCAAATGGGTAGAAGATGAATGGAAAGGAAGAGAAAGATATGTGATTGGGCAACTAGCCAAAAAGAACAACAAGATACTGATAGCAAAAGAAGAGGCTGAGAAAAAACTAAAGACACATTTGAAAATGCAAAATAAACTATTAAAATGTAAGGACAACATTATTTGTTTCCTTGGGACATTGTGTGTTTTTGGACTTTTAGTAGCCATCATGTACAAGTGGCAAGATGCAAAGTAACAAGTTGTTACAAAAGAGGAGTTTTTTTACACTCTAATAATAAACAAGTGACGCATTTCGTACCAGCTGTGTCTTTTTCGTCATGTCGTTAGTACAACTCGATTTGTAAAAACATTGTACAAAACATGAACTTCTGATTAATAAATTCGTCATATAACAATATATGAGTAGCCTTAAGTGCATATAATAAAACAAAATAGTTGAGGTCATTATGTTACATAGTTGATCGACAAAAACAAGTTATAATGGCTAGGAAACCTTCTTCGGGACTAAAACCTAACCACTCTTACTTGAAAATTCTAATCATCTATGCTTTCATAACTTGTTCATCTTTGAAGTGATCTCGTGAACTTTCTTTTTCACGGCATCTAATTTGTTGGACGGCGACAACATCATTTCTGCGACGACACGTCTCCTCCTTGCGTTAACCGTGGCCTATAAATTAGTAGAAATCGCGGTGCGTTGAAATTTAGTTAGGATGGAACGTTTAGTTCGTAATCATACCTGGGAAAATTCTCCTGTCATCCGTTCACCATCCCAATGCTCCATGCATTCGATGACAAATAATCCAGAAGAGTTTCTGTTGTAAAGGTATAAGAGTAGAAAGATTAATACAGTGCTCATGTTCATTCCGTCGTACAGAATATGATGTAACATTTACTCACCCATCCCGCAGCTGCGGCATCTCATACTCTTTAATTGGCCACTTTGAAACATCCGGATATCGACCATCTGTAGTTGCATTTGCCACTTGCATGTCTTGTCCAATTTGGCGACGCTGTAAAAAGATCATGGTTCAATGCGCAACACATTTTGACAAAAAAATAAGGACAATATATTCTCCACATACTAGTGCCTCGATAGTCTCCAAAGTTAAGTCAGAGGATATATCGAGTCCAGAACTTGGAACTCTTGCTTTGGCATGTGCATGACCACCGTCATCCAGTGTGTATTGCCGATATTCAAGGGAAAATAAGTCTACAAAAAACTCATATTATTAAATATTCTGATGGATTTTTAGATGTTTAATCATAACATATAATAATTGATCGCAAACATAATATAACATATCTTTTTACGAACTGTATATTCTTCCAACACTCTACGAACTGTTCCAGATTTTTGCATCTCATTATCCATGTTCATGGTGGACTCTTCTACTTTGTCTCCAGCAATTGCATGGTCTACTAGAAATTTAGATCTCCATGCTGGACATAAAAAAGGTCATGCCCAACCCGGAGGGCTAAATGTCCAATGTACCCATCTATTACCTACAACATACATCATTGAATTAAGTGTTTACAACACAAAAAACATAAAATTAATGCATTGGCATAATATTAAAGTATTGCCAGTAAGTGTAGTTATCACTTACATCATCAGACAACCATTTACGATCTAGAACGACACGTAGTCTTTCTGCACTAACTTTATCTCCACGGGAGTTCTTGTATAAGCTTTTTTTCTTGTGCTGATCTGACCGAGATACGAGCTCAAGAAATATGACGGCAGCATCTATTTGTTTTGGAGTCAAATTAGTACATGAATCAGTGTTGCAATTTGCATCTGGGCCTGGTTTATCATCGAAATCAAGAACTGCATATATAAATGAAAAACTGAATTAGTATATTTGAATGCAAGACATGTTTACAAGTTTTATTAAACAATTCAAATATAAACTTTACCTTTTGCAGTAGATCCGCGGACTAAACGCTTGATGGGTTTGTCAAGAGCATAAGGAGACTGAAACTTTTTTGGGATTGTACGCTTCCATTTCCCAGTTAAGTCATCTTCCTTTCGGCTATCAGCTGCTTGACAGTCATTTGATACACCTTTATTTAATTGTGCCATAGACATAAACTTATTAACAGAAACAACAGAAATATCAATATCAGATTCTTCTTTTACTGGTTCTGTATTATCAATAATAAAAGGGTTATCAGGTGTGCTTCCAAGTGCACCAATCCTCTTGTCCGGTATACGATCATTCACACCATTCGGCTTGCTAAGTGGTTGTTGGAGATATGCCCAAGAGGCAATAATAAAAGTAATTATTATTATATCTTTGTGTTTATGATGAATGTTTACATCCCATGCTATAATTGTATTATTAGGAAACACTAATACATGTGTGTTTTGTAAACATATATGAGTCCCTAGTAAGCCTCTTGTTGAACTAGCTTGTTGATTAATTGATGATCATGGTTTCCTGATCATGGACATTGGATGTGATTAATAACAAGGTTATATCATTAGGAGAATGATGTGATGGACACACACCCATAGTAAGCGTAGCATAAGATCAAGTCATTAAGTTCGTATTGCTGTAAGCTTTCAAACACATAGTAACCTATTCCTTCGACCATGAGGTTATGTTAATCACCATCACTGGATGAATACTTTGATGACATCAAACGCCGCTTCGTAACTGGGTGGTTATAAAAGTGTCATTGGGTATTCTGAAAGTATGTGTTGAAGCGCATGAACCAAGATTGGGATTTGTCCATCCATATGACGGATAGATATGCTCTGGGCCCACTCGGTGGAATGTCATCTAGTTAGCTTGCAAGCATGTGACTAGGTCACAAGGGATGACATATCACGGAACGAGTAAAGAGTACTTATCAGTAACGAGGTAGAACTAGGTATGGAGATACTGACGATCAAACCTCGGATAAGTATAATATCGTGAGACAAAGGGAATTAGTTTCGTATGTAAATGGTTCAATCGATCGCGAAGTCATCGTTGAGTATGTGGGAGCCATTATGGATCTCCAGGTCCCGCTGATGGTTATTGATATGAGATATGTCTCTATCATGTCTACATATTCACGAACCGTAGGGTGACACACTTAAGGTTCGAAGTTGTTTTAAGTAGATATGGAATGTGCGTTGGAGACCGAATGTTGTTCGGAGTCTCGGAATGGATCCGGGACATCACGAGGAGATCCGGAATGGTCCGGAGAATAAGATTCATATATAGGAGATCATTTTATGAGATAGGAAATGTTCCGGAGTGTTTGTATGAGGATTCTAGAAGGTTTCGGAATGTTCCGGAAGGTTCTAGAAGATATCTTGGAGTTTGCTTGAAAATCAAGATAGGGATCAAGGAGTCCTGGTGGGTCAAGATACGGATTCGTGGGGGAGGAGGACTCCTCCCCCCACCTCCAACCCGCCGGCCTAGAGAGGAGAGGAGTCCTACAAGGACTCCCCTCCCCATGGCGCCATCCCCTCTTTAAATAGAGGGGCAGGGGGCGCCCCCTCCTTGCACGCTCTCATAACGTCCAATCTCTGCCGCCTCTCTCCTCCACCATATTCTGCACAGGCATAGGCGAAGCCCTGCAGAATTCTCTACTCCACCACCACCACCACGCCGTCGTGCTGCTGGGATTCCGTGGAGAAGATCTACTACCTCCGCTGCTCGCTGGAACGGGGAGAGGAAGGTCTGTTTCGACTCCGCACGTGTGACCGACTGCGGAAGCGCTGCCGAATTGCGGCGCCGGAAGGATCGTCTACTTGACCAAGGGCGGAAGCGCTGCTGGAACGCGACGCCGGAAGGATCGTCTACTTGACCGAGGGCGGAAGCGCTGCTGGATCGCGACGCCGAAAGGATCGTCCACACGATCTTGAGATCGGCAAGTGATCGACTACATCAACCACGAGATCTAATCTCGTTAACGCTTTCGGATCTACGAGGGTTAGTTCCTATCTATCTCGTTGCTCATGTCTCATAGATTAGATCTTGGCTTTTATCTAGATTAGATCTGGGTTCTGTTCGTTCTTGCGGTAGAAAATTTTTGTTTTCCATGCTACGAACCCATCAGTGGTGTATGGCCATTTACGCCATTCTGTGCAGGCGCCTTCTCATGTGTGGCATGGTCAGCAACTTCGGCAGGCGCGGTCGCACCAATGCGCTCGACCTCTTCTTCGGAATCGCTATCTTTCTTGTAGACGAACTCTTTTTTTTCACGAGGTCCATTCTGAAAAGAACCAGCATCTTCTTCCTCTTCCATTTCTGCTGAAGCCGCTGCGTCCATAGGTTTGTACGTCACGCCTTCCTTGTTGAACAGTTCCAATGTTCTCTACAAGACATGGAAATGTAATAGCACAACCAAATGTTCATCTACAATGACCTTAACTATGTAGTTTAGTATCTCACCTGAGCACATAAAACAGCTATAGGAGTCAACATTTTTTGTAACTGTGTGTCCAAATGATCTGTCACCCGCTTGAACAAAAGCTCCATCTGATCATTACCAATTTGTTGTGTACCATTGATCTTCTTATGCGGAACACTAACTGGCTTGGCCTTTTGCTTACGAGCGGGCATAGGATCTGTCATCAATGGCTCTTGCATACGATATTCTTCAGTGATATTATCTTCTATCTGCATGATGGTACAAATGATACAAGCTGTAAGTCCTGCGTATTTTATTTACATGAGTCACAATCTAAAAGGGCAATATACGAGGGAAGCCAAAAAAATATTAGCTTGACGTTACCACGACCACGCCCATTCTCATAGTCGAAATTGTCTCTCTTTGTGGCAGCGGCTTCGTTCCAATTCCTCATGAGGGGGCGTATGGACATTTTAGGATTAAATGCACATTCGTCTTCCTGAGGCAGCACTTTCTCCCAGTATAAGTACTACATTTTAAGAAATATAAGTAAATTAGCTATAGCACAGACATCATAGAGTATACATGCGAAAACAAATGAGTATGAAAATAAAACCTGCAATAGTCCAAGATTTCCTTTCGGCCATTGACGGATTATTTTTTCTTTTCTCCCAATCCTGATGTTGTCCATTAGAACCCTCCTTGTTAAAGCATTCCAATTAATCTTGGATATTCTGTTAACATCATCAACTAATGCATAGTTTCAGAACAACATTTGTCGCCATAGGTGCAATAACTGTTCCAAGTAGCACTAGCACCACCTTTCACAGAAAGTCGTCACCAGCAACTTTATTTTTTAGATATCCGCAATTAAATTATCAATTACGATGTTTCTAGTAGATTTTCTCAGAAAGTGTGTGGGGACGTGATCCTTCACGTCCTCTCCTTCTTCAGTAAGTATGTCCGCTGCTGAAAAACCTTCATTCTCGAGACCAAGGATACAGTCTACGTCGACGGGCCTAATAGAGATTGTCCCATTTGTCTCTTCTATGGCGAATGTACCTGTTGTAGGGTTAAAAGCCTCGAGCATGAACCTTCAACAATAATTACCATGATTCAGAATATAGGAAAAAAACATATGTACAATGGTAGAACAGAAATATGTGCATTAGTATCTTATTAAGATTGTGCGCATCTTTGTAGATGGCATCATCATCATACTACGCAGATTCGTTTGGGCTAGTCTAGCCCGTTGAGCGATGGAAAGACCCGCCACTAACTTACACCATTTTTCGATGTTGCAAAAAATATCCCCCTTAAGATCGTCCATCCTAAAAACAAAAAACACAATTAATATATTGGCGCGACAGTAATATGTATACTGTATTGCTGCATGCGATATGAGTAACTCACTAGACACATAAAATGACGATACTATTTCGTATAAACATGTCTGGTAATATCTAAATGAACTAGTGGATCTAGAGGGCCTAATAATATTGATATCAGCCATCCTAGTTGGCTTGTGTCTTGACCGGCAAGCGTCCGCCCTATCATTAAACAGAATTTAAGGGACAAACAACAATGGACATAATTTCCGCGCAATTCAACAGAATTTAAAAACGAGAAATCACTATAACCGCACAAGGATATTATTAAACATAAATTTAAGGGAGAGTAGTATCGGATCTTAGTGCTCTAAGTCATGAACCGACTAGCCTATCACTTTCGAGGATCAGAGGAAGATGTACCTAAAATAAAACTACTGATGTGCTGGATCAGAGGTTTACCTGAATGACCTCTGTAGAGGAGGAACAACCACTGTGGAGGATCGCGACCGTCGAAGCTGCGCCGAGGAATTAGGTGCACACGAGGTCAAAGGGGCTGAGTCGACTAGCGGATTATGATGGCGTTTAGGCTTAGCAGGAGAAAGCGGTCGTGGAGTTTAATATATTTCCACTTGGCCGGTCCTTCTTGGGCCAATAAAGGCCGCTGGACTCATCCCGTCCGAGATATTACATGAAACAGGGCCTGCGCTATATCAAGGACCGGGCGAAGTTTTTTTCGTGAGACCGAAGTTTTTTGTTATCTTTTTCGATATGAATTTCACAAAATGCTTAAATTTCGAACTTTCAATTCTAGGAAAATAACTACATATTTGACATCAGTGCTTGACATGAATCATGTATACAAAGTTTGAAAAAATTTATAGAAGGTCGGAAAATTTGACAACTTAGAAACAAGTCGTTTCGTCACTTGAACCATCTTTTCTAAGCATGTGATTTTTTCGACCTTCATTAAATTTTCTAATATTTTTTACACATGGTGACACAACCAGTCTAAGACACATGAGCAAGGTTTTACATTTTTTTGATTTTCTTTAAATTTCTATTGCCTCGCTCAAATTTAGGTCAAATAATCTAAGACATTCGAACAAATAAAATGCATAAAGATGTGCGAGCTCTCTTTCAAAGTTCTACCAATTTCCAAACTACATGCTCTACCTGCATGTTAACAACATATGAAAATATGTTACCAAAATTTAAAAGTTAACTTGCTCAAAATTCAAATTTGATTTGGAGGTGATTTAGTATTTTCAAATTTCTACATGCAGCAAGTTTTGAATCTGAAAAAACTCTACAAATAAATAATGTGGCCCCTACATTCCTTCAAACAATGGTGAAAACCTCATGCAATTCAGACAAACACAGCTCCTGAAATCCAAATCTGATTTTTTCTGAAAATTCATGTCAAAACCACCTATTTGTTGTGTTTAACTAAATTTTCAAATTTCTACATGCAGCAAGTTTTGAATCTGAAAAAACACTACAAATGAATAATGTGGCCCCTACATTCCTTGAAACAATGGTGAAAACCTCATGCAATTCAGACAAGATGTAGTTCAATATTTCAATGTTTTGACCAGATTGACAAAAATTTGACTTGAGGTAAAATTTGAGCAAACAAGCATTTCACAATGAACAAAATGGTCACATTCCAACTAAATGACCCCAAAATCCGGCTATTTTTAGCTGCCTGAAGAACCATGTCCAACTCCCGGTATTCTCGCTCTCCACGAAAGCAAATGCGAGAGGCACGATTTGATTGTTGCCATCTTGACCAATGGCGGTTAGGATTTGACCCCTATACTTGCTAGTGAGAAATGTCCCATCTACACATATAACTGGTCGGCAGTGACTGAAGGCTTGGATGCATATAGTAAACGAGGAGAACACTCGATGCAACACCCTCACAGTTGGGTACTCCGGCAACATGAAGTGCTGGATGTTGACATAGGTTAATGGATTCCTCTCCTGAAGTGTGTGGAGGAGCCAAACAACGCAATCGTATCCATCTAGGAATGAACTAAATCTTTCCTCCAGTGCCTTGTACTTAGCACTCCAAGCCTTTCCATAAGATATGTTCTAGTTAAATGTGACTCTAACTTTATTGATGATAGCTTTAACTTCCATTGATTTGCTCTTGACAATCTCCCTATATAACAATTGAGCCAGGAGCGTAGATGTCAGGTTTCGATGATCATGAAGGATATTGGGAAGTATGCATGTGTGCGGCACAAAGTCGCTCACCTTTTATGTCATATTTAGGACAATAGCCATGTACCCTTGCGGGACAACCATCATTCTCGCACTCCATCGTCAAGTATTTTTGCGATGACACCTTAGTCCTAAAAACCCTTTGCGTTGAGATTGCCCATGCTATGCTTGCTTCATGCAGATGTTTCTAGTAAAACGTGGATTTCTGGAGTACAATGAAAGCACTTTTATGCTCCAGAAATCCAACGTTCTACTAGAAAAACAAACTAAAATTGATCCATGTTGCTTAAATCACCGCATACTAACGGATGGGTAGCTTTTGACTTCCATGTGCCTATCTTTTTAATAAACGTGAATTTTCTCGCGCGTCACATCTAATTAAACATGATTTGAAAAAAGTTTAAGGGACCCTGGTGTCGTCCCTTTGTGTTGACGTAGAAAATAGACAGCGTAAATATTGGGATCTCTAGCCACGAATTACTGATGCAGACGGAAGGAGATGTTATGTTCACTGTAGCTGTCAAAAAGAAAACCCCGTGCACGCACGTACGTAATGAAGTTGGGTACCGAGCGATTCCAGTTTTACCACGGATCTGGATTTGCAGCTATAAATTGCTCGCCCTTTTCCTCATTGTGATCATCGCTAGCTTGAATTCTGATTCTGAAGACACCGGAGAGACTCGAAAAAACAAGAGCACTGAGTTATCATTAAGAAGAAAGGTGAGACCCCAGAATTCCCCTCTCACGATGTGATTCGAACGAACTCTTGTCTGCAACGTACCGAGGCTGTAGTATTGCGCATCGTACTGACGCTGTTGTGGCGCGCATGCAGGGGATCGGAGGGGATGTCTGCGCAGGCCGGGCAGGTGGTGGTGCAGTCGGATGCGGGGGTGTACGTCGCCTGGTCCGCCGCCTACCAGCCGCCCCTCGCTCTGGAGGGGATGGCGTCCAGCCGGGTGCAGCTCCAGTTCCAAGGCCTCCTGCTGCCGCAGTTGGCACGAGCCCCCAGCTTTGGCTTCGTCCTCGGAGGCAGCGGGGTGGCCGGGGTCTACCAGTTCGAGCCCGCTGGGGACGACGCTGCCCTCGCGACCCCGCCCGCGCCCAGGGAGAGGCTCGTCCGGATCAACGCGGGCGACGTCATCGCCGTGCGCACCGGGGACGTGTCATGGTGGTACAACGACAAGGACTACGCCGAGCTGTCCATCCTCTTCATGGCCGCAGACACGACGGCACACTCTGTCGTCACCCCAGGGACGAACATCTCCTACTCCTTCCTCGCCGGCGCCAACGGCGTCATGCGCGGCTTCGACCCGAGCCTCCTCGCCGCGGCGTGACCTGGGGCGACGGAGGAGCAGGCGGCCGCCGCGTTCCGGAGCCAGCCGGCACTTATCCTCACCAGGCTGACCCACAAGCTGCGCGACCTGCGCCCGCGCGAGCAGGACAGGGACGGCCTCGTGGTGAACGCCGCGGTCCTGCCTCCGGACGACGCCGTGCACGTCGCCGGCAGGGGCACCGTCAAGACGCTCACCGGCGCGCGCCTGCAGGCGTTGCGTGGCCTCGGGATCAGCGCTCGGCTCGTGCAGCTCGAGCCGGGCGCCACGCTGCCGCCGTGGGTGCTCCGCGAGGGCGCGGCCCAGGCGGTGTACGTCGCCCGCGGGAGCGCGCGCGTTCAGGTATCGTCTGCCGGCGGCGGCGAGACGTTGCTGCTGGACGAGGAGGTCGCCGCGGGCAGCCTGCTCGTGGTTCCGCGCTTCGCCGTGGCGTGCGTCGCAGCCGGCACTGACGACGTCGAGTTGGTCACGCTGATCAAGAGCGCCAGGTACGTACGTCCTCGTCGGTGACACTACTGTGCTTGCTAGGTCACATCACAAGCTAAATTCTTTGGTTCTGTGGGTGTGGCAGGCCGGTGGTGGAGCAGCTGACCGGGAAGGGCTCGGTGTTGGGCCGCCTGACGCCGCAGCTGCTGCAGGCCGCGTTGAACGTGTCGCCGGAGGTGGTCGACCTCATCGTGGCCGCGGCGTTCAACTGAGTACGCCCGAACATCGGTTGGTCGTTGCACGCAGGCGTGCTTACTACTACCGTGTACGGTGTGGTTGTGAGAAATAAGCTAAGCTCTGGTTCTCCTTAGAAAGCTGTGACTTTGCATGCTGTGTGCTACTCCACTCCCTCCATCCTAAAATATAAAAGTCCCATGAGAATAAGTCAAAAGTCATATGTTTGACCAACTTTATATAAAAAAATATGAATATTTATAATATCGAATCAATATCAGTATATCACCATAAAGTATATTTTTATAATGTGTCCAACCGATATTGTAGATGCAGATATTTTTTTTATAAAATACTTTTTTGCAGTTAAAATGGAACTTCATTAAGCAGGAAGGATTAGAGAGATGTCAAGTTCGTGTTCCTGACGAACAACCCTAGAAACCGAACGTAACTAAGTTACAGGGCGACACTCTGATCTCGCAAAGTTTGCGAGGCAATGACTAACCCTAACCTGTGGACGTTCCGCCTTTACAAAATCACAAACTCTATCTTGCTTGGCTAAATTTCTAATTTTTGAAACTAAATGACAAAAGGGGATCTATCTATAGATCTACACTTCACCGCTTCAATCAGTTGAGACAATCAGATTCAATAATAATGGGCAGTTGAGTGAATTCTATAGCCTTCTTCAAGCCATCCAAGCATGCCCGGAGTTCCGCTTCAAGAGGTGAATCACAATATTCCAAATAGCGACAAGAAGAGAAGATCGGAAGCCCCTGAGCATCACGTAAAACTGAGCCAACACGAGTAGACTTTCCCAATGGGCAAAAGGATCCATCGATTGAGAGCTTGACCCAACCACTAGGCGGTCTAATCCAGGGTTTAGCTGGCCTTTGTGACTTGGGGATATGCTGAATGCGAGCCCCCACATCAACGATTGGTTGCTTTCCTTTCATCAGGGTTTCCATAGATGTACTCCTGGCACAGCGGACTAGTGACAAGTAGCTAGATAGAAAACGCTTGGATCCTTCAATCCCCGGTAGAGGTTTCTCATGGGTTACCTCATTCCTATAATACCAGATCCTTCAAGTCAGTAATAGGGTTGTATCAATCATGTGGTCTGGAATCTGATTAAGGACATAACAAAACCATCGATCAGGTGGCACTGACAAGTCAAAATCCGATGGCAAACTCCAAACATTCGCATCTCCGACCACAGTCCGTTTGGGGGCATCTGAACAGAACACGTGGTGTATCCTCTATTTCTGAGCAACAAATTTTATAGTAACCTGTCACCCTCATGTGACGAAGGAGCTTATTCTCCTCAGTAGCCAGTCCATTGCAAGCTGCTTTCCATGCGAAGATTTTGACTTTCGGTGGAACTGTAGCTTGCCAAATTTTCTTCCAACATGCATCCTCTCTGTTGGGATTATCACTTGTTCCCGGCATGGAGCATTGATCTGGATGTTCTGATAGAGCAAGCTTATATGCACTCCGTGCAGAAAAGATTCCATTACGTTCAGATTGCCAAGCAGTAACGACAGCCTCTCCATGTCTTGATGTTTTAATATTCAAGATAGCCTATTGGTGCAAAAGTGGTACATACCAAATTTTCCTTCCATCTGCCATGTTCACCCAAAAGCTGAGAAACTCGGCGTATTCGCCTATTACCTTCCGGGGTCAGGGTTTTACAATAATTAGTTTAGGGTATCCAGTTGTCCCTCCATACTCTAATATTTTGTCTTGACTACCCACCATATCAACCCTTTTTCAATAATTCAAGGCCATATGAGATCGCTATCCAAGTGGAAGAAGGGTTACTAGTGAACACCGTATCCACCAAATCACCATTCGGGTAGTGCTTAGCTTTGACCAAACGTGCACATAGGCGATCAGGGAAAGCCAATAAACGCCAAGCTTGGCGTGCTAATAAGGCTTGGTTAAATAAACGCATATATCTGAACCCAAGACCACCTTGTAAATTAGAGCAATTTAGTTTGGGCTAGCTGATCTAGTGCGTCCTCCGTTTTCCCTATTTTGTACCCTGCCAATAATCTCGAATCAACTTGGTAAGATCGTCACAAACCGACATTGGTAGTTTGAAAACTCCCATAATATATGTCGGTACCTGAGCGATGGCCTTGATTAGCACCTCACGGGAGCTCTGAGCCATCAAACCATCTCCCTATTTAATTAACCGCTTACACAACCGAGATTGAAGATTAACAAATTTTCCTTTGCGCATCCGACCATCCGGCGTAGGTAAGCCAAGATATTTTTCCCCAAACTGATGTTCTTCCACACTCAACAGCGAACAGATGGTTGTTTGAGTCTCATGTGGATAAAGAGCACTAAATAGAATAGAATATTTAGTAGGATTGATAAGTTGGCCAGTACATGAAGCATATATGTCCAACGTGTTCTTCACACATGACGCCTCCTTCTCCGATGCTCCGAAGAATAAGAGTGTATCATCTGCAAATAAGAGGTGAGAAATCCCTGGAGCTCGATGACAAGCCTTGATAGGAGTAATTCTATTATGATCCACTTCATATTTCAGAAGTGTAGAAAGACCATCAGCCACAAACAGAAATAGAAAAGGGGAAAGAGGATCCCCTTGACTTACTTGTTCAAGGTTAGTAAGATTTGACATTTAGCTAATCCTTATACGTCTTATATTTTAGAACAGATTGAGTAATAATTAAGGTACCCCGTACTATTTTAGTCTGTTTACGTGTTTGGCCATGAGATCAAGTTGTAAGTAATTTGTTGTAATCTTAGTATCTAAGTTGATGTCGATGTGGCCTTTAGGCCCTCCACAGTGTAGCCAATACGTGAAAAGTTAGCCACCTCATCAACGGTGCCTAGAAGAAAAATCTAGGCACCGCTCTCACAACATAGGGTTCCGATAGGTAAAAGAATAGTGGAACCACATACAATAAACAAGTACATGTTGTTGCTGTGTAGAGAAGAAAGAGAGAGATGCATTTGTTGTTTGCGTCGATAGATAGAAGTACTTTATTGACTGTAAGAACTGGGCATCGGTTACTCTACTTGCTCTGATGCCTAAACATTTTTGTTGGGGCACCGGTCTCATAGCGTACATGCACTAGGGATCGGAGCCGAAAATGGATTTGGCACCAGCAAAATACAACGTTGTGGAAGGCCTTACAAATAAAATTGTGAAGAAAAAGTACACATGTCAATGGCAAACTGTTCCTAAAAGGTTTTCTGACTACAACGGCTGAGCTTAGAGCATCTCGAGCGGCATGACCCTGGTCGGTCCTAACCATCCGTGCGTATAGGAAGACAGTGAAACCAGGCCCAACGGTGCAACCCAAGCTGACCGGCTCGTGCGGACCGACCCACCCCTTCACCAAATTTATGTCACGGCTGCATAGGGATAGACAACGCGTGTCCTCCCTCGACCTCCCCTTGACGTTGGCGATCCCTCCCGCCAGTGGCACATAAACCACTTCTTTCCCCATCAAAATCCTCGCCCAAATTTTTGGCAGCGGCCGCAGAAAATATCCATGCCGCTGGTGGCACCGCCATGAAGCAATCCAAGCCGAAAACGATGGCCAAGGATATGACACCGCAGGAGCATCGTTGCGAGTCCTCGAAGTGCGCAAGCCATAGAAACACCGACAAAGCTTGGAGGATGGTGGCAATGCTCGAGCTCGAAGGGTAGAAGGAGAACGACTGCATCCTCATGATCCAGGACAAGGAAAACACCGACAAGCTGACCATGCATATGCCGTGATGCCGCCCGTCCTACGGACGTCCCTACATATACACCACCAAGTCCCCCAAGTGGACCAATGACTTGCGCCCGAGCTAAACTCCTACAAGCTAAGGTTAACTCCCTCCTCTCCTCGTGTGACTTTGATACATCCTTGGATGGCTTGCTACTTCATGCAACTACTCTATGCATTATCAGCTATGAAGTCTTGATGCATCACCAAGCCCCACGGATGAAGTACAAGGAGCATGACAAGAAGAAGAAGCTATTGGAGCTAATCGCACCGGAGTATCCGGTCCAGCAGACCGGAATCTCCGGACTGTCACACCGGAGTCTCCGGGCCAACCTCCGGACCGAGCCCGGGGACATTCTGTACACCCCTCCGGAGACAGAAGGAGACAAGCCGTAGTCTCTAGCCTACACCGGAGTCTCCGGTCCCTGCGTTTTCCCATCCCAATTTGGCCAATTTTTCACGGATTTGAGGACCCAAGGCATGGATTTCCGCTCAAAAACATGAGCAGTTCGAGCTGTGTCCCCACACCAGAGTTTCGGACCTGCAGACCGGAGTCTCCGGTCCACACCGGAGTTTTCGGTCTACATACACTAGAGTCTCTATCCTACATCGGAGTTTTCGGCCCTCTGACACCAGAGTTTCCGGCCCTGACGCCTGTTTTTGACATTTGCCACTTATTTCGCATTGGCTAATTTTTCTCTTGTTTGTTTGTCTCCCGTGTGCGTGTTGTCAACTAACAACAAGCTTCCGCATTGTCAACATCCGCGCTCATCGACACCACGGCACCGAACATCATCTCGCACCAACGACTACAAGTTCAACATCACCAAGAAGGTATAACTTGCATCACCTTGTTAACTCTATCTTCCTTTGTGTGTACCTATCCCATGATAGTGGCTCATCTTGTGTTTGCTTGAGCATTGTGCATTTGTCCTTGGATAGTGAGAGTGCAATAGCAATAGCAAGAGTGACTTGGTAGCATCAAGTGGGAGCAAAAAAAGATACAAAAGAAAAAGAAATAAAAAGATACCAAGAAAAAGAAAGTGGTCTCCCATGGCAAAAGAGAGTCTCAAAGCTTGTAAGCAAGAGAGAAATAAGAGCGCCCAAGGCAAGTGCACAAATCTGTTGCTCATTTTTTATTTTTTGCAAACAAACCATCGTCTCTCCTTGCATTGGCACGACACCAAGATAGTCTTTGTTAGGACATTTTGTTGCTCATTTTTAGAGTCGTGTCAATCCCAACAATCTCCACGTGTGTGTATATAGTCGTAGGTTCCCATCACCACTTGTGAGTTGTTGACCTTTACCTTTGACTTGAGTTTTGTTGGATTTTACCCACTTTTGACTATCCCTTTTCTTTTGGTTGGTTCTTTGGAATTCCACAACTCTAACCTACCACCAACAAGCTTTTGAGAGTATAGTTCTTTCTCTAGTGTGAGTTTTGTTTGCGATTTCACTTTGCAAGCTAATAGTTCTCATTTGTGGCTTCTAGTTCGATGCAATCCCCAAGGTGAGGTTGAAGGCTAACCCCCACCACATATTGCTTCCATATACATTCCATTGTTGTTTTTGCATGATGGATAGGCACGGTGAAACGAGCCAACCACCTCCACCCGAGGATGAAGAAGGAGGACCGTTGATACGTCCATTTTGCATCACTATTCTATGTCATAATTCACTATTATTCATTGATATATTTCGTATTGAGAGGTGATACTTATGTTATTTCTTCTGTTTTTGCATGGTTGATGACTTTTGGAGCATGGACCGCTGCAGACAGGATTCTGATGGAAAAGGTGCTGATTGGAGGCAAAATTCGCGAAGATCAGAAAATCCGGGAAAATGTACGGAAAATCCTATTTTTCTAGAAGACGAAGGAAGCCAGAAGGGGGCTGGAGATGGGCCACAGGGGGCCCACATCACCCCCTGGCGCGGGCAGCCCTAAGCCGCTCCAGCAGGTGGTGTGGCCGCCCTTGCCCACTCCAGGCTCTCCCCTCTGGCATATATCATCCTCCCGAAACCCTAAGACTCGAGGAGCGACCACAAAAAGATTCCACCGCCTCTGTGGGGCGGAAAACACCGAGAGAGAAAGATCTCTCCGGCAAACAGATTTCTGCCGGGGGAATTCCTTCCCGGCGAGGGGAGATCATCGCCATCAACACCACCATCAAGCTAGACTTCATCGGGATCATCATCATCACCACCATCATCACCATCAGCACCCTCATCACCATCTCCATATTGCTGTAACAATTGGGTTGAATCTTGCATAGTTCATAGGGGAAACTTTCCCGGTGTTGATTACTCTTTGTAGTTGATGATATTGAGTGAACCATTGAATTATTGTTTATGTTCAGATTGTTATACATCATTATTCCATCTCTGATCATGATCCATATGATGTCTTGTGAGTAGTTCGTTTTGTTCTTGAGGACATGGGAGAAGTCATGTTGTTAGTAGTGGAGTTGTGTTGAGAAAGATTCAATAGTTTGATATTTAAGTTGTGGTGTACTTCTTCTAGTGATGTCATGTGAACGTCGACTACATGACACTTCACCTATATGGGCCTAGGGGAATGCATTGTGTATTTGGCTACTAATCGTAGGGGTTGCCGGAGTGACAGAAACATGAACCCCCGTTAGGAAACCATTGCATAAGGGACGTAAGGGTCTTAGAGTTTAAAGTTGTGGTTAGGTTTCTACCTTAATTACTTTCTTGTACTTATGGATGTTTGCAAGGGGTATAATCACAAGTATGTATTAGTCCTAGGAAGGTCGGTATATTAGCACAGGTTCACCCACACAACACTTAGCAAGCTAAAGAAGATTAATCAACTATATGAAGTGAAAGCACTTGACAGTCTTCCCATGTGTCCTCGAGAACGTTTGGTCATCTTAAGTAATACAACCGGCTTGTCCTTTGTTGCATAAAGGATTGGGCCACTTGCTGCATTCATTCCTACTGTATTTTATTTACTCGTACTTTGTTTACTTGCTTTATCAAAAACCCCTAAAAATCTGTTTGCTAAGTATTTGCAAAGAATTCCTGATCCATACCACTAGCCAGCACCTTCTGCTCCTCGTTGGGTTCGACACTCTTACTTATCGAAAATACTGCGATACACCCCCTATACTTGTGGGTCATCAACTATACATGATGCGCGCAAGCCACTACATCATCCAACAAGAGTTCCGTGATCGTTGCCATGCCCTTGAGACCCGTCAAGATGAACAATTCGATGACACCCTAGCCGAATTCAAGAGCATCGGCAACCGCTTCGACGGACTCCAACAACAAATGCATGATATGCGACAAGGCTTCGTAAACCTCCATCAAGATACGAGGGCCATGCACGTTAACTTCGCCAACCAAAATAAAGCTTTACAAAGGTCGATGGCCGAGCTCGCGCACAACACAAGGTCACGCCCACGCGCTTCAAGATCTTCAAGGCACCATTCGAGTGCGTCAAGCTCTTCTCACCATCGCATACCACCGCACCAAGATCTTCATGCAATTGCTACAAGATGCGATGAAGCTCCCGTGGTGGAAGATGGAAGTTCTTCTCACTATGTACCTTCCCCACGACATGCCGCAACATCAAGCTATGATGGTGATTTCTCCTCAGGGCCTCAAGCAAGGTGAGATGAACATCGTCATCACGCAAGAGATTTGGTGATCCAATAAGCACAACCACATGAAGAACCATGAGTGGAACCTCGAGTCCAAGCTCAACTACACCCATGACACTGACCGCGTGACATTCTTGCAACTACAAGTGATGACTCCAACTTGGAGGATCAAGCTCGCCTTTGACATGAAGCTCTTCGAGATCCTCATCTTCGTCATCACTATCAAGAACGGCTGCACCGTCACCATGGTCACCATTACAAGCCTCCTCCATTGACATGGAGCATCAAATTGTACAAGTTGAGCAACTCCCACCACGTCATGAGGCTCAAGACCATGATCTTTGTCGTGAGGCCCAAGTGCCTAACCCGCATCACCAACCGAGAAAGGATCCTCCTCTTCGTGCACAACCCGTCAAGAGGCTCAACACCCTCATGAGACCCAAGTGCCTCAACCTCGTCATCAACCACGCCAAGAGCAAGAACAAGCTCCTCAACAACGTCGAGAGCATCAAGTTCCACCACCTCCAAATGCGGCTCCTCAACCACAAGTACATCAACAAGGTGACCAAGCTTGTCGCAATGATTGCATGGAAGACGAAGACCGTCACCATCAAGGCAACAACTGCTACTATGACTGCAATGATGAAAAAACTTTTGGCAAGCTCAAGTTCATAATGCTCACATTCGCTGGATCAAATGATCCCGAAGAATACCTCTCATGGGAACTCAAAGTCGACAAGATCTTCTGTATGCATAATTATAGCAATGAGAAGATGGTCGCCATGGCTTCACTTGAGTTAGATGATTACGCCAACCTTTGCTGGGAACAAGTCCAAGTTGCTCGTGACGCAGGGGAAGAGCCACCAATCACAACTTGGCATGACATGAAGGCTTATATGAGATCCCGCTTTGTTCCTTTGCATTACACACGTGACCTCTTCAACAAGCTACAATCGCTTAGTCAAGGGACAAAGACCGTGGAAGATTACTTCAAGCAAATGGAACTCAACATGATTCGCGCCAACATTGAAGAGCGCAAGGAGCAAACAATGGCACGTTTCCTCATTGGCTTGAACCATCCAATCAAGCGCATCGTCGAGTTCCAAACATACAACTATATGGTTGAGCCTGTGCACATTGCAACAAAGGTCGTGCGCCAAGTACAAGAGGACATTAAGTACAACAAGCCCAAGACATCTTCACCTGCAGGCAAGCTTCAACCGCTACACCAAAAACCTTCAATGGAAGCTCCTCAAGTACTTCCAAGCCTTCCTTCAAGCGCACAGTTCCTCAAGGAAAACCACCCCCAAGTGGCAAATACACAAAGGATGACCCGCCATTCAATGGATAATGCTACAAGTGTGGAGGCAAAGGACACAAGTTGGCCATGTGTGGAAACAAGAAAGTATTGTTCATCCATGACAATGGCGACAAAGAGTACTTGAGTGAAGATGAATTCGATGAAAGAGTCAAAGAAGCAATGACAAGGCAACATGTGGAATATGACCAAGAACTCCTCATGTGTGAACATGACGCAAGTTCATCGCTTGTTGTCACAAGGATTTATGTCTACGCACGCTTCTGTTCTTGTAGATAGTGTTGGGCCTCCAAGTGCAGAGGTTTGTAGAATAGCAGCAAGTTTCCCTTAAGTGGATCACCCAAGGTTTATCGAACTCAGAGAGGAAGTGGTCAAAGGTATCCCTCTCAAGTAACCCTGCAATCAAGATATAAGAAGTCTCTTGTGTCCCCAACACACCCAATACACTTGTCAGGTGTATAGGTGCACTAGTTCAGCGAAGAGATAGTGAAATACAAGTAATATGGATGATTATAAGTGGTAATTGTAATCTGAAATAAGAGTGGCAGCAAGCAAACATGTAACAGAACTAATTGTAAACGGTGTTTCAATGCTTAGAAACAAGGCCTAGGGATCATACTTTCACTAGTGGACACTCTCATATAAATATCTTCTCTTCATGATGCTACCCTGAACTACTCTCCAGTTGGATGATGTAGGGCTATAACAACACACCTTAAAGTTCGCATTCCCCATCTGGATAACCCCTCACTGTCACCTTGACCGCTAGATGGTTCCAACAAACACTACAATCTCATAAAGACATCCAACTCAAATTATACTCATGATAAGTATTTATGTAATCTTAGCCAACGTGCCACATGGTGTGCACACTATCAACTTCACACACGTGGGGATAAGCAGAGATTCATTAAAGCACTTGAGTAGCAGAATAGATCTATAGATTACAAAGCTCATGATCTCATAAGATCACGCATAGAGAGAGATGAACATGTAGCTACTTGTAGAGCCCTTAGCCTAGAGAGAGAACTACTCCCTCCTCGTCATGGGAGTCAGCAACGGCGATGGAGATGGCGGTGGAGTCAATGAAGATGGATCCGAGTGCACTTCCCTGTCCCGGCAGGGTGCCAGAACAGAGACTTCTGTCGCCCAAATCTCCACTTTGGTGGCGGTGGTGTTGTGGAACTTTTCGTCGAATTATCATCTGGTACTTAGGGTTTTCGTCTCGGGTGGAATATATAGGCAAAGAGGCAAGGTCGGTGGAGGCCTGAGGGGCCCACACCACCCCCTGGCACAGCCTGGCCTAGCCCGCGCCACCAGGTGGTGTGGCCAGCCCTTGGCCCTCCTCCGTCTCTGCTTTGGAGTCCGTCTTCGTGTCGGAAAAAATAGGAGGTTTGGCTTTCGTTTCGTCCAATTCCGAGAATATGTCTTTTCTAGCTTTTCTGAAACCAAAAACAGCAGAAAACAGGCAACTGGCACTGCGACATCTTGTCAATAGGTTAGTTCCAGAAAATTCATAAAAGTATCTCAAAATGTAGACAAAACATAAGATAGTTGATATAAAACAAGCATGGAACATCAAAAATTATAGATACGTTTACGACGTATCAACATCCCCAAGCTTAACTCATGTTCGTCCTTGAGTAGGTAAGTGATAAAAATGAATAATTTTTTAGGTGACATGCACCATCACAATCTTGATCAAGGTATTTGTAAAACATTGATAACTGGGATCATAGTACTTTACCATAGCATGAAATATATAGTTCTAACAATAAGACATAGCAACTATGTTGTAACATGAAAAGGTACAAACAAAAGATCATGAATAACAAAGCTTTGAAAGACGTTTGTTTGTTTCACATATAGAAAATATAATGAGAATGGTATTCAACTTGTCCCTCATAGTGTAGAAAAACATAAATGCATAGGACACCTTCAAAGTTCATAAGGGTGATTAGATACAAATAGTTTAGGAACAAGCAATATCAAAGTTAAGAATCAATCAACAAGTTTTGGGACAATGCACATTAAACTAAGAATGACCATTATGCTCTCTGAATAGGTGCATAAAGATATAATATGGAGACTCAATATAAAAGTAAAAGAAAGGCCCTTCATAGAAGGAAGCAGGGATTCAAGTCTCATAAAGAGCTTCCAAAAATTATGGTACTTATTAGCTTTCAGCTCTCATTGCCCCTATCATAAGCATCTTTAGGTGATTAAGGTTAAAGTGAACAAATATGAGGATATGCTTGACAAGTTATAAGCTGAAAACCTCATGCCCCTTGCTTAGGAGTATTGTTCCTCATACTCCTCAACTTTAGTCACAAGTAAGTTCTTGTCATTGTAAGTACATGTGTATCATAGAGAACCGCCAGCGGGGTACCCCTTGCCTGATGATACAGAAGCTTTCCCATATCAAAATGACAAGGCAAGCAGACAATGAGCATCTCAGCGATCATTTTGTATGCTATTTGCATAGGGTTTTCCCTTTTTTGGATGCTTCACAGATGGCTTACTATGGTCATGCTGCACGTTTCCACCATGATTAGGCATGGCTTAGACTAGCCGCCCAGGCGTTTCTCTAACATATATATGAACTCCATGAGCCTTACAAGCTCCCCTTTCATTTCACACCGCTAGGATCCATAAGCAAAAGAACATGATATCAACTAAATAAAGTGCAATGTTGAAAGCGTTCCCCATGGTAACATGGTTCTGCTAATTCACAACTTACAAAACGCAAGCATATACGCAACATAGATGGGCACAATGGTTCAAGTTTATTAAGTGCAACAAAGTAAAGTGTGCCATCAAGTTCGTGAGAGCTTTAATCACTAATTTTCACATAACAAGTTTAATTTAGAAGGTAGATAAAAACATGAATATACTTGGAATAGCAATAATGCTAATAGGTAGGTATGGTGGACTCTTTGGAATAACTTGGTTTTATTTGGAGTTTGATGCATGAGTGGAACTCATACTTGGTACATGTGGAGGCTAGCAAATGACTGGGAGCGACCAACTAAGAGAGCAATAATGGCCATAATCATGCAAAGCGACCAAACATTATAAATTAAAGCATAAAGTGATATTACAAGTCGAAAACTAAATGATCATAGAGGCTATGGTGACTGGTATAGTCTTAACATGGTATGAGCATGCGCCAAGTCAACCCAAATAAAGCATTAAAGGAGAATACCACAATATTATGCTTTTGTATGCTAAAACAACGCATGATTCTTTCAAGGCACATTAAGCAATCTCAATTGTTTGTAACAAGTCATGCTACAACAATAATCACTAAGCATAAAGTCATAGAAATATCAAACATGACATGATAAAGTCTAAGTCACAGTCAAAACAATCTTCCTTTTGTACCACTATAAGCATGAAACTTCGTACTCTTTTCTAACACCAATTGAAAACTAAAGCTAAACGCAGTGCTAGCAAAGGAGAACGCTCACATAACAATAACAGTGAAAACTAGAGTGTTCTAGGCAATGAATAACGGGGTGTGTCTCTCTCCAAAACAAGTGTGTTGGGATCCAACCAACTTATTTAAGCAAACCAAACAAAATAAATAAAAAACAAAGACGCTCCAAGAACAACACATAGTGCATAAGGTAATAAAAATAAAGTGTCTTGAAAGAAGACCTGAGATTATTGATGAAGAAGGGGATGCCTTGGGCATCCCCAAGCTTTGACGCTTGTACTTCTTGAATATTTCTTGGGGTGACACGAGTGGCATCCCCAATCTTGAGCTTTTGTCCATACTTCATCTCATCACATTATTCTTCCCTACACTTGAAAATTTCCTTCATACAAAACTTCACACAATCTTGATTAGCAACATTAGTGTACTTAAGATAATAAGTCTTTGGGTTCAGTTTCAATACAAGTAAAACTTCCATTAAAACAGAAGCTACTGTAGCAATTCCTTCTAAAAGCTCAAGTGATCAAAGAGAACTAAAAAAGAAAGAGATTCAGAGGCAAATGCAAATAATGGCAGAAATCTGTCAAAACAGACCAGCAGGTAAAAACCGATTTTTTTGAAGACCTTTTGTTGCTCAAATTGATAAGTTATAAGCTAACGAAGGTTAGATAATAACCTGGGGCATAAGCACAAAAAATTACACCTCAATCCTACGTACAGAGATTTTTCACGAATTTTTACAGTGAAGCACAAAAATCTGTTTCGGGACAGCAACTTCCCCATATCTTACTTCCCTCTCATTAGAGGTTATTCTTGGCACAAAAACCACACAAAAAGGATAAGGAGAGGTTATTACAGAGGTAATAACTTTCAAGACTCAATAAAATAAAAACTTACTGAATAGAAATTTGGGTTATCTCCCAATAAGTGCTTTTCTTTAACACCTTTGAGCTAGGCATGATAATTTCAATGATACTCACATAAGAAATATGAATTAAAGTAAAAGAGAGCATCAAGAAGCAAATATGGAACAAATTTAAGTCTAAACCACTTCCTATGAAAAATAATCTTATAAAGAAACAAGTCATTAAAGCACAAAGCAACAAGCACAGGAAACCAAAACAAGTGCAACTTCAAAATTTTCAACACAAAGAGGGGAAACTTAATATTGTTGTGATACATAAAACCATATTTTCCTCTCTCATAATAACTTTCAGTAGCATCATGAATAGAATTAATAATATAACTATCACATAAAATATTCTTATCATGAGACACATGCATAAAATAATTATTACTCTCCCTATAAGCGGTCATTCTTATTAATCGTAGTGGGAGGAAATTCAACAAAAATAGCTATCATTATTATTATCATCACCATAATCATCAAATATAGTAGGAATATTGTAATCATAATTAATTTTCTCCTCAATAGTAGGTGGACTGAAAATATCATATTCATCATTGTAATCATCATATATTGGAGGCATAGTATCATCAAAGTAAATTTTATCCTCCGTGCTTGGGGGACTAAAAAGATCATTTTCATAAAAATTAACTTTCCCAAGCTTAGACTTTTCCATAGCATTAGCAATAATGGTGTTCAAAGAATCCATACTAATAACATTATTGTTAGCACGCAAATAAAGTGCCATAGGTTTTTTAATTTTTTCTTCAAACACTTTATATCCTAACTCAAGATAAATACTCCCTCCGACCCATATTAGTTGACTTGGGTTTGTGTAGATTCAGATGTATTTAGCACTAAAACATGTCTAAATACATCCAAATCTAGACAAACCCAAGTCAACTAATATGGGTCGGAGGGAGTACTATAAAGCTCTCTAATTTTTTTGTTGTTTTCCATTAACTAGTGAAAATAAAAACAAGAAACAATATATAATTGCAGAATCTAAAGGAAATAACTTCGAGCACTCACACACCAGCAACAGTACTAGAAGATAGCTTAGTAGCCAGAGGATGTGAGTACCTTTTACCTTACCTCCCCGGCAACGGCGCCCGAAAATAGCTTGATGTCTACACACGCTTCTATTCTTGTAGATAGTGTTGGGCCTCCAAGTGCAGAGGTTTGTAGAACAGCAGCAAGTTTCTCTTAAGTGGATCACCCAAGGTTTATCGAACTCGGGGAGGAAGTGGTCAAAGGTATCCCTCTCAAGCAACCCTGCAATCAAGATACAAGAAGTCTCTTGTGTCCCCAACACACCCAATACACTTGTCAGGTGTATAGGTGCACTAGTTCGGCGAAGAGATGGTGAAATACAAGTAATATGGATGATTATAAGTGGTAATTGCAATCTGAAATAAGAGTGGCAGTAAGCAAACATGTAACTGGGCTGATTGTAAATGGTGTTTCAATGCTTAGAAACAAGGCCTAGGGATCATACTTTCACTAGTGGACACTCTCATATAAATATCTTCTTTTCATGATGCTACCCTGAACTACTCTCCGATTGGACGATGTGGGGCTATAACAGCACACCTTAAAGTTCGCATTCCCCATCTAGATAACCCCTCACTGTCACCTTGAGTGCTAGATGGTTCCAACAAACACTACAATCTCATAGAGACATCCAACTCAAATTATACTCATGATAAGTATTTATGTAATCTTAGCCAAAGTGCCATATGGTGTGCACACTATCAACTTCACACACGTGGAGATAAGCAGAGATTCATTAAAACACTTGAGTAGCAGAATAGATCTATAGATTACAAAGCTCATGATCTCATAAGATCACGCATAGAGAGAGAGATGAACATGTAGCTACTTGTAGAGCCCTTAGCCTCGAGAGAGAACTACTCCCTCCTCATCATGGGAGTCAGCAACGGCGATGGAGATGGTGGTGGAGTCGATGGAGATGGATCCGGGGGCACTTCCCCGTCCCGGCAGGGTGCCGGAACAGAGACTTCTGTCCCCCGAATCTCTTCAGTGGTGGCGGCGCTGCGGAACTTTTCGTGGAATTATGATCTGGTACTTAGGGTTTTCGTCCCGGGGGGAATATAAAGGCGAAGAGGCAAGGTCGGTGGAGGCCTGAGGGCCCCACACCACCCCCTGGTGCGGCCTGGCCTAGCCCGTGCCACCAGGTGGTGTGGCCAGCCCCTGGCCCTCCTCCGTCTCTGCTTTGGACTCTGTCTTCGTGTCGGAAAAAATAGGAGGTTTGGCTTTCGTTTCGTCCAATTCTGAGAATATGTCTTTTCTAGCTTTTCTGAAACCAAAAACAGTAGAAGATAGGCAACTAGCACTGCGGCATCTTGTTAATAGGTTAGTTCCAGAAAATGCATAAAAGTATCTCCAAATGTCGACAAAACATAAGATAGTTGGTATAAAACAAGCATGGAACATCAAAAAATATAGATACGTTTACGACGTATCAAGGATCTTGACCACTTAAGCACAAGAGCATGACGATCAATGATCCAACATTTTCCAAACCTTTGTCAGCATCAATGGGAAATCTATCAAGGTAATCATTGATGGAGGGAGTTGCCACAACCTTGCAAGCACAAAGTTGTGTGAGAAGCTCAACCTCACCCTACATCCTCACAAGCACCCCTGCCATGTCCTATGGCTAAGTGACCAAGGTTCCGTGAAGATCAAGCACACCGTCTCGGTAACATTCTCTATTGGCCCACACAAAGACACGGTGGAGTGTGATGTCGTCCCAATGATGGTTTGCCACATGTTACTTGGTCGACCATGGCAATTCGACAAAGGTGCCTTACATGATGGTCGCACAAATGTATACACCTTCAAGTGGCTTAACAAGACATGTGTTTTGCAACCAATGACTCCTAGCCAAATAATTATGGACAATGCAAAGGCTTTAGCAAGGGTGCAAAACACAACACAAACTTGTGAGAATAGTGGTGAGCGATAGAACCACCATATAGAGAGTGGGAGCCACAAGCCTAACTCGAGTGGAAAAACTAAGAGTGGTCTCCTTGCCACCAAAAGTGAGATGAGAGATGTGAGGAATAACCCATCCATCTTGCACTACATCCTCATTTGCAAGGGACTAGCGCAATGAACTAATGACTTGACAAATATTACTCCCTCTTTGATAGCTATATTGCAGGAATTCAAGAATGTGTTTCCTGAAGAGCTCCCACATGGACTTCCTCCTCTTCGCGGAATAGAGCATCACATTGACCTCATACCCTACGCAGCCCTTCCGAACCGCACCGCCTACTGCATGAACCTAGAGGATATGAAGGAGATAGAATGCCAAATCAACCAACTCGTCTCCAAAGGTTTGATCCAAGTAAGCACTAGTCCAAGTGCGGTACCCGTGATTCTTGTTCCAAAAACGGATGATACGTTGCGGTTATGCATGGACTGATGTCCAATCAATGCTATCACTGTGCATTGTCGACATCCCATACCGCGTCTAGATGACATGCTTTATGAGTTGTGTGGAGGCACTATTTTCTCGAATTGATCTTTGTAGTGGTTACCATCAAATGCGCATGGCGGAAGGTGATGAATGGAAAATTGCCTTCAAGACCAAACATGGTCTCTATGAATGGTTGGTCATGCCTTTGGATTATCTAATGCCCCATCCACCTTCATGCGTCTTATGATTCATATCTTCCGTTCTCTCATTGGAAAAAGTGTTGTTGTCTATTTCGATGATATTCTTGTTTATAGCAAGTCACTTGAGGAACATGTTACACATGTCAAGGAGGTTTTGCAAATCCTTCGACATGAAAAGCTTTATGCTAATCTTTCCAAGTGTACTTTTGCTAAAGACATGTTGATTTTCCTTAGTTTTGTTGTTTCTTCCAATGGCATTGAAGTCGATGTTTCTTAAGTCAAAGACATTAGAGATTGGCCCATTCCCACAAATGTGAGTGAACTTCGAAGTTTGCATGGGTTGGCCGGTTTCTATCGTCATTTTGTGAAATACTTCTCTACCATTGCTTGCCCCCTCAACGAATTGACGAAAAAGAATGTCACCTTCGTTTGGGGCAAAACACAACAAAAAGCCTTTGATGAGCTTAAAAACAGGATAACTGAAGCACCTCATCTGGCGTTACCGGATTTCACAAAAACTTTTGAGATAGAGTGTAACGCTAGTGGTATTGGCATTGGAGGAGTCCTTATGCAAAATGGACATCCTATCGCCTACGATAGCGAGAAACTTGATGGCGCTCGCCTCAATTATCTGATTTATGACAAAGAGCTTTTTGCCTTAGTTTGTGTCCTTCAAGTTTGGTAACATTACCTTTGACCAAAGCAATTTATCATACATTCCGACCTTGAGTCGTTGAAATATCTTAAAGGCCAAGCCAACTTGAGCAAAAGACACGCTAAGTGGGTTGAGTTTATGGAGTCTTTTCCTTACATTGTCAAGTATAAGAAGGGCAAAGATAATGTAGTTGTGAACACTTTGTCTTGCAAGCACACAAGCCTTCTTACTCGATTTGAAGTAAATGTGTTGGGTCTTGATGAAATCAAAACTTTGTATGTGTCCGACTCGTTCTTTGGACCAATTTTCGCAAAGTGCTCCATTAACAAAGGAGTGGATGATTTCTATTTGCATAAGGGATTTCTATTTAAACAAAACAAGCTTTGTGTTCCAAAGTTGTCTCTTCAACTTTTTATTCTCCAAGAATCACATGGTGGAAGCATCATGGGTCACTTTGGCCGTAACAAGACACTGGACATGCTCTCCACTCACTACTTTTGGCCCAAGATGAAGCGCGACGTGGAACGCTACGTCCAACGATGCACTACTTGTATTCAAGCTAAGTCCAGGTCTACTCTCTTTGGTCTTTATATGCCATTGCCTATTCCTTATGCACCTTTGTTGACATTAGCATGGATTTTTTGATAGGATTGCCTAGGTCTAAGCATGGTCATGATTCTATATTTGTTGTCATGGATCGCTTTTCCAAAATGGCACACTTCATACCATGCCATAAGCCCGACGATGCTTCACATGTTGCCAATTTGTTTTTCAGGGAAATAGTCCGTCTTCACGGTGTGCCAAGAACAATCATCTCCGACTGTGACGTCAAATTAATGAGCTACTTATGGAAGACCCTCATGGCCAAGCTCGGTGTCAAGCTTCTCTTCTCATCCGCATCGCATGCGCAAACCGATGGCCAAATCGAGGTCGTCAATCGAAGCCTCAGGACTCTCCTAAGCGCGTTGATCAAGAAGAATCTTAAGGATTGGGAGGAATGCATTCCCTACATCGAGTTTGCTTACAATCGAGCCAAGCACTCAACAACCAAGATGAGCCCCTTCATGATCGTCTATGGCTTCGAGCCCCTCACCGTGCTCGACTTACTTCCGCTTCCTCTCCATGGGCACACAAACATGGACATCTACAAGCGCGCCCAAGCTATGAAGAAGTTTCACGAAGAAACAAGAGCTACTATCGAACAACACGTCCTTCGCCAAGCTTCAAGGTTAAACAAGGACAAGAAGGAGATGATATTTGAGGAAGGCAACCTGGTGTGGATACACTTGAGCAAGGATCGTTTCCCCAAGGAATGTGATTCCAAGCTAAAGCCAGATGGTCCCTTCAAGGTCCTCAAGAGAATCAATAAAAATGCCTACATCATCAACATTCCAACCTCCAAGTACCTTGTAAGCAATACATTCAATGTCAAGGACCTTTCACCCTACCATGGAGATATTCAAGATGATAACAATGAAGAGTCAAGGACGACTCTTTCCCAAGGGGGGGGACTGATGCGGCCCGTCCTACGGACGTCCCTACATCTACACCACCAAGTCCCCCAAGTGGACCAATGACTCGCGCCCGAGCTAAACTCCTACAAGCTAAGGTTAACTCGCTCCTCTCTTCGTGTGACTTTGATACATCCTTGGATGTCTTGCTACTTCATGCAACTACTCTATGCATTTTCAGCTATGAAGCGCTAACACATCACCAAGCCCCGGCGGATGAACACAAGGAGCAGGACGTGAAGAAGAAGCTACTGGAGCTAATCACACCGAAGTCTCCGGTCCAGCAGACCGGAATCTCCGGACCGTCACACCGGAGTCTGGCCCGTCTCCAGACCAGCCTCTGGACCAAGCCTGAGGACATTCTGTACACCCCTCCGGAGACAGACAGAGACAGAACGAAATCTCTTGCCTACACCGGAGTCTCCAGTTCGCTACACCAAAGTCTCTGGACTACACGTTGATAGGCATGTAAAGGCCTTTGGGCCTTTGTACCATGTAACCCCAAATTCATCCAGACTTTACCCTTTTATGCCTAAAATACCCTTGAACCTATGGCTGGCCTATAAATAGTCCCCCACCTCTATTGTAAACCCTAGGCTTGATATTTAGAATTAGTGGACACTCATGTGGATCTATCTAGTTCTTGCCTCATGCTCCTTTGATAGAGGAGCACCAATTATCCCCCACCTTGTTGAAGTTTGCATCGTGCCTCCTGCGTTGTACAAGGCCTTAGCATCAGAGCTCCTTGCCAAGACGTCAAGATCTCACCGAGACTCCCACTCGCTGTGCCGGTTCGAGAGAGAGATCTTCGCCCGATGCTGATCCTATGGATTGCGCCGGACCGGTTGCCTCCAGCATGAGCTATTGGCTTGTATCGTGTCTTCATGGTGTGTGTGTGTTTCTCGTGTTCTTCGTGAGTGAGTTCGTGGATTTCGCTCCCTCCCTCATCCCCCAGTCACTTCGCCCTGATTTCCAAGGGATTCGTGAAGGATCGGGCCACCCCTCGAGGTTAGCCCTCAACATGCCGCCGCCTAGGCCTTCATCATGTTGAAGGAAGAGGCGCTCACCATCACATTGGGCCAGAGCATTGTTCTGCCTCTGTTTGCGCCTCTCCATGACATGGTCGGCACGTCTTCGACAAGCTAGGCCTCGTCATTGCGGAGCGGCCAGACTCCTCTACAAGCACGGTCGCCAGCCTTGCATACGCCATCGTAGGACAGGAGCCGCGCTAGGCACGGTGGCACACTCTCCTGTCTTAGCAACTCCCGGTCGAGGTCATTGGAGATGTCGTCTTTGTCAGCATGGCCTATACTCGACCTCAACCACACTCCCACGACCGGATCTCAACGCTGGAGGCAGCAAAGAAGCAACGGCGCATCCCTGCCCCCCAACATGTCGCCGTCTCGCAATCTGTTCGACGAAATGATTGGCCTCACGCCATCGCCCACGAAGATGGTAAGTTCGCAACATTCTTTCTCAGGGCCAGTTGCGTGTGCCATCAGCAAGTAATTGACAACTTGTCTGTAGAAAATCATGGAGAATAACGGCGAGCACATCATACATGACATGATCAATAGCGGTGGGAATGTCGGTGATGGCTTTAACACATGAGACATAGATGGTCGAGCTCCTCGTGGCTGCGTTATTGAACTGAGTGGCCGAACGTCGGTGGGTCGTTGCATGCAGGCGTGCTTACTACTTTGTGCGGTGTGATTGAGAGAAAGCAGTGACTTTGCATGTTGGTGCTAATTAAGGTATTCAAAATAGTATCGTAGTAGTATTTTGAATCTGTTTAGGTGTTTGGCTTGGAGATCAAGTTGTAAGTAATTTGTTGCAATCTCAATATCTAAGTTGATGCCGATGTGGCATTAATAAATAAAAAACTTGTTTAAGCTAGAGACGGTGCGAACAGCGAAGAAAAAAAGTACACATGTCAATGGTAAACTGTTCCCCACACTTTATCTAAAGATTTTCCGACTGCAACGGCTTTGCTTACATCCCCGTTCAGGGTAACACCATCAACGGATTCAACTCAGCTATTGGTCGCAACATTGCCCACATTAAAGAACAGCTAAAAATAACTTTAGAGCTCGTTTGGAAGCCCTCATTTCATTTTAACTGGCAAAAATTAAATGGCATTATTCACATTGATGTCATCAATTCATTTATCTAATTGAAAATTCCAAGCTGGAAAAAATTATGTTTGGCTACCGCAAAGAATTATAAAATTATTTTCAGAAAAATGACAGGGTTAGAGACATGAATTGACTTAACATATACCATATACACATTCCTTGGAATCTCCAATTAAAATGACGGTTGACGAACAAACAATCTCGATTTGATCCCACGGTTCCGATATGGAATGTTGGATTCCAAACATGCTCAGCCCTTAGCTCTGCCCCGACCCCAGTGTTCCACTCTGCTTGACCATGTCGTGACATCTCCTCGCCCTATAACAGCATCTCTAGCAGACATCTTTTGGCCTGAACATATCCCGTATAAGGGCTCAGCCTACAAAATATTTATTGTGAAAAACAACATGAGCAAAAGGTAGGGTTTTAGAATTAAAAGCCAACCCAATGTGCAACCAATTAAGACGAGATTAATGACAATCAAGAAAAAATGTTGAATGGCCTCTTTTCTATTGCAAAATACACAAAGCTTACTGTCACTCTAATTTGTTTATCTCTATTATCTTTAGTGAGAACAACACCTCTAAAGAGATACCATAGTACTCCATAAGTAGGTTTGAAAAAAGGAGATACCATAAGAAAATCTTTACTCTGACAGGTGTACAAACTTTCCGAATGTGCATACTTCAACACCTAGGTGAGTTACACTCAACTCTGACAGAAAACAGAAGCCCGCCCACCCCCGCGCCGCCCTCCCCTGGCGACACGGGGGAACCCTAGCGCCACCGACCCTCGGGCCTCCTCCCTCTCCTCCTCCCCGCTATGCCGCCGCCGGAGGGGGGCACCGGCGAAGCCGCGTGCGTCCCGGGGAAGGTGGAGGTGGGACGGCTTCTCTCCGCTGCTCATGGCGCGGGCGGTGGAGGACCTGCGGGCACGCGCGGCAGCGCGTGGCAGGAGGGTGCGGCGCGCGGCGGCCGACGAGGTGGGCCACCGGGGCTCGTGCTTGCCGGCGTAGTGGCCCATGGAGCCTGGGCGCCGGCCTTGGATCTGGCCGCGGGGAGGCTTCTCTCTGCCCGGCTGGGGGTGGTGGCGGCCTGATTCGGCCGTGAGGGCGGCAGTGCGGGCTGGCCGGTGGCGAGGATCCGGGTGCTGCGCTCTAGCTGTGACAAGGCTTGTCCGGGTTCGGCTCTGTGTTGCGCCGGCGTGCTCGGCCTGGAGGCGCATAACTGGCCTTGGCATGGGATGGAGGTTGGCGGGCTTCGGTGCGCGTGGCGGTGGCGTGTGGGCGGGCGGTTCAGGTGGTAGGTGGTTGAGCACCTCCGGGAGAAATCTTTGCTCCGGTCTGACCGGAGCCGGCGATGGGGGAGCCCGAGGGTGTCTCGGTCTTCCTTGGATGCATCGTCGCGAGGAGTGCTCGCCCTCCCCTGCGGCCTCGGTTCCGGAGGGAAACCTCAGATCTGCGATCGAGCGATGGGGGCGCTTATGCGTCTCTTACCTTCTTGGGGGCATCTTCTCGGAGTCGCCTATGGCCAGGGGTTCGATGAAGGAGGTTGTTGCCGGGCAGCTGTGCAAGGTCCAAGGGTGAAGTTTGGCAAAGATAATGCCTTAAGCTGAGGTTGGGTCGCGACTGATCTTCGATAGTCGGTTTTCCTGGCGTGTCCGATGGGTTCTTCTGCTCCTTTGTGTTGCTGTGAAGTTGGAGTTGCGGTGGAGCGTGTCCGGGTGGCGACGATGACCGGCTGCCGGTGGTTCTGCAGGGTCTCAGTCGGCGCAAGATCAGCATAATTCCCTTGTGAAGCTCGTCGTCTGAGTTGGAGTTGTCTCTCCTTGGCGCGTGTGGCCAATTGATCGCATAGGCCGACATGGTTTGCGGCACCATCTGTGAGGCTCCGTTTTGGAAGTCGCTGGTGAAGTCGGAGTCCCTGGCTCTCGGAGGTGTGATGACTATGACGCTTAGTGACAACCTCGACGTGGGTCTTCTTATGTGCCTGTGTTTCGTGTGTGGGTAGGAAGGTTGGCTGTGGTG
Organism: Avena eriantha; assembly: GCA_910589775.1. Classification (NCBI taxonomy): domain Eukaryota; kingdom Viridiplantae; phylum Streptophyta; class Magnoliopsida; order Poales; family Poaceae; genus Avena; species Avena eriantha. The sequence goes on from OU342746.1 coordinate 428,734,603, forward strand.
GTGTGCCCGATGTGGTCGTGTTCCATGACGATATTGGGGCATTTGTACGGGTTTTCGGCCGGTTCCCTGCAAATGAACCGGTCAATTCTCTTCTACTTTTTTAAATAAAATGAGGCAAAATTCCCCGTTTTGTTAAAAAAAAGCCAAGGGGTAATTAGCACCTTATACGTTGAGCTAAATGTAAAATACTAAATTGATGTACATTCTTTTTTTGCGAAATTCCATTGATCTATTAAAAATCATCGACATCACTACAAAGAGGACTAAAAGTAATAAAAATTACAAATAGACGACTACAAACACTAGCACTAGCCGAAGGCCCACCATCGTCCTTGCCTCTCCATCGCCGGAGCCGGACAAAGCTTGTCGAAATATAGCTTGTAGTAGACAGATAGAAATTCATCGTGTTAAGACCAAGGACCAACTCACCATAGCAGCAACCATCGATAATGATGATAACCATAGGTCGAAAGAGATTGGTCCGAAATCAGGATATTTTATCTTTGCCATACTTTACTTCAAAATTATATTTTATCCTTCTTACGATATTTATGCGCCCCTTTTGGAGCATGATCGGGAGTGGTTCTTTTGAACAATTATTGGGTTTAAAAATTGATTTTATTAAACACATGTTTGTGAACTTAAAAATGCAATGGTAATGCAAAAAGTTTGTCTATACTTTTTTTTTTGAAAAGAGTATATATTAATATCACATGGATACCAATTACACCCAGCCTCTGCAACAACGCATGCCCTAACGGCCCTACGGATACACACAACCCAGAAAAAAGAAAAAAAAATTACAAAAAAGAAAAGTCCCGCTATAGAGAACTAATCCTTAAAGCAACGACACTGACACCATCAGAATAACACCAGTAATTCTCCACTCCAATAACAACGCCTTCAAGAAGGAAATAGTGTCCAAGCGTCGTCGTTGCCCGATCAAAGATCATAGGTTTTCACCCTGGAGAAAGTCCTCGCTCACGAAGCAATGCCTTCAACAAGGATATTGCCAGGCACAACCAGTTAAGGCTAGACCTTAGATTTTCACCCTGCAAGGTAAGACTGGGAACTCCCCCTGTGTTGTCTTCCCGCACCAGGAGTGGCTGCAACGAGTCTCAGATCACGCAGCCAGATCTCCGTCGCCACAAGAACTAAAATCAGCATCGCTACCCTCATATTTTTGCTTTCCTGACATTCTCCGCATCTGACTTCACCATGGCTCTAAGATGACACTTGGTGGAAATAAACAACAGAGCTTCGCAACGCTCCCGCTGAAACCAAACGGCCAGAAAAACAAGGTGCAAACGACCGACTACCTTCCGATCCAGCAATCTACGGGCATAATACGCCCATGGGAGTTTGTTGGTGGAACTGTCCGGAACCCGCCACTCCAGACCAGATCAACGAGGACAGACAACAAGCAGACCTTCGTCATCATGCGAAAGAAACCAAAGGACCACCACCTTTATTAGATTTGACACAGCGATCCCCACACCTTTGGCCGGTTTCCGGAGAATGGATCGAGCAGGCCGACCATCGGTGTCGATGAGAAGCCGGCGCGCGAGGAGGACCACCGTCGTCGGGGAGAGGTCCAGGCCGCGGCACCCTTCCAGCCCGCAAGGCGCCGTCGTAGAGAAGCGTCGCGCCCCTCGCCTCTCCCCCTGCTCCGTCGCCGCCGCTGATACGGCCCGCGACACCACCTCCCGCCGAGGAGGCCGATCTGCCTCCGCCGAACCCCACCCTGCGCCACCCAGGAGAAACCCCCCCCTCCGCGCGAAGGGACAGCCTCAGGGCACGCCACCGCCTACGCCCGCCGTCTTGCCGGCCAGGCATAGCCGCCACTACCCGCAGCGGCCGGGGAGGAAGGCCGGCGCCGACTTCTAGGGTTAGGAGGAGGGGAGCCTCCAGAACCCTCTCGCACGAGAGGACCCGGGAGGAAAAAAACACTTCTCCTGTGATCTGATGTGATGTGATCTCAGTTATGTGAATGATCCGGGGTTAAAAAAAATTTACTCTATTATAATTTGTGAATGGTCCAGTGTTCAAATTCTCGTTCCCCTCCACTCAACACCATCACCACAGACGAATTGAAATGTAGAACTGTATAAAATAATAATCGATAACAATATTGTGCCGGTTAGGTCTAACATAAACTGATTACAAACCGACTCAAACACGTGAACCTGTTGTACAGGAAATATTCTAACATGAAAGTTGAGAACACAAAATGCACGGTAGCAATTCAGTTTCCACGAGCTACATCGCGTAATGGGTGATGTCGACGATGTTCTCCGGGCGGCTGGACGGCGGGTGTGTCCTCTTCCTCCGCAGGTGCAGGTACTCCCCGTACTTGAACCTCCTGTACCGCGGCGGCTCGCCCACGTCGCCCGCGAACTGCTGCAGCGGCTCGACCCACTTGTCGTCGTGGAGGTGGAAGAAGAAAACGAGGGAGTACCGATGCGCCGCCGGCTTCCTCACCACACGGTGCATAGCGCTCCTGAACTTGCCGTTGCTCAGCACCTGAACGACGTCGCCGATGTTGACAACAATGCTGCCCTCAATGGGCTCCACTGGGGCCCAGACGCCGTCGGGCCGGAGCACCTCCAGGCCCCCGACGCCGTCCTGTAGGACGAAGGTGATGCAGCCGACGTCCTGGTGTGGGCGGGCGCCCCTGTTATCCTCCTTCGTCGCCGGGAAGGCGTGCCGTGCCGAGATGAAGTCGAAGGTGCGGTCGTCGTTGTACTCCCCGAGGAAGCCTGGTGGCAGGCCCATGCACTCGTTCAGAATCTCCTGGATGAGGAGACCCAACTCGGTGAACTTGGCATGGCACTCAGCTAGCGCCTCCCTGTGGATGCATATGTGAAGAGTTCCCCTTCCTCAGTTCCAAAACGATCATATGGAAAATCTAAGTTTACGTGACACGATCTGAAGAAGTTTTTTCTTTGAAAGTGGACTTTTTAGCTGTGGTATGTCCAGATGTCCTCCATGCATCTCCACTCATTCATGAGATCTTTGGTGTACAAGAAAATCAGAATAAAATTCTACACACTATACATGCAAGGTTTCACTTTCATATGTTTTGTCGTTTGGGAGAAACAAAAAAGAGCAAATCATATAAATTTGTATTCCAACATATTAGCTACTACTCCCTCCGTTTCAAAATATAAGATGTTTTATCTTTTGTGAAACTAATGTTTCTAGGGAGTACTTGTCTTTTTTGTGTGAGGACGCAACAATTGTATTTTCTTTCGATTCTTTTTCATATGATATAATATTTTCTCACGCTCATGATTTTCTAAGATTTTTTTGTTACCGTTATATGGCCAAATGATTTGCTGTACTTACACCTGAGCTCATTCACAATGTTTCCAATTTCATTTCTTTTGAGGGAAATTTTTTTAAAAATTATGTAAGAAGAAATTTTATACTATTATAGACCAATGCCATTTCCAATTTACGGCCACTTAGAGCATGTATAGTAGGAGTTGCTTAGAGGAGTGTTTACAAAAATAAACTAACCATTTTACTAAGTATTGGTGATTATTTGTATAGAAGAGTTACTTAGTTAGGCATCCACATAGTATAAATTAGCACTGGCGCTTAACAAAAAACCGATTTATTTTTCTAAACACTGTCTTAAGCACCCTGCACTGTACATAGTCTTAGTGGTGATGGTGAATGCTTGAATGTTGATGGTCCAAACGTGTCATCTCCACTACGGGCATAGGTACCTTTGGGGGCTAACAGACAAGCAGGCCGGTGTAGCAGGGCGTGATGGGCTTATAGCCTGCAGCTACGGCCCAAAATAAATAGGCCTAGCACCCGGGGCTCACAGTAGTGACTAGCTGGTCTGTTTCATGCTAAAAAAAAGACGACTAGCTGGCCTGTTTACGGAACGAATCGTCGTTTCCAGCGCAGGTCGCCGTTCCAGGTCGCTGTGCAGCGAGTTTGGCCGCCTAAGAAGCTCGCCGGAGATCACGTAAGCGGCAGCACGGAGCATGGTCTCGTGACTAGGGTGGAGGTACGGTAAAATGGACCCCTGCTAGTGATACTGGCTGATTGGCGACCATCAAAACAAGCACGCTACAAGTACAACACCTGCATCGGTCAACCCTCCAGTTCTTCGCCTCGAATCCTAACTCCAATGTCCAAACACGGGAAACAAACTTAAAATTCTGACCTGAATCCTGCAGGCTCTTCGGGGTACAGGTTGAGCCAGAGCTTGGGATGGAGGACGAGCAGCAGCTCGTTCTTGTCAACGGAGTTCGCGGGCTGCCGCGCGTGCCCTGACGGGAAGGGCGTCCCCTCGGCCGGCCGCACCTTGGCCTTCTCCTCGTCCGGGAGCGCGAAGAACAGCGCTTCAAGCTCCAGAGCGCGCGCCATGAGCTCGCGCGGCACGCCGTGGTTCACGACGTGGAAGAAGCCGGACGACAGGCACGCCTCGCGCACCGCCGCGGTGGCGCGGCCGCGGGCGACGCCGCCCTCGTCGACGAAGAACGGCGCGAGGTCCACTACGGGGAGCAAGCTGCCGTTTCTAGACGCCATGTGCTCGATCGGTCTGATGATCTGGCTCTTCCTACTCAAGCGCCGGCAGCGCCTGCTACTGCGTTAATTAATTGCCGACGACTTGATTAGATGATGGTTAGGATTGGAGCGCTTGAATATATATATATATATATATATATATATATATAAGCACATGCTTAGTGATCACGACCGGCAGGCCTCGGTCAGTCGGTCATAGACAAAGCTCAAGCTCGATCTGTCCGCCCAGGGAGAAGGGGTAAAAGAGCATAGCCATGACGTCGGTGAGATGAGATCAAGCGGTATCATAATTCTAGCCGGTAGAAGATGCCTTGCATGTTTTTATCTCGTCCAGTAAACCGCTGTCTCGACTCTCGAGTGACATCTCTTCTGAAGTTCGAACTCCAGTGGCAACCTCGTACACACAAAATTTACAATTATTCATTTATTACTGAAATTTGAATATTTGTTATCAATGCAAATTGGATTTAGATAGAAGAGTACATTCTTTCTAATTTTTAGATAGAAGAAACATTTCTGATTTATTTATTGCTATATATCCAATTTAGTTCTAGAAGAGAGAACAGAACACCGCAGCCGCAGCTGCCATTCGTTCTAGAAGAGATCTAGAGGAGAAGAAGAACCCCTTTAATCTACTCCGACTTCTCCAACCTCTAGATCATCCATTCCACCATCACTCCCCTTGCACTGTAGAGAGAGATATATTCACACTTGTAAGATTAGGTTTTGAGACTCTATTCGTACTTGAATTTAAATTTGATTTGATCTTCCTTCTTACTTGGATTAGGATTTGAATTGTTGAAGTAATCAGTTGGCTAAAGAAGCCAAAAGTGTACTGCTTTTTTATGTTGTGAGCAGAAATCTGGCATAACCTGATATTACTACATGATTGCTAAGAACCTGCAGATATTCGGACTGAATATTAATTAATCTGTGAGAGTGTATCTATCATGCTTATAAATTAAAGCCAAATATATCCAGATACAAAGCTCTCAAGTTCTGTTGTTCACTATGCAGCTTGGACTTCGCTTGCAGTTTATTCTGAGATTTCCTTCAGAAAGCAGAACAGAATTCAGGTTTTGTCAGTAGGGTCAGGTAGCGTCCAGACATATCACCTGAGAGCAGAGCTGCACGTCTGGCTCCCTTTGATGAGAGTGATGAGAAAAATGCTAATAAAAAATCATTTTAAGGAAATAAATGCTTTAGAACATCAAAAGGCTGGTTAAAAATGCCCACGACCATATAAAAAAATGTGCCAACACCCATGAAATTGGTACAAAATGAAGAAATTCGGCCAAGCCAAAAAAAAGCATCTCTCTATTAATAATATGGAGGACATAAAAGAACCTGTCGTAAAACCATTAAGATTGGACCAATCATAAGCCATCTCCATGGACTTTGTCAAAAGCATGTCACCGAGCCACACAAAACTGCATATCCAGACCACGAAATATAAGCGGTACAAGTGAACGCTACACGTCCAAACTAAAACAAAATGACTCCAGTTTGAGTGGCACTTGGTTTGATGACATTTATGATACGTCACTATCCAGCAAATACACAAATACGTCCTACAACTGACATAAATCAAGACCAAATAAACAACATCAGAGGAGAGGTATCCCTGTCCATCCTCGGTAGCAAACCATAACCTCGACGAATATTTACGCCGCTATCTTGTTACACGAACGTCACAGTACTAGCAAGTGATTTTCCTTTTTCTTTCCGAAGATTTGAGCATGTCCTCTGTCCAACTTATTCCAAGCCTGCTCTCCATGCTCGGGTTGCATCAACAACACTTCCTAGATCACACGGTTTTCACGAGGATGCCACCATGCCTCATTGTTTCAGGACAGCACTTCCTAGATCACACGGCATCAACAACACTCCCAAGCAGCTTCTTGCACGAGGATGCCACCATGCCTCATTGTTTCAGGTCAGCCTCGCATCTGCGACCAGAAAAATAGCTCAGGTTTTAGTAGAACTGAACTGGATCATAAATAAATAATCTGTAGCCACCTTCCCTCTAAATAACTACAAAAAAGCCAAATGATGTCGTTCAGGGGCTATGGATCAAATCTAACACTATGAATAATGCAATAGCACCCAAGTGAGCTATTCTGTGGTCAAAGAAGAAGTCAAAGTGGCTCTTTTTGTCAAGGCAAATATGGGTTGCTGATTTCTTTTTATACAGTATAGTCAAGCTCTAACCTCTGTATACATATAGTATGTTCATCAGCTCACCAATGTCTTGCCTAATTACCTAACAAGTTTTCCCTAACATGTACACATGCCCTCAAGCTCAATAAATAAAGTTATGTGCATATGTTGGGTCTTCATTGATGTACAGAGGCTCTGCAGCCTACTGAACAAAGAGGGATATACTCCCTCCGATCCAAATTAATTGACTCGTATTTGTCTAAATTCGGATGTATCTAGACTAGATACATCCGAATTTAGACAAATACGAGTCAATTAATTTGGATCGGAGGGAGTACCACAAATCTTGTTCATTTGGTGCTTACCTCAATGATAGCACGAAGCTCCTCTTCTATAGAGGGTTTTCCACTAACAACCTGTCTATAATAAGAGATATATTTTATTTGAACAGCCATCTTGAACTAACTAACTTATAGCTCAAAATTAAGAGATAACAGCTGGCTAATCTTATGTTACTGTGGGTAATAACCAACTAGTGTTATTTCGCTGCTGCCCTCTTTGCGTCATTTGCATGGAAGCTACAGTCATGAAACCACGTTTTAGGCCATGTTTAGGTTTTAATTTGGAGTTCATCGGGAATAACTTTGTTTCTAAAAAATATCAAATGCAAAGATGCTTGAATAAAATTTCTAACTTTAGTGTTCAATACTATATGGGTTTTCCAGTACCACGGTATTCTTTGAAGTTTTTCAGAATTCCCTCCTAACCACTTTTCTATTAGAACCAAGCTAATTTTCTAGCTTCAGCTCTAGTTGACTTTTCTAATTTCATATTCCTTCCAATTATCAAATACATCTTGCACAAGGAGGGATATACCACAAATCTTGTTCATTTGGTGCTTACCTCAATGATAGCACGAGGCTCCCCTTCTTTAGAGGTTTTTCCACTAACAACTTGTCTACTCCCTCCGTCCGAAAATAAGTGACTTAGATTTGTCTAGATTCGTATGTATCTATACACTAAAACGTGTCTCGATACATGCGAATCTAGACAAATCCAAGTCACTTATTTCTGGACGGAGGGAGTATAATAAGAGAATATTTTATTTGAACAGCCATCTTCAACTAGCTAACGTATAACTCAAAAATTAAGAGATAACAGCTGACTAATCTTATGCTATTGTGGGTAATAACCAAGTAGTGTTATTTCGCTGCTGCCCTCTTTGCGTCATTTACACGGAAGCATACAGCCATGAAACCACGTTTTAGGCGCCATGTTTAGATTTTAATTCGGAGTTCATCAGGAATAACTTTGTTTCTAAAAAATATCAAATGCAAAGATGCTTGAATACAATTTCTAACTTTAGTGTTCAATACTATATGGGTTTTCCAGTACCACAGTATTCTTTGAAGTTTTACAGAATTCCCTCCGGACCACTCTTCTATTAGAACCAAGCTATTTTTCTAGCTTCAGCTCTAGTTGACTTTTCTTATTTTATATTCCTTTCCAATTATCAAATACATCCTGCAACAAGTGGTTTACCTGCCAATAAATATTCCTACTAGGCCTAATTTTCCACGGAGGAGAGCATGATATTGACCAGAATGCAGGTGAGATAGTTTTCACATCAACGTTAATAACCAGTTTGCTTAAGAACTAAATAATGCAGGTGAGATGATACACGAGGACCTCCCCGTTCCCTTTGCAGGTAAAAGGTATTATATATTTCCGATCTGTGAATTGTTCACACACGGCATGCTCTGGTGTAATAACATAGTTACCTGCAGGAGCCGTATTCAGATACCGGGACACCGTACAGGGTGTATACGTGAAACTGAATCCCGGGACTCTGTCGGCAATGAACTTGGCAACTCCTCGCAGCGTCTTGCTCCTCACGTCAAGAGCAAGCACCCACGCATCGTCATCCCAGTGGACAACCTTGGTCATGAGGTAAACGACCCGGTCATCATGCAAGCAGAGCGTGGGATGACCCATGTGGAGCCTCTCAAGTTTTGGCCAGGCGCCTTCGTCGGCCGGCAGCGTAGTCAGTAGCTCGATGTTTGGTGTTCCGTTTGTGACAGAGATCTCAAAAGAATTGAGTATGCAGTCTTGCTGCCAGGAATCCTTCTTATCTTCACAATGATCAGCGGCGGCGCTCCTGCTCCATACACCGAGTGTCCAGCCATCGGCGACGTAGCCGCCTCTGCTGACAGAACCTGGCCTTATGCCGATCTGCAGCTCGACGTATCTGACGCGGCCATTGATGACCGCGATGTCCCGAGCATTCCGTGGACAGCCTTCCAATTCCTTGGTTGGCAGCAGTGGCTGCGGCAGCGGGACATAGCGGAGCAGGGAATCGTCGCAGAGCACGTCGCAGAGGAGGATACCATGCCAGAGGTCGACCCAGCCCATGGTGCCGGATTCGCCACCGCCGACAGTGATCACCTTGTGGTTGACGTGGTAGCTCTCTGCCTGATGTTCTTGCTGCTGTTGGTTGAACAAGCGCGGTTTGGTGGTCCATCTCCTGGTGCGGGAATTGTACAGATGTAGTTCATACTCCCCGGGGGAATATGTACAACAGAGTGCGGCGACCAGGTAAAAGTCGTCGCGGCGGCGTCGCAGGATGCCGACATGCGAATCATCTAGGGAGAGGGAGTAGGCGGTGGTCTCCGGTAGCAGCTCCAGGGAGGATCCCCCGTCCGCACCGCCTCCCAACTTGTAAATGAAATACTCGTACCGTCGGGTGCTGACAGCGAAGCCGATGAGGATGAGGTCAGCCTCCGAGGCGACGATATATGGCGGGGAGGGCAGCAGGGCGGAGCTGGAGCAGAAGACCTGGAGGGAGGAGACGCCGGGCGGGGCGACGGCGCACAGGGTGACTTGGACTTCGTGCGCGCCGCCTCTCGACTTGCAAGAGGCGGTGGTGGCGTTGCCGCCGCTGCTGGTGGGGACGGTGTAGATCCGCAGGCTGAGGAGGACGCTCGCCGGGAGAGGGTCTCCGCCGTGGGGGCGCCGCCCCGTGAATTTCATGTTGACACTGCTGCCTAGCAGATCTGTGCCGCTCGCGCTTCGTCTGCGATTACTTCTCCGGCGATTAAATCGGATCTTCTCCTGCGCCTGGGCTTGCGCGTTGGGGGAGGATGGAACAGGAGCCGGCGGCGATATCATGGCGGGATGTGGTCTCGAACGGCGGCGCCGCCGGAGAGGGAGTCGGGGATTTCGATTCTGCGAGACTTTATCTTATGGTTAAAGCAACAACCTGGCAAAGCGATTAGAAGATCGGCAAGAAAACTTTTGGTTTTCCTTTCTTAGATTAGATGATGAAATCAATGCTATTCAGTGAATTTTTGTGTCGAAAGTTATATTCATGAAAAATTCCAATATTCCAATATAAGCTACTCATGCAACTGCGTCCACGTGCATACAAGGTGAAAATGGCGACAGAGACAACACAATACCAGGTGGAGCTCTACCACGCCATCTCCATGTTATATAGTCCCCCAGGTTCGAAATTGTTTTAGCCTTTTTCTAAAATAAATAAACCTACACACGACGACAAGATAAATATGTTTTCTACACATTATGAGCAAGGTTAATAATATAGCTAGCAACCGGCTATAAGGACATGCCATATCATAAAAGTCATCATATATCTCACTCATATAATAGATGAGTTATTAGACTTTAATTAATATTTAATTATTTAATGTAAGCCTCTTCTTCTTGATTCTTGTGCTATAGTCGGGCTACAGAATAAGAGCCAGCTCTTCTCTCTTTCTTTCTTTCTCTCTCATCCAACTAGGACCGGCAAATATTATAGCCTACTGACTAGGCTTATTGTATTTGCTTTAAAAGGTGTCTATATCCATTTATTTTAGAAAATGGCTAAAACACCTTATATTTTAAAACGAAGGTAATATCTACTAGGTGATATTATAACTATTATTGCTATGCTATCATCCTCTCTAAATAAAAATGTAGTTAGTATTAATTAGTGGAGAGTTTTGAGGTGTCAACATTCCTTGATGTCAGCAACACGAGAGAACTTTGCATATGGAACTATACAAACTGAAATTTGGGACGACTCATAGTGGCATTCTAGTTTATACTTTGCATATGAAACCATACAAACTGAACTTTGGGACGACTCATAGTGGCACTCTAGTTTATGTTATTATTATTCCTATAATGCTTAATTTAGAGTATATGTAAAACAGGGCAACTGGAAACTATTTTAGGGCATGATTTTTTGAATTTTAGGACATGAGATTTAGGGCACCGTTCGAGATGATGTAAAATAGGGAACTCAACTTGTCTCTTTTCTCCACAATTGCAAATATATATGTAGCAAATAATGTCAAACTCATCTCAAATGGATGTAAAACAAATAAAACATAAATAGTGCTTTGTTGTTACATCACACACAAATAGTTCATCACGTAGCACACAAATCAACACACATACACACAAAGTAGCTCACATACAACATGGAAACATGGAGATGAGACTAGTGGTTTTGTTGGCCAAACCATGACCACACTCCTTGACGAGATCTTTTTGAAGATAGTCGTGCGCATCGAGATTTCGAATGGCATGGTATAAATCAAGAAAGCAAAGGATTCAGTCTTGGTTCTTTGTGTCCACACGAGTTGTCCCATCAACTCGTAGATGCCATAGTCTAAACCTTTTCCACGCTCGATTCTCACCGATCATGGTGTGCATGATCACACGAGCTTTCATGATGTACCAAAGGATCACTTGATCCTAAAAATCAGCTGGTTCACTCTGAATAGCAAATTGGTCTTGGAGAAACCCAAATGCTCTCTTGACATCTCTCCTAGGATCGCTTGAGCATTATGGAATCACAAAATATGGTGTCCTAGAACACCACTGCATGTTGTACTATGCAGGTTGTTGACATAACACTCACGAAACATCATTCCGTAAATATTATATCCCTTAGAGTGGTAAAACAGAAACATTGCGGGTCTAATTTCTCACATATTTATTGTTACAAGACAAAAAAAATGTATAAAAGCTTTTAGATCCTCCTCTATCCAATGAGGGTTCATGAGTAAATTCAAATTCAACTTAACTAGCTTTAAGATCAATGGTACTACTAAAATTAGCACCATTGGAGTTCATCAACTTATTTAGGTAAGTTCTACATTGCTCGGCTCATCCAACCTATTATAGCCTATTTAAGCTCCGTTTCTACGTCTTTCGTCTTCAACTCTGTAGACTATGATGTAGTACGTTCCTTCTATGCCTCCAGAAAGATATGGTTCATTGTAGTAGATTTCTCCATCTTCAAGTTTCTCGGAAGCCTCCTCTCCGGTGTTCTTATAATCTAAGCTAGGATTTTGAGAAAATATGGTTGAGTACAAGCGTACTCACTAATATCTCCGATCCTGATTACAGATATAGTACAAGTTACTTCTTCCTAGTAGACCTAGGTTTGAATCCCTGAGAAACTTTTTCTTAGTGTAAAAGGTTACTCCAAACAATGACCTAGAGAACTCATAGAATCTTTGTTTATCGGATTAGAACGGTTTTTGTTTATTGGAGTTTGATCAATCGATGGAAATAGGCCATGGGCTTGAGGTTTCACCTACAGATGTACATACACATATGGTACAAAGAAGATAATGATAAGTGCAAGCATGTATTGGAACATAAGCATATACTTAGATATATAGGGGGTGATGCATCCTTAAAACACTGTAGCCTACTGCCGCAGTGAAAGTGCATGTGTGCCCCATGTGTGGTTTTGGTAATTAATGACAATCTTTATGGACTTATGTTTGCATTGAGTTTTACCTATAGGATTTGTCCATAGGCAATGCTTGAACCATATGTTGGCTTCAAGGTTGGGAGAAGAAGAAAGTGAAGAAGATTAAGTGTTGACCAAGGTTTCAATGAGTGATCTGGAGATTGGTCAAGTGAGAGTTGAGCCTATAGCAAGTGTGTCTTGAAGACTAAAGTTGGGGTGATATCTCTTATGTTCCTTCAAGACACCAACATAATGAAGAAAGAAGAAATGATGTGCAAGTTCAATATGAGCTATCTCGAAGAGATCATTTGCTTGGAGCTTGCCATCCTATGGTTATCATTGCAAATGTATCTATAATTTTTAATGTTCCACGCTTGGTTTTATCCACTTTCTTGTGTTTTGTTCCAACTTTGGAGTACTTTTCATATGATTTCTTAGACTAACCTATTAACAACAGCCATAGTGCCAGCTGCCTGTTTTCTGCTGTTTTTGGTTCCAGGAAAGTCAGAAAATGAATATTCTCGGAATTGGACGGGACAAAAGCCAAAGTGCCTATTTTTCCGGAAGTGATCAAGTGCCAAAATATGAGACGGAGAAGGGCCAGGGAGCCACCACACCACCTGGCCGCGCGGCCAGGCCTGGCCCGCACCAGGGGGTGGTGTGGCCGCTCCCGGCACCCCCTCGGCCTCTCCTTCCGCCTATAAGTTGCCCTCGGGACGAAAACCCTAGGTACCCGATCAAAAATCCACGAAAGATTCTATAGCCGCCGTCATCTCCATCCCTAGATCGGGAGTGATCTGAAGCTCTTCCTGGCACCCTGTCGGAGAGGGGAATTCACCCTGGAGGCCTTCTTCATCACCATGCAAGCCTCCGGTGTGATGCGTGAGTAGTTCATCCTTGGACTACGGATCCATGTAGTAGCTAGATGGCTGGTTTCTCCTCCTTTGTGCTTTCATGTTTAGATCTTGTGAGCTCCGTTCATGATCAAGATCATCTATTTGTAATTCTGCATGTTGTGTTTGCGGGGATCCGATGGATATTGAGATGCTATTTCAGATTGATTATTGATTCTATCATGTCTTTGTTATTTGAGATCTTGCATGCTTTCCGTTGTTAGTAGCTATCTTGGCCAAGTAGATGCTAGCAACTCCAAGAGTTAGTATTTATGCTCGATAGTGGGTTCATGCCTCTGGTAATCTGGGGAAGTGACAGAAATCTCTAAGGTACTAGATGTGATGTTGCTACTAGGGAGAAAACAACAATCCTTTGTTCATAGAACAATCGTATTGTTTACTTTACACGCAGTTCGTAAAGCAATAATCTGTTGCTTGCAACTTAATACTGGAGGGGGTTCGGATGATAACCTGAAGGTGGATTATTAGTCATAGATGCAGTTGGATGGCGGTCTATGTATTATGTTGTAATGCCCAATCAAGTCTCAGAGGAGTCAAGATGATTAGTATATGCATGTATTGCTTTCTCGGTGTTTGTCAATTGCCCCGCTATAATTTATTCACCCAGCATGTTATTTATCTAAGAAGAGCCACCTCTAGTGAACTATGGATCCCGGTCCTTTTTCTTTACATACAATCTACAATCTTTTACTACTTTGTGTTTACTTTCTGTAAAATTTTACTTCTTTTTATTCGATACGTTTAATCCTTTGTTTTCCACAAAACACGGTGAGATTGACAACCTCATCGCAAGTTGGGGACAAAGTTTGTGGTTGTGTTGTGCAGGTCTCCACGTTGCTACTAGCACCGGTAGTGCGCCCTGCCAAAGCTCAGCTAGTAACACCTTTGAGGTGTTTCCTTGCTCCTACTGGTTCGATTAAACCTTGGTTTCATAACTGAGGGAAAACTTACTGTTGTGCTCATCGTACCTTCCTCTTAGGGTTCCCAACGAGCTCTACGTCGAAAGTCGAGCGCATCAAAGATTTTCTGGCGCCGTTGCCGGGGAGTCAAGGACATCTTCACAAGCGGAGTCCCTCATAACCAATCTCTTTACTTTGTTGTTTTTTGTTTTTCTTAGTTTTTTTTGCTTTGTTTGCTTGTTTTGTTCTTCAAAAAAACACAAAAAAAATTAGTTTTACTTGTTTGCTTTCTTATTTGAAAACACAAAAAAATTAAGTCTCCTTTAGTTGTCACCTCTTCCTTAGCTCACCATGTTGATCCCTACATTCACCTTGAAATACCTTTCAATTGGTAGTGGTTCTATAATTGGGAAAGATAATATTGAAGAATTCTTTAATCATGTTAGCAAACATGAAGATACCGAGGATAGATCCCTTGTAGAACTTGCTCCAAATTATGAAATTGCTGCAACTTCTTTAATTCACATGTTAGAAGCTAGGTTTGTTAACATCAACCCCTTAATGCAAGTAATGTTTCTTAAGCTTAAAGAAATTGAGGATCCTGAAAAGAGGGATTTCATTCTAGAAACTTTGTTTAAGGAGTTCTATGTTGTTGCCAAGGAAGCTAGAAAAGTTTTTGAACATTTCAATATGCTAGGCTCATGTGTAGATGTTGTTGGTACACGAGAAAAGATGAACAAAACCAAACCTAATGGGGAGGAACCTAAGATACCAATACCCTTTAAACTAGTAGCAATACATGATGCCATAGAAAAGAATCTTGATTGGATTGTTCGTACAAACCCTTTTGATGAGAATAGTGAACCCAAGAGCATTGAGAAAGGACCCTCTAGAACTTATTTGGATGATATACCTTGCCTTGTTGAAAATATTTCTGGTATTGATCTTAATGCTTCTTCATTTGAGAACACTTGATTCTTTCTTTGCTTCTTATGCCTAACTTAAAGGCGTTAAAGAAAAGTACTTGTTGAGAGATAACCCAAGAGTTTTAGTTGAGTCTTGGAAGTTATTACCTGTAATAACCTCTCCTTATCATTTTTATTTTCTTTTTGTGCCAAGAGTAACCTCTAATGAGAGAGAAGTAATGATTAGGAAAGTTGCTGTCCCAAAACAGATTTTTGTGCTTCACCGTAAAAATTCCTGAGAGAGCTCTGTACATCGGATTGAGCTGTAATTTTTTGTGCTTCTGCCCCAGGTTATTATCTAACTTTCTTTCGTTCATCACTTTTTGCTTTGAGCAACATAAGGTCTTCTAAAAAATTCGGCTTTACCTGCTGGTCTGTTTTGACAGATTTCTGCCATTTTCTGCATTTGCTTCTTGTTGGTTCCTTCTTGAGTTCTTTTGGGAAATTGAGCTTTTTGAGGGAAGTGTTACAGTAGCTAGTGTTCTAATGGAATTTTATTTTGTGTTAGAACTGAACCTTGACACTTATTTATCTTAAGTGCACTAATGTTGCTAATGAGATTGTGTGAAGTTTTGTATGAAGGAAAAATTTCAGGTGTATGGAAGGAATAAGTAATGAGATGAAGGATGGACTAAAGCTCAAGCTTGGGGCTACCACGCGTGTCACCCCAAGAAATATCCAAGAAGTACAAGCATCAAAGCTTGGGGATGCCCAAGGCATCCCCTTCTTCATCAATAAAAATCCCAGGTTTCTTCCAAACGCTTCATTTTTTATTGTTTCATGCACAGTTGTGTTTTTCTTGGAGCGTCTTTTTTTTCGTTTTCGTTTTGGTTTTGGTTTTTAGTTTGCTTGGTTTGCTTAGTTTTATGAATAAATTGGTTGGACCCCCTCTTTCATACACTTGGTTTGCAAATACTTTGGTTTGGTATGGAAAAGAGTAGGAAAGTTCATACGTATGTGGTAAAAAGAGCTTGTTTTTGATTATGGCCTATGCTTTGTCATGCCATGTTTGATATTGTTTTGGCTTTATTCTTAGTATTCTTTGATGTAGCATGACTTGTTATAAAGAATTGAGTTTCTTAATGTGCCTTGGATGAATTATGCGTTGTTTTAGCATATTAAAGCATAGTATAGTGGTATTCTCCTTTGATGCTTTATTTGGGTTGACTTGGCAGATGCTCACACCATGTTATGACTATCTCAAGTCACCATAGACTTTATGATTCTTTAGTTTTCAACTTGTAGTATCACTTTATGCTTTGATCAATGATGTTTTGTCGCTCTGCATGATTATGGCCATTATTGCTCTCTTAGTTTGTCGCTCCCAGTCTTTTGCTAGCCTCCACAATAAAGTATGAGTTCCACTCATGCATCCAACTCCCTAAACCAAGTTATTTCAAAGAGTCCGCCATACCCACCTACTAGCTTATGTTATTCCATGTATATTCATGCTTTTGTTTACCTTTCACTTGTTATGAGGAAACTAGTGATTAAAGCTCTCACGAACTTGATGGCACACTTTACTTTTTGCCCCTAATAAACTTGAACCATTGGGTCCTTCTTTGTTGCGTATATGCTTGCGCTTTATAAGTTGAAATCAGCAGAACCATGTACCATGGGGAACGCTTTCAACATTGCACTTGTACTTTGTACCCCATTGATATCATGTTCTTTTGCTTACGGATCCCGGCGGTGTGAAATAAAAGTGGAACTTGTAAGATCATGGAGTTTGTATGTGTGTTAGAGAAACGCCTTGTGTTTTATCCACACTTTGGAGTACTTTTCATATGATTTCTTGGACTAACCTATTAACAAGAGCCATAGTGCCAACTGCCTGTTTTCTGCTGTTTTTGGTTCCAGGAAAGTCAGAAAATAAATATTCTCGGAATTGGATGGGACAAGAGCCAAAGTGCCTATTTTTCTAGAAGACTCCAGGAGCCAGAATACGAGACGGAGAAGAGCCAGGGTGGCCACACCACCTGGTGGCGTGGGCCAGGCCAGGCCGCGCCAGGGGGTGGTGTGGGCCCCCAGGCACCCCCTCGGCCTCTCTCTTCGCCTATAAGAAGCCTTCTGACCTAAAAACTCCGGGGGGTTCGACGTTTTTCCATGAAAAGTTTCGCTGCGCCGCCGCCACCGAAGGGGAGATTCGGGGGACAGAAAGTCTCTGTTCCGGCACCCTGCCGGGACGGGGAAGTGCCCCCGGAGTCATCTCCATCGATCTTCACCATCATCTCCATCGACCATCCATGTTTCCCCCATCTATGAGTGAGTAATCCCCCGCTGTAGGCTATGGGGATGGTAGGGATTGGATGAGATCGTTCATGTAATGGCATCAGATTGTTAGGGCATGGTGCCTACTATCTTTTATTAGTGCTTTAAGACTTTGTTGCGACTTGTTGTGCTTAATGCTTGTCACTAGGGCCCGAGTGCCATGATTTCAGATCTGAACATGTTATTGATTCATTATGATAGTATTGTTCTTGGTCTTATCTACAAGTTGTATAAACACGTTGTTGTCCGGAACCTATGGCCCCGAAGTGACAGAAATCGAGATAACCGGAAGGGAAAGGCTTTGATGTGAGGATCACATATGTTCACGGAGTGTTAATGCTTTGCTCCGGTGCTCTATTAAAAGGAGCACCTTAATTGCCAGTAGTTCCCTAGAGGCCCCGCTGCAAACAGGCTGGCAGGACAAAAGATGTGGTGCAAGTTCTCATTGCGAGCACGTATGACTATATATGGAACACATGCCTAGGATTGTCTAGTACTTGGGTGCTTTATCTTATTTATCTGCAATTGCCCTATGTTCTGATTGCTATGTGAATTGTCTTGTCCATGCAACGCCCGTCCATCCATCCCTATGCCTACCGCACTCGAATCCCACTGTTTACTGCTTTTGTTACTACTGTCTTTGTTTTCCTACTGCTGTTACTTTACTATTCCTACTACAAAATTGTTGCTACTGATAAACTGCTGTGAGCAAGATTGTTTCCAGGTGCAGCTGAATTGACAACTTAGTTGTTAAGGCTTATAAATATTCTTTGGCTCCCCTTGTGTCGAATCAATAAATTGGGTTTCACTTCCCTCGAAAATACTGCGATACACCTCCTATACTTGTGGGTCATCAAGACTATTTTCTAGCGCCATTGCCGGGGAGCATAGCTTTATTTATTAAGTTCACTTGGAATCACTATTGTTCAAGCTAAGTTTATCTTTCTCCTTGTTTGCTTCTTTCTTTATCAAAAATACAAAAAATTTAGTTCCTACTCTAGTTGTTATTTTTGTTGGTCTGTTATTGTCTTGCTTTATCATGCTTGATGTCAATGGTTGGTTTCTTTGAAACTGAATCTTATTGGCAAGGTGGGTTCACGGAAGATCAAAAGGATTATTATAAGGAACACCGCTTGTCACAAAAAGAGAAACACTTATGGGAACAAATTGATAGATTGTATACCATTGCTAGAAATGTGTGCTCTACTTATAATGTTACTTATTTCTGTGATGAATCTCGTTGCAGAAAGAGGTATAAACACCTCCCTTTTTAATGTGAGTATAATGATAATGATACCATATCTTCCTATGCTAAAGGAATTTATAACTTTTATGATGCGGAACAAATTGAAGAATTTATTGCTTGGAAGGGTGCTTTTGAACTTGCTAGTTTGCTTGAAAATATTGATGATTCACCTTACAAATATGAGGTGTATGGTATACTTAAATTTTGCTTTGATAATTACAAGGATGAAAATGGCTATATTCTTGAATATTTTAATAGATTCTTTCCACAAATGGAAGAGACCAATGCCTTGCAGGATCCTATGGAAGAAGAAATTGATGAACCTGAAATCTCATTAGATGAAAAAGAGGAGGAGAGTGATGAACAAAAGGAGGAAGAATGGATTAGCTACCCATGCCTACCTTCTAATGAGAGTAACTCTTTATCCCTTACATTATTTGATTGTCCCCTTGCTTACTAAAGGAGAGTGAATGTTATGTTCCTGAGGTTTCTCTTGAAAATGTTTATAATAAAGCTCTAGTGCTTGTAGATCATGAAGAGCATGCTTTATGTGATAGTTATATTGTTGAGTTTCTTCATGAGACTACTGAAAATTATTATGAGAGAGGAAAATATGGTTGTGGAAGTTTTCATGGTATTGAAACACCTCTCTATGTGCTGAAAGTTTTGGAGTTGCTCTTGTTTTATTTTCCTATGCCTGTCACTTTGTTATTTGCTTACATGATTCCTATGCATAGGAAGTGCGTTAGACTTAAATGTGTTTTGAATTTGCTTCTTGATGCTCTCTTTTACTTCAACTCATATTTCTTATGAGAGCATCCTCTCAAACTTTTATGCCTGAAGATGATAATATGTCTATTATTCTTGGGAGACCTTTTCTAAATACTGCAAGAGTTGTTATTAAATATAATAAAGGGAAGGTGACCTTCAATGTTAATGACAAGGAACACATTGTATATTTCCTCAAGAAGATTGAAAGGACTTATGGTTTGAATTTAATTGAACATGTTGAAGGCATTCAAGTTGGAGAAATATATTGTCCCATACCAAGAGAAAAATTTGAAACTATTATGATTGGGACCATTGATATCAAGGTTGAGGTAACATAATCATAAATGGAATACAAAGTTTTGTCTCATATGAAATTGTTTTGGTAGCAAGACCTGATCAACCTTGTTAACAAAAGGATTTCATTGAACAAAACAATGTTTTCACCGTGATTGTCTCCGCTTACTTCTATTCTATCCATTTAAGTTTTTTGCTTATGCCTAACTTAAAGGCGTTAAAGAAAAGTACTTATTGGGAGATAACCCAAAAGTTTTAGATGGATGAGTCTTGGAAGTTATTATCTCTGTAATAACCGCTCTTTATCCTTTTTATTTGTTTTTTGTGCCAAGAGTAACCTCTAATGAGAGAGAAGTAATGATTGGGAAAGTTGCTGTCCCGAAACAGATTTCTGTGCTTCACCGTAAAAATTCGTGAGAGAGCTCTGTATGTCGGATTGAGCTGTAATGTTTTGTGCTTCTGCCCCAGGTTGTTATATCACTTTCGTTAGTTCAACACTTTTTGATTTGAGCAACAGAAGGTCTTAGAAAAAATTCGTTTTTACCTGCTGGTCTGTTTTGACAGAATTTTGTCATTTTCTACATTTGCTTCTTGTTAGTTCCTTTTTGAGTTCTTTTGGGGAATTGAGCTTTTTGAGGGAAGTGCTACAGTAGCTAGTGTTCTAATGGAAGTTTATTTGGTGTTAGAACTGAATCTTAAGACTTATTCATCTTAAGTGCACTAATGTTGCTAATGAGATTGTATGAAGGAAAAATTTCAGGTGTATGGAAGGAATGAGTAATGAGATGAAGGATGGACTAAAGCTCAAGCTTGGGGATGCCACGCGTGTCACCCCAAGAAATATCCAAGAAGTACAAGCGTCAAAGCTTGGGGATGGCTTGGGCATCCCCTTCTTCATCAATAAAAATCTCAGGTTTCTTCCAACCACTTCATTTTTATTTGTTTCATGCACAGTTGTGTTGTTCTTGGAGCGTCTTCTTTTTCGTTTTTCGTTTTGGTTTTTAGTTTGCGTCGTTTGCTTAGTTTGCTGAATAAATTGGTTGGACCCCCCTCTTTCATACATTGGTGTTCAAATGGTTTGGTTTGGTTTGGAAAAGAGTAGGAAAGCTCATGCTTAAGTGGTAAAGAGAGCTTGTTTTTGACTGTGGCCTATGCTTTGTCATGCCATGCTTAATATTGTTTTGGCTTTATGCTTAGTATTCTTTGTTGTAGCATGACTTGTTATAAACAATTGAGATTTCTTAATGTGCCTTAGATGAACCATGCGTTGTTTTAGCATATTAAAGCATAGTATAGTGGTATTCTCCTTTGATGCTTTATTTGGGTTGACTTGGCGCATGCTCACACCATGTTATGACTATCTCAAGTCACCATAAGCCTTTATGATCCTTTAGTTTTCAACTTGTAGTATCACTTTATGCTTTGATCAATGATGTTTTGTCGCTCTGCATGATTATAGCCATTATTGCTCTCTCGTTTGTCGCTCCCTTACTATTGCTAGCCTTCACTTTCACTGAGTATTTTACTCATGTTTCCAACTCCCTTAAACCAAATATTGCCAAAGTGTCCACCATACCTACCTATTAGCATCATTTGCTACTTCCGTGCATATTCAATATGCCTTGTTTCCTTCTGAATAAAATGTTTGCTTGTTTTGAGAAAGTTATTTAGTAAAGCTCTCATGAACTTGATGGCACACTTTATTTTCTTGCACTTAATAAACCTGAACCATTGCGTCCTTCTTTGTTGCGTATATTCTTGCGCTTTATGAGTTGAAGTTAGCATAACCATGTATCATGGAGACCGCTTTCAACACTTCATTGGTACTTTGTACCTAGTTGATATCATGTTCTTTTGCTTATGGATCTCGGCGGTGTGAAATAAAAGTGGAACTTGTAAGATCATGGAGTTTGTATGTATGTTAGAGAAACGCCTGGGCCGCTAGCCTAAGCCATGCCTAATCATGGTGAAAAGTTGCAGCATAACCATAATGAGCATTCTATGAAGCATCCTCAATAAAAATCTATGCTCATAGTAAATAAAAAGATCGCTGAGATGCTCATTGTCTGCTTGCCTTATCATTTTGATTATGGGATAGCTCCTGTATCATGTGCAAGGGGTACCCCGTTGGCGGTTCTCTACGATACGTATATACTTACAATGACAAGAGCTTACTCGTGACTGAATTTGAGTAGCATGAGGATCGGTCTTCGTAAGTAAGGGGCATGAGACTTCGATTTATAACTTGTCAAGCATATCCTCTTAGTTGTGTCACTTTAACCTTAACCACATTAAAGATGCTTATGATAGGAGCAATGAGAGCTCAAAGCTAACGAGTACCATACTTTCAGCATTTGGAAGCCTTTCAAACTATTCAAAACCATTTCTTCTACTTGTTGAGTCTCCACATATTCTTTGAGCACTTTCTTGAGAGCATAGTGGCCATTCTTAGTTCTATGTGCATTGTCCCAAGACTTGTTGATTGATGCATACCTTGATACTGCTTGTTTTAAACTATTTGTATCTAGTCACTCTTGTAAACTTTGAAGGTGTCCTATGCATTTACTTTTGCTACTCTATTGAGGGACAAGCTGAATGCCACTATGCTATGTTTTCTTTATGTGAAACAAACAAACATCTTGCAAAGCATTGTTATTCATGAATCTTTTGTTTGTGCATTTTCATGTTGCATCATAGTTTCTTTGTCTTATTGCTAGAACTTTGTCTTTCATGTTATGATTAAAGTACTATGATCCCAGCTTTGAATGTTTTACAAATGCTTTGATCAAGTTTATGATGGTGCATGTCACCTCAAAAATTATTCTTTCTTTTTATCACTTACCTACTCGAGGACGAGCAGGAGTTAAGCTTGGGGATGTTGATACATTGCAAATGTATCTATAATTTTTGATGCTCCATGCTTAGTTTTATCCACTTTCTTGTGTTTTGTCCACACTTTGGAGTACCTTTCATATGATTTCTTGGACTAACCTATTAACAAGAGCCATAGTGCCAGCTGCCTGTTTTCTGCTGTTTTTGGTTCCAGGAAAGTCAGAAAATGAATATTCTCGGAATTGGACGGGACAAAAGCCAAAGTGCCTATTTTTCTAGAAGACTCCAGGAGCCAGAATACGAGACGGAGAAGAGCCAGGGGGTGGCCACACCACCTGGTGGCGCGGGCCAGGCCAGGCCGCGCCAGGGGGTGGTGTGGGCCCCCAGGCACCCCCCTCGGCCTCTCTCTTCGCCTAAAAGAAGCCTTCTGACCTAAAAACTCTGGGGGGTTCGACGTTTTTCCACGAAAAGTTCCGCTGCGCCGTCGCCACCGAAGGAGAGATTCGGGGGATAGAAAGTCTCTGTTCCGGCACCCTGTCAGGACGGGGAAGTGCCCCCCGAGCCATCTCCATCGATCTTCACCATCATCTCCATCGACCATCCATGTTTCCCCCATCTATGAGTGAGTAATCCCCCGCTATAGGCTATGGGGATGGTAGGGATTGGATGAGATTGTTCATGTAATGGCATCAGATTGTTAGGGCATGGTGCCTACTATCTTTTATTAGTGCTTTATGACTTTGTTGCGACTTGTTGTGCTTAATGCTTGTCACTAGGGCCCGAGTGCCATGATTTCAGATCTGAACATGTTAATGATTCACTATGATAGTATTGTTCTTGGTCTTATCTACAAGTTGTATACACGCGTTGTTGTCCAGAACCTATGGCCCCGAAGTGACAGAAATCGGGATAACCGGAAGGGAAAGGCTTTGATGTGAGGATCACATGTGTTCACGGAGTGTTAATGCTTTGCTCTGGTGCTCTATTAAAAGGAGCACCTTAATTTCCAGTAGTTCCCTAGAGGCCCCGCTGCAAACGGGCTGGCAGGACAAAAGATGTTGTGCAAGTTCTCATTGCGAGCACGTATGACTATATATGGAACACATGCCTAGGATTGTCCAGTACTTGGGTGCTTTATCTTATTTATCTGCAATTGCCCTATGTTCTAATTGCTATGTGAATTGTCTTGTCCATGCAACGCCCGTCCATCCATCCCTATGCCTACGGCACTCGAATCCCACTGTTTACTGCTTTTGTTACTACTGTCTTTGTTTTGCTACTGCTGTTACTTTACTATTCCTACTACAAAACTGTTGCTACTGATAAACTGTTGTGAGCAAGATTGTTTCCAAGTGCAGCTGAATTGACAACTCAGTTGTTAAGGCTTATAAATATTCTTTGGCTCCCCTTGTGTCGAATCAATAAATTGGGTTTCACTTCCCTCGAAAATACTGCGATACACCCCCTATACTTGTGGGTCATCACACCCCCTCTCCAAACGAGACGTACTCCATGTTGGGAGGAACTCGGTAAAATATCATCGTCTCCGCGTGTCTCGGTTATCTCTCTATCCGAGCTCTTACTTATGCACTTTACTTTGTGATAGCCTTCGTGCTTGAAGTATATATCTAGCTATCACATAGTTGCTTGTCTTGCTTAGCATAAGTTGTTGGTGCAAATAGGTGAACCCTAGTTGTTCTAGGTTTTGTGCTTAACAAAGTAAACGCTAGTTTAATTCCGCCTTTGTTGAGCCACTCTGGGAAAAGTTTTTAAACCGCCTATTCACCCCCCTCTAGGCGGCATCTATATCCTTTCAATTGGTATCAGAGCCCGGTCTCTCATTTTAGGCTTCACCGCCTTGAGAGTAAAGATGTCGGCTAGGGGATTAGTGCACAATGAAATGTTCATATTCGATGGCACAAATTATGATATATGGAAAACTCGTATGCTTATTCATTTTTGGGACATGAACCCAAATTTGGAGCGTATTGTAGATATAGGTTTTTCTCCTCCAATGGATTTCGAAAATCTATCTTGTGAGCATGAGAAAAACTTATATCTCGATGCTCAAGCTTCTAATGTGCTTGTTAATGTAGTGAGCTATGTAGTTACTTCTTCAATCATACCTTTTTGGAGTGCTCATGAGTTATGGATAAAACTTCAAGATAAATATGATGTGTCCAACATTATTGAGGATAATTGTATTGCTTCCACTACCGGCCGTGATGAGTTCTCATCTTCTTCCACTTCACCAAAGTGTGGTAAGACACAAGGTAATGATATGGTGAGTGGTGACGAATATTGCAATGTTGATAGTGAGCTTACTCTTATTGATCCTTCTTCTCTATCTCATTGCAATACTTCATCTTTGGACTCTAACACTTGTAGCACCCAAAACTCCTTATATGCTTGTGTTGTTAGTCCTTGCATATCATGTAGAAATGGCTTGAACAAATCTCATGATGATATGCTTGCTTTGCCTTGTTGCCATGATAAATGTGCTTCTATTTCCTCTAGTACTTGTGTTGCTAACCATGTAGAGGAAATCGAAGAATGTGTGGGACAAGGCAAGGTTGCTATTGGAGCTTCAAGTGTTCCCCCATCATCACCTTCTCCCAACATTCACTTATGCCTCATGACTAAGGAATCAAAGGTAACTTCTCCTTTGGATCCCAATGCACCTAATGATGATGTGAATGCCAACTTAGATGAGGTAGAAGATGATGTTGCTTCTTTAAAAGAGAAGGGGGAGCTTGTTCTTCGTGCTCTACACAAAAATAAAAATGCTTGCTCCACTTTCATTGAAATCTTGAACTTTGCCATTGAAAGTAAGGAACTAATTTTTGAGCATGAGGACACAATTGAAAACATGAGTAGTCTTGAGCGTGAGTATTCTAATGACATTGCAAACCTAAATGATGCTCTTGAGGAGGAACAAACCACCAAGGAATCTCTTGAGGAGACCTTTGCTCTAGAGCTTTCTAGAGTGAAGAAATCTCATGATAGAGAATTTGAGGCAGCAAGTGCCCTCCAAATTAAAAATGATGAGCTTGAATTTGCTTATGCTAAACTCTTTGAGGATTCAGAGCACCTCAACAATGGATCTAGGGTTATCAAGGGGGATCTCATCAAACTCACCAAGTCACATGACCAACTTAAAGCTTCATACTCTAAAGAGCTTTCCAAGTTACCCTCACCTCTTACTACCATTAATGATGCTTGTGCTACTAACTCTATCCCTTGTGAAGCATCTATTGTGAAGGAGAATGTTGAGCTACATGCTCAACTTGCTTTGCTAACTAGCAACTATGGTAAATTGGAAGAGAGTCATGCTAACCTATCAAGCTCGCATGAGGATCTTCTAGTTTCCCATGGTAGGCTAAAGTTGGCTCATGAGGCCATCATGTCAAAGGTAACATCTAGTGGGCCTCATGTGGACATTAGCACTATATCTACTCCAAATGTTATATTTCCATGTGTTAGTCCTTGTAATTCATCCTCTCACAACCATGCTATATCTCGTGATGAATTACATTCCGTGCCTTGTTGCTCTGACAATGTAGCAGCCACTTCCTCTAGTACTTTTGTTGAAACTAACCATGTAGAGGAAATCAAAGTTCTCAAGGCTCAAGTCACTTCTTTGAAGAATGACTTGAAAAAGGGTCATCAAGGGAAAACTGCACTCAACAAAATCTTGAGTGTGCAAAAATCTCCGAATGACAAGAGTGGGCTTGGATTCAACTCCAATGTCAAGAACAAGTCCACTATCTATTTGAAGCACAAGGACAACAAGAAGAATGGCCAAGATCAAGTCAAGAATCCGGCCAACATTGTTTGCTTCAAGTGCAAGGAAGAAGGGCATCATGTTAGATCTTGCCCATTGAAGAAGAAGTCTCTTAGTGTGAAGCAACAAAGGAAGCGGCCTCAAGCTCCACCTCAAGTCGTGGACGGGCCCCTTCCTAAGAGGACTACTCAAGCTCTTCCTCGAGTTGTGGCCTCACCTAAGAAGAAAGATGGCAAGATAAGAACTTGCTATATATGCCGTGAGAAGGGGCATATTTCTTCCTCATGCACTATTGGTATCTCCTCATCCAACCCTATCATTATTGATGATGTTTATTCTCTTTGTAAGGATGAGGTTGGCAACGTGATTGCCAAATTTGTTGGTGCTCAATGTGGGTTCAAGAAAAGAACCATTTGGGTTGCCAAGCCTATTGTGACTAACCTCTTAGGACCCAACTTGGTTGGGGACCAACAAGCCAAAACTTGATCAATAGGTATTATTGGAGGGCATTGGAGACTTGGCTACATCATGAAGAATTAAGGGAACTTCAATTATATTCTCTCAAGCCAGGTCATTTAGTTTATCATGCTTGTATCATATATTCGATGTCCCTCCTTGCGGTAACATGTGCTCAACTTATTTACAATGAAAGTTACTTGCCCCTTGTGCATGTGTTAGTTTTGTACCTTGCATGTGCTTTGTATATGTTGTGCTTCCTACTTGCTTAACTTGAGAAATCAAGTATGTGTATGTTGACTTGCACACCATGTATGTGTTTCGTGTTTGAGCCTATTGCATCTTGTTTCTATCTTACTTGGCTCTTGCGAGAGATTAATGGACTATCCCATTTTTGGGGAGTGTTATGCCTGGGCATTCCACAATCCTAAAAATATGTGTACATGAGGAATACCACCTAGTATTGATATTGCAATATTATCTAGTCTCTATGTGGTATGATTCTCATGAGAAATTAAGTTCTATAATGTCCATTAATTATCTCTATGTGGATCGTTTTGCCTCGTGTCGAGATTTATGGATGTATCACATTATGGGGGAGTCATATGCTTAGTGCATATTACAAGCTGAGAAAATGTGAATAGTTGAGGTTGTGTCACATATAATTGATATTGGAAATTATCTAGTTCCTATGTGGCACGTGAGCTCAAACAAGTTCCTTTTTGATATAATGGTTTTATCTCTTATCTTTTGGATCTTGTTTGCAAGAGATTTCCTTGGTATGGGTTTCATCATATATGAATTCTTATATCTAAGTTGGCAAGAATTTTGCCTCTAGTTATTCTAATCATTGTTGTACATGATTGGTTAACTAGTTGAAACCCTCAAGGATCTCTTTCATGTCTTGGTTTTTAATTCCTATCTTTTGACACTTGCTTTCTCTTTGAATATGATCTTGGATATATTTTCTATCTACCACCGAGAAATATTTGCAAGACCTTTGTCCTTGGACAATCGGTACTATAATATGTGGTAGATGTTCTTGATCATTTTCACATTGGATTTTGCTTTATTTTCCTTATCTCTTGCCAAGAATTTGTTGTGTCTTGTATCCCATGTATTCCTCAATCCATATGGATCTTTATTTATCTTGAAATCATTTAGTTCTCTAGTTGATGTAGGTAGGGATGATGATCCCATGTGTGTGAATTTTGTATTCAAATGCAGAATCTTAAATAATGCACTAATCATGGGGGAGTTCTCCTATATTATTTCGAACACTCATTTTATGCTTGTTCATAATAGGTTTTGATCCATACCATGTTTTATGCCTTTGAAGATAAATCTTTTCTTTGATACTTTGTGTCATTCTTGTAAAATGTTGAGAGTTTGGATCCTTTGTTGGAACCTTTTATTTTTCAATTGGTATATTGTTTGGGAGTTGATTTTCTCATTCCATGCTTTCTATTTAACCATTTGAATGAGATAAATCGTTGAGCATTTTTATCTGTTTATCCTCTTTTGCTCTTTGGCTTTAGCTTAGTTCATTGGTTGATTGTGTTCGGTCATGTGTTGATTTGACTCTTTGATGCAATTTGGACATCTTCTATTGTGTCACTCTCTTGTGTATAACCTCTTTGTTTACTTCGTGTTTTTGTTCAAATTGTATCTCCTTTTTGGTTCTTGAAATCTTGTGCATGCATATTTACTACATGTTCTATATTATGGCATGCTTTCTTTCTTGATCCAATATATAGGGGATTCTCCACCAAATCCTATCGGCTAAGATGTGCATGAAATTCAATTTCATATCAATATGCACATATTTATGTGGAGTTTCTCCTATGTATTGTAGTTTATCTAACTACTTTGGACCCAATGAGTTTTGGGACCATTGTGTACTTGAATGTGTTATAGGTACATTGGAGATTCATTGGATGCTTGTCTCAATAATAAGAAGATGTGG
This sequence comes from Avena eriantha, assembly GCA_910589775.1. Lineage (NCBI taxonomy): Eukaryota > Viridiplantae > Streptophyta > Magnoliopsida > Poales > Poaceae > Avena > Avena eriantha. The sequence continues at coordinate 428,763,482 of OU342746.1, forward strand.
TGACTAAATGATAATTGGGGGCAAGCTAGGATGATCAACAAACTCATATCTACTTCATCCTACCAATGGTATCTCGGTAACAAGTATCCCTCTCATGCATACTTCTCTAGCATCCAACCTTTGTGGTTGCATCATGGCATGATTTCCTTCTGTTGCTTTTATTGCGGTTCTTGCAAGATTTTATTCTATCATCCTTATTGTTATATGAGTAAGTTGAGATGAATGCATATTTTGGGGAGTATATAAAAATCATGTTTATGATTCACCAATCCCACATATGCCAATCATTTCATCAGTTTCTCTTATGTACTATATGGATGAATTTGCAAGGTTTATTTGTTTTTATGATACGTGTTGCCTTTCCCAATGCATTCCAACTAGATCTTGTTCCCTTGTGATAGTTGTGATGTATTCGTTGGTGTTTGAAGGTCATTGATATTCAGTAAGATAAATATGAGCCTTTGGCCATGCTTTCTAGCAAAAATCTTATTGGCACTATCTATGACTTTCGTTTGGATATCTTGTTCATTCTTGAGTATCCATTTTTGTGTGTGCATGTTTCTTTGTGGATGTATATCTTGGTGATTGTTGTCTACCTAGAAAATTATACACATGATTATGGCTAAATCTCTAGTTGATATCTTTTTTTCTTTGGAGTCTACACCTTGTGCTCCGTTTATGCTTCGGTGGCTCCAAATGTTTTGCTTTGAGTGCTTGACCTTTTCATTTGCATCTTTTGGCACTCGTTGGTGTTAAGAAAGTTGATATCTCATGCCTTTGTGTTGTTATGTAAGTTTGGGGGAGCAAGGATACCATGTTTATGAACTTTCCATTCAAAGCAATTATTATATTTGGTGCATAAACCTTGCGGAGCTTTCCTAATTTACCTAAGAACACACATTTGCTTTCTTGTTCTTGTTTGGTGTTTTGTTTGATTATGGGGAGCTATTATTCCATAATTGTGCACTTTGTTGTGCATGAACCTTGGGGAGCTTCCTATTTTAATCTAATTACCCATTTGCTCTCATCATAATATCTTGTCTCTTGCTTGTGCTTGTGGTTTAAATGATATAGAGGGAATGAGGATGCCATGTTTGTGCATACTGTATTCAAATGCAAAATTATAATTTGTGCACAAACCTTGGGGAGTCTCCTCATATTATTTAGATCACTCTCTTTTCAACCTTATCATAATATCTATCTTTCTTTTAGTATCTTCCTTTTGTGAAGTGCTTCTTTCGATCTTTTGATTGCTTGCTTCATTCGTTGATGCTTCTTCACCATTTTATTTCTTTGCAATCTTTGGATCCTCAGTTTAGTTTGATTTCCTCATGGTATTCATCATTGGATACGTGTATTTGATTCCACTCACATTATGAGAAATGCACACCATATGGAGGAACTCTCACTAAATTGGCCTTCTAAAGTTCTTCACCCATTTCGGCAATCGATGCCAATGGGGGAGAAGTTTTAGAGGGTTTTAGGAAATTTGGTTGTGTGTTGTGAGTTTTGTACTTAAACACTTGCCTCGTGTGCTTTGCATCTTAGTGTGCTGTATGGCATCTTGATTATATAGAGAAAACTCCACCACCGATAATGGTTGGCAATATATGCAATGAAATTCAAGTTCATCCACACGTGCATAGATTGTGGGGAGTTTTCTTTATATTGTGGTTGTACTAACATCACATACTTGTGTTGTTTTTGATGTTAGCACAATGTTTTCTTTGATTAATTCCTTATATAAACCCTCTCAAAGGGATTGTCATCAATTACCAAAATGGGGGAGATTGAAAGTGCATGTGTGCCCCCATGTGTGGTTTTGGTAATTAATGACAATCTTTATGGACTTATGTTTGCATTGAGTTTTACCTATAGGATTTGTCCATAGGCAATGCTTGAACCATACGTTGGCTTCAAGGTTGGGAGAAGAAGAAAGTTAAGAAGATTAAGTGTTGACCAAGGTTTCAATGAGTGATCTAGAGATTGGTCAAGTGAGAGTTGAGCCTATAGCAAGTGTGTCTTGAAGACTAAATTTGGGGTGATATCTCTTATGTTCCTTCAAGACATCAACATAATGAAGAAAGAAGAAATGATATGCAAGTTCAATATGAGCTATCTCGAAGAGATCATTTGCTTGGAGCTTGCCATCCTATGGTTATCATGGATATGGGAAGATGATATGCCCAAGAGAGAATCTCTACCATAGTTGAGTATGGGAGAGCAATTTGCAAGTCTTCACCAAGCTAGTGCAATCAAGAAAAGTGTTCCATCTTGAGGTGGACAAGGTCGCTATCGTCAAGCTCAAGTGGAATATGCTCAAGGCAAAGATATGTTCTTGATAGGGTTTCTTTCTTACCCGTCTCATGGTGTTAGTTGGGGAGACCGGTTTATAGGATAGATAGCCGTACTATCAACAGGGGCTCTCGAGTGAGTAACTTGATCATATCCTTCGGAAAGAGCTCAAACCTTTGCATACTTGGCATCATATTTCTTGGTTGTTATTTGAATATTATCCATGTGAGGTTCTTTAGCTTTTGTTAATCTTCATGACAAGCCCAAGTTCATCGAAAACGGATTTCATATGCATTCTCTGTCGCGTTTTCGAGGTTGGAGGTTTTACCGGTTTGTCTTTTCTAGATAGGTTAAACATTTCATCATTTGGTTCTATCCTCCATTGCTGGACTATGATGGTTCTCTGTATGATCTTGTAGATCTCGTTACTATCTTCAAAACGAGCCCAAGATCATCAAAATCGGAGTGCGGATGCAAAAGTTACGGTCGTTTCAGTTTTGCTATTTCTGTCAGTTTTGCCTTGGGCGGAATGTCCGGCCGTTTTCGGCCGGAGTGTCCGATCTGGCCGGAATGTCCGACTGATTCTCGCCGGACTGTCCGGCCCTGGGGTTTTGTCGACCTACTCGGACATTCTGTGTGCCATTTCGAACACCACCCGAACACTGGCCGGAAACTTTGCTAGGCCGGAGTGTCCGGTGGTTGTCGCCCGGAGTGTCCGGCTAGGCCAGACTGTCCGGCCTGTTTTTGCCGGACTGTCCGGGGTAAGCGGCTCCCAACGGCTCTGTTTCCAGGGGCCCTATATATAGGCCCCTTCTTCTACCTTGGTTGTAGCGGTTTTTCCAACCTCAAGAACCCTAAAACTGAGCCACCATTGTTGATCTCTTGAGCTTGCTTCCCTCTCAATCCCTCCTATGATTCTTGCATATTCTTGAGGGATTTGAAAGAGGAGATCTAGATCTACAATCCCACCAATCAATCTCTCCTCTAAGTGAGGGGAACATATTGGGATCTAGGTCTTGGAGTCTTTTGTGGATTTCCTCCATTGTTCTTCCTCTCTTATTCCCCCACAAGCTTTTGTAGCTTTGGTGGAATTTGGGAGTGAAGGACTTGAGCACTTCTTGTGTTCTTGCCATTGCATTTGGTGCATCGGTTTGAGTTTTCGGTGAGGATTCGATTGGGTGAAAGGTGAGAAGCTATTTACTCTTGGGTTCATTGGAACCCTAGACGGTTTGGTGGTTTTGCAGGTTTGTGGATTACTTAGGGCCTCCAATTAAGTTGTGGAGCTTTCCCCAAGCTTGTTTGTTGGGAGCCTCCAATTAAGTTGTGGAGAAGTGCCCCAACCTTGTGAGAGGTTCCGGATTGCCACCGACAAGTGCACCGATAGTGGAAGTGTGGATCGATCCCGTTGGAGTGAGATTCACAGGAGAACAAGGGAGGCCTTTTGTGGCATTGGTGGTTTGATACCACCCCCTCTCCAAACGAGATGTACTCCATGTTGGGAGGAACTCGGTAAAATATCGTCGTCTTCGTGTGCGTCGGTTATCTCTCTATCCGAGCTCTTACTTATGCACTTTACTTTGTGATAGCCTTCGTGCTTGAAGTATATATCTAGCTATCACATAGTTGCTTGTCTTGCTTAGCATAAGTTGTTGGTGCAAATAAGTGAACCCTAGTTGTTCTAGGTTTTGTGCTTAACAAAGTAAACGCTAGTTTAATTCCGCCTTTGTTGAGCCACTCTTGGAAAAGTTTTTAAACCACCTATTCACCCCCCCTCTAGGCGGCATCTATATCCTTTCACGCAGCACTATCGATTCATTGTCCAGCTACCATGTCCTTGCTAGGGCCTTTAGTAGTTATTAAGATAAACAGACCAAAGTATTACACTATGTGACGTAACAGATATTACCTAGAGAATATCTTCCCTCTGATGTACTCACTTTACTGTCACCATGTTTCTTGACATGAAGATCATCGATCTTCGGGGTGTTGGGTACCTGACAAGTTATAGGATCGAGACAAAAGACAAGAGACAAACATACTTGTAGACAGATTACTTTATAAATACACTTACCCCATACAAAAATATGATGTCAGAATTGTATGTCTCAACCCTCGAGACAAAAGACAAGAGACAAACATACTTGTAGATAGATTACATGTAGTTGTGAGGTTATGTCTCAACCCTCGATCGGTGAGGATTACTCAAACATAATTAGATCAACAATTATAAATATTATATTGAATATTCTTGAGAGATGAATAACATTAGTCTTATAATGATGTCAGAATCCTGAGGGAATCAAGAATACAAGTAGAGGACCATGTTTATGATGTGGAAATATAGTGGAGATGGTGATAAAGATGGTGTCGACGGTGGTAGAGTGACGGCGTGGTGCAGATGATGGTGGGCGGCGTTGTCGCTCCGTTGTCAGGTTGTAGACAAGTACGTCGGAAGGAGGTCCTCATGACAAGGAGAGAAATGGGTCATGATGCAGGTGGAGGTCCGGGATGGTGACACTTAGTTTACCTAGGTTCAGTTCTGATTGTGGTGGTCGGAATCTACGTCCTACTATCAAACACTATAAGGCAATAAGCCAAAGAGTTATAGAGACAATGGTGAATGTGAATGACCGTACCCTAAGGGTCTCTTGTAGTCTGTATTATATAGACATCCGGATTGAGGTTTACATAGATGATCACATCCAGCTATGCTACACGTTACTTTTCAAGATGGACGGTTAATACTACGTCTTAGTCCAAGTCTTCTAGAGTTTGGGTCAGAGTAGGTAAGTCTTTTAGGTCTTCCTGTAGCCAGATGGACCTCCTTCTTTCTCTTATACGGGCTACCCGGTGAGCTTATAGATCTACCACCAATGGGCCACCCTAGTATCCCACTACTAGGAAAAGACTTATAGAAAAAAGGTACCACTGGCGCACCAAATTTTGCGTCCGCTAGCGCCCCACTACACCTGTGCTCCGGCACTATCCAACTACCCCCAGCACCCCACTACACCTATGCTCCGACACTATCCAACTACCCCCAGCACCCCACTACTCCTGTGCGCCGACACTAACCCGCAACCATACCCTGCTCCTCATCTCGCAGCTACCCCCGGCGCGCACACCTCGCTTGCGTTAGTGTGCAAAAATAAAAACTTCATGTGTCGGTAAAATGAAAATGATAAAAATTTCAAATTTTAAAATCCTTTGAGATGTAATTATGTAATGTGATTTGAGTTCTTAGAAAAAATAAAAACACAAATTTGATATATTTTGCAAAAAAAATACTGTGTCGTTAAACGGTCATAACTTTTGCATACGATTTCGGATCAAAACAAAATTATATGAAAATTCATCTATGCTAAAAGTTACAACCGAATTCAACCAACCTACGGTCATTTACCCCTTTTATATTTCTCAAATTCGAACGCAATTTTTATACGATATTTTGAAGATTTGGACACTACTAAATGATTTTATTTGGAAAACCTTGCAGTACATTATTAAAAATACATGATGCATGGTGAAAATGATGATATAGTTAGCATATTTGGATTCTACTCATTTTTTTATCAATTTAGACATATTATTTATAGAATTACGATTTACGGATTTATAGATATGAATTATTCCATATTAAATGGAGAAAGGCAAAATAAAAATAAAAATCATTTTATTGTTATTTGAATTCATGATTATTATTAATTTTTTAGAATAATCGTTTGGAATCCAAAAAATAAAAGCATGTGACATAATGGTCCAAGGATTAATAGGATTGATAGGATACTATTATCAATAAAGTATAATTTTTTTCTCGGAAGGTCAATCGGAAGGAACTCAGAAGTTAAGTGTGATGGGACCGGAGCAGTCTGAGAATGAGTGATTGATCGAGAAGTGCCACCACGAGTGAGAAATTTTATTTAAGATTAAACGTGCTTAGAGTTAAGAGATGTCTCCTATGCGATTAAACAGTCAAACAATTGAAATATTTTGATTTTTTTGGAAACAAATCTATCACTTACCGCCGGCGCACAGGCGCTACCTCAATACCACCGGCATAAACATCTCTATCAGAGGTACACCCGGAAAGTAGATCCCCGATAGTAGCCCACATAACTATCCAAGATCTTCATTCGGATAAATGATGGCTTGAGTCAGAATCCGTCTTCAAGCGTTAATGGTCTTCAAAAGGAGAATCTTGAAGGATTACTCAAACTTCAACAATTAAACTTTTATCTAAATCAAGACGAGTTAGACACATGTTAGTGTTTATCTTCTGTCGCGCTCAATCATTTTGAGGCGAAGATATTTGCGTGACCAACCAATGGTGGCCAATTTCCAAACTTCGCATAGCATCTTCTGACAACCAATGTCGTCAATCTGAAAACATCTCATCACGCAGAGATAGTGTTGTTAGTGAGGTCCAGTTTCACGGAGGAAACGATGAGTCATAGTTTAATGCATGCGAGAATTAAGGAGCTGAATGACGTGCGGACGCGTGGGCCAAAGTATGCGCCCACCTTCCCCATGCCTGGCGGCAATCCACTACAAAAACACCCCATGTTCGACACTTTTTGTGGTAACATAAGCAAAATGCAGCACCTGCAAAAGCTGGTTGCCAGAGGATAGAAATTGCGGCACCATTTTTTTCGCCGAGGCCACGCCGTGGTAGATACAACGTATAAGTGCGACCACAAGTGAGCAATTTTACCTAAGATTAGGCGTTCTTAGAGTTAAAGATGTCCCCTGTGCCATTAAACGGTCAAATAATTCAAATATTTTTTTTAAAAATGGAAAACAAATCTGTCACTTGCCGTCGGCGCACATGCTTGCACGCCAGCACTACCTCAATACCACCGGCATGAACATCATCGGCGCACAGGCTTGCAAGCCAGGTCCTTCTGATTCTAGCTATAGAAACACTTTAGTGAAATCAACAACGTTGGCCTGTTCATCTGAGTAGATAATTTTAGCACCAAACCTGCTATAACTGGGTTACAAATGGTACAAATGTATGAAAAAACACTTAACACTATAGGAAGAAATGCAAAAAATAAACTATTATATATGAAAGAATAGTACCCGTTGGTAGATGCAAGGAATAAAAACATAACTTAATGCCACATCTTAGATATTCTCGTGAACTGATGTTTCATGTCCCTGGCGATCACGTAAACAAACAATAATAGTAGCATGGATCATTATTGTTTTCTTGAAAGATCCAACAAATTCTTATTAGCATATGGAAAGCTTCGTACAACAAGTTGTACAATGAACCGGTATCGTCCGAACAAAATTATGCCCGGAAGCGAGAAGAAAAAATAAAAGAAAGGAAAAACTCGAGGCGACAAGTGAGCCACCCTCATGGATCGCTACTGGCATGTAGAGCACAAAAAACTGGCACTGGGATCAAAGTTAAATATTTATCATCGAACTATTTAGCACAAGAAAAGATATATCTAACTAGTACCGGAAACGGTTCAATACATGGTATAGTAGAGACAATAAAAACACTACACAATAGTCCATAACAATATATTTGGAAACAACCAATTATAAGAAACTTGTACCGTGTAGCTCCTTAAACATACGTTCTCAAAGTGCAACTAATAATAATCAAAGGCAGTACCTTTTGACTTCCCTTTAGAAAGAACTAATTCACAACTATAGACTTATTTTCTTAGCATGCTAACCTGCATGGAAAATAGAATTTTATAGGAACTAAAGCATATTGCAAACTAATTGACAAATTTTTACAAGCTAGTGGCAGATACTCGGATTTTGTAAATAGACACAACCTGTCCTAAATCGGAAGTAACACAGTTTGTACTATGAAAGAATGAGTTGGCAACATAATAAATTGGTATCAAGTAGTACATAATTGCTATTCTGTGTAACTACAGAGCAAACCACCAGCATGCTTTCACAACATAAGGAAACACACATCAATGCATCAGAGATCAGACACATCTCAAAGAAAACGTTGTAGTGCAACACCGATCTAAGATCGAAGCTTCTCGCTGCCCCAAGGCAGACCCTTCCCTGCTGCACCACCGCATAAGAAGGAGGAAGGTGGTCGTTGAACAACGACGGTGGCGCGCCACTCCACCTCGAAGGACAGAGGCGAGGGAATGGAGGCACCACGCTGCTCGCCAAATTGCCTCCCCTGCAGCTCCTCTTCCTGGCCTCAATCCCTAATTTCTCTCTCGATTGAATCGGTGTCGCTACCTGAAGCGAAAGGATAGATCGTTACATTTGATTTTAGTGTGTTTCCTGGGCCCAGTTAACCACATCTAACCGATTTGTGCTCCAGAGTAGCTTCCCCTGGAGATATTTCGGCCCATGCGGGATTGATGAAGATCGAATGGCTAGGAAGTGCAAACAGGAGAGATCAGACAGTCTAGAATGCAAAGGGCGTGAGGAAGCTCCAATTTGGCTCAGTTATAATATCTCTAATTTAACGATTAAGAGTGCAAGAGCATGTCAAAACAAGCATAGCATTAGATTGGCTCATTAGAACACCTACATCATTTAATCAAGACTATCAAACACTTTTTTTTATATTCTTTGTCTTTCTGAACTTCAGTTTTTCAGTAGCGAGATCATGTCAAAACTTAGTGTGCTTAATCACACTGGCTAGACTTGGAAGAACACTTGTGACCGCCATCAAGTTTTCTTTTGACTTTAATAACAAATTCTCACAACGATTAAATAAGTATTCCAACCTTTGCTTGCAACGCTGACCAATGAGAATATCCAGACTCTTGCCCATTACAACATTGTTGCTACAGATATTTAACTAACTCATAGCCAGAATCCAAGAGTTTCCATTGTAAGATCGTTAGTAAGCTAGCGGTGTTGTTGGCATCCCCTGGCATGCGATATTATTGCAGACATGCACAAAAGCTATATCATAGTTTAATCAATAGGTAAATATTTTGCATTCATCTCAATTACCGCTAAATGTTAGTTCTTTCAAACAAATCATTTCAAGAGTGTTATCACGTCGATCATCACCGCTAAACTCTTAAGACAATTAAATAACACCCAAGTCATCATTCATAGACTTTCTCTTATTCTCTTATTTTATTTATTAAAATTATTTTAAAGACAAGACTAGGTTAGCTAAAAGAACTAGAGCAAAAGCTATTTAAATAATTACCCATACACATAAAAAAACTACTCTAACTATCAAGACATACTCTCACTTAACATAATATCTTTAATACTATATGAATTAGCATGGACATTTCAACTTTCACAAGTGGGAGCTATGGATATACCACTCGTCAATGACTTCACGCTTCTCTTCCATATGACGTTGTTGCGTCAAAACGTGTTCCGACTGAGTTACGTTAGCAGATAATGATGCATACCCCAGCGCCAAGGGTGATGCACCGCAACTCATCTTGGAAGAGGCCTGCTAGAAAAGGGAGGGGGTGACTGCAAGATTGCCAAGGGGGATTGCCATGAAGTTTTCTAGGGTTTGGGTGCGTGGGGTAGTTGCTTGACCATTTGTGCCTTTGCTAGGCCTGCCCGGCTGGTTTGGGCTGGGGTTCTCTCCCCTTTTTTATTTTTATAAAATTGTTTCCTTTTATTGTTTTATGGTTTTCGTTAAAACCATTTTTAAATAGTCAAAGAAAAGAAAAAAATATACAGGAAGGTAAGGTTTTAATTTGAATTAAAATATAGAAGAATTTCTATGATTTGATAAAATAGTTGTTTCCAATTTTAAAAAAAATTGGAGATAGTGCAAGACATGGGAAAAATGAATTTGGGAGATATCGCAAAACATGGAAAAATGAAACCAACCTACCGCCTCACGTTTTCTTGGCCACGTGGAAGCCATAAGAATTAATATGGGAGATATTGCAAAACATGGAAAAATGAAATCAACCTATACCACCTAACGTTAAAGTATTTTTTTTTGACAGTCAATACCATATATATTTATAGTAGCAAATGGCCGCCTCACGTTTTCTTGGCCACGTGGAAGCCATAAGAATTAATATGGGAGATATTGCAAAACATGGAAAAATGAAATCAGCCTATACCACCTAACGTTAAAGTATTTCTTTTTTTGACAATCAACCTATACCACCTAACGTTACATGAGCTGTCTTCAGAAATTACAAAATATAGTTTAAAAGAAGCTAGCAAATCATCGAGATCTTTAAACGCTTTCTTTCTCCATGACACAATCTTGCACTTTTTCGAAGACAGACACATAAAAAAGATATAGTTATCAAACCAAACACCTGCAAATATTGACAAGGGTTCTCCCATAATTTTAGTTTGAGCCGCAGTGCCAAGGCTACGTGCATGTCCGCAGACATTAGAGTAATCAACCAATATCGGCAAGAGTATCAACACTAGTATTCCAGGGAAGACGAACCGAACAGTCTGGTCGACATCGTCGGGGAGACGAGAGTACGAATCACCATTGTCGAGGACATAACAACCGATATAGATATTGCGAGGATAAACCTCCTCGCGACGACCAACAAAAACAATCCAAGTTCGATCTGGCGAAGTAAGATCTGAAAGACCATACCTAAAGAAATTTGGTTTTCCAATACCACCATTGATGATGGGGAGAAACTCTCGTCGTCGAATGAATGGTCGAAGAACACTTACTGAAGTTATCATCTCCATCGCCACGAAGGCTAAGAAGCAGACTACCACCAAAACCAACACTAAACTACTGAAAAACTACTTTTTATTGGAAAAGATCCCCCGCCTCTCCCCATGCCGGCAAGGCCAGCCGGAGGAGGGGGGATCAATGGACGAAGGAGGAGAAGTTGTGGCGGCTAGGGTTTCCGAGGGCTGTCCGGTTTCTTCCTCTCCCAGATCGAGAGGAATTCACGTTAAAGTAGTTCCTAGCGATATAAAATTGCGTAAGCAGACGTGCCCAGCAAACTTGGCGGGCTTCATGGATCTGGTCGATGGACGGAATGGTCGGGACAAGAGATGCTACGTATACGTATTAGGGAAAGTTCTATTCCGAAGTCGCTCGTCGCACTCCACTTGGATCGAGAGGAGGCGAGCACGTCGTATTCGTAGAGCTGGCAAGGTGCGAATACCCCCAAACCGAACGGAACCGAGCGAACCGAAAACTACACAATTCGGTCAACTCGGGTTGCTTCGTTTCTGATATTTCGATGAGGCGAAAGTATACAAAGGAGGAGGGGGCGGGGGAATTGGTCTGCAAGGGCAAAAATTATATATAGAATTTGGACTGACTGGTTAAGCCACGTACAACTTGGACTAATGAAAGTTCCTAAGATTTCACGGTTCTACGTCTGCATTTTTAACGAAAGCTCCGCCAGCTTCCAACTTACTCCCTCCGTTTCAAAATATAAGATGTTTTAGCTTTATGAATGAAGTGTATCTAGACCTCTTTTAGTGTATAGGTTTATCTAGGTTCAGAGTGAACCTAAACACTAAAAGGGCTCTAGATACACTCCTTTCACTCAGCTAAAACATCTGATATTTTAAAACGGAGGAAGTATTAAATATAGTCTTACTTTTGGATGTGTATATAACGGGTGATTTCACGGTTGTACGTCTGCTTTTTAAAACAAAGTTTCTAAGATTTCATGGTTATAGGTATGCATTTTTTAACTTATTAATGAAAGTTCTTCTAGCGAGAGGGTTCTCGTTTTTGTTAGACTGTTTTTCAATGTCTTCATGCGATGTTGAAGCAGTGGTTGTGTCTTAAATCAGAATAAGGTCATCGCCGTCCTATCCTCGGCTCCTCGCTTTGGTGGTGCATCGAGTGCCGGTGGAGGGCGTAGGGAGTCGTGTGTCCGACGGATCTCCTGAGATCCATTTGTTTTTTTTGTTTATTGTTGTGATTTCAGGTCAGTCTCTTCCGATCTATATATGGCTATCATTATTGACAATGGTTACTGCTCTGATGCGCTGGTCCGCTGGTCCGTTGCAAACTTAGCACGATGACTTACGGTCTATTTGCTGCAACAAGCTCTAATACGACAAGTTTTTTCCGGCTCCAATAATGGAGGGGCGATGACGGCGGTATGCCTTTGACTCTCGCTAGTATTTGTAGTCGTAGCTAGGTTGTCTGAGGACCTATTCGTATTTTTTTATTACTTTTGTTTTGTACTGTTGTTAATGATTATTAATAGATCGGTAAAATTTTCGCAATAGAATATATCATTCCAACTATGGATGTATTATTAAATAGTCTCTCCTCGTAGCAGATTTTCGTTAAACCAAATCATGTTAACAAAGTCCTCGTCGGTCAGTGGGTCCCATCTGATGACTTAATTAAGAGTGGCATGAAAGGTACATACTACTTATTTTGACCAGTTTATCTATGATTATTACAGGTGGAGAAACTGTGCTGCTTAATTATTGGCCCGTCTAACTTCTACTATTGTGTATAGTATTGCACTGTCGCGCGCGTATGCACATGCGTCCAACGAAATGAGGTTGTTACAACCCGCAACCACCTTTGTCCATCATACTAAACGATTGGAAATGCCTTTCGAGTTCGCTGCCATAGCAACCCAATTTCTTAGCAACAAGCTAGCTTTGACCTATGGGCGCCGACGAGTAGCTCAACGGCGGTGCCGCCGGCTTAGCTGGCCGGCGAAGAGCCAAATATATATCGTGGCTGTTGGATTCGGCAAGCCGGACAGCCTAGCTAGCTGCACGTCGCGGCGCAAATCCGCACCATGGCCGCAGCCTTCGACAACGGCGATGGCTACAGCCTACAAACCGCCATAGCCCAGGCTCTACCTGAGGTGCTCAGGCGCAGGAGGTTAGTGTCCCGAGTAGCCGATCAATTTGATTTGATGCTGCGGTGGTAAGAATCTTTAATTTTCTTTATTTTTGCAGCTATTTATGTGGTTTTTTTGCCATCGTTGTTGGCTTTTTGTTTATTACAAGGTAATATTTGGATGATTTATTTTGGTTTTTGAGCATCCATCGGATCATCCGTTGATCCTAAGCGAAGTGGTATGAAACTTTTTTTTCCTTTTTCTGCTATCTATGTGGTTTGCTGCGTTCGTTGTTGGCTTTTTGTTTATTACAAGGTAATATTTGAATGATTTGTTTTGGTTTTTAAGCATCCATCCGCGCTAATCAGAAGGCCGGTGGTGTAAAACTTTATTTTTCTTCATTTTGCTGCTATCTATGTGGTTTGTTGCGATTGTTGTTGGCTTTTGTTTATTACAAAGTAATATTTGGATGATTTGTTTTGGTTTTTGAGCATTCATCTGATCATCCGTTCATCGGAAGGCAGTGGTATGAAACTTCTTTTTGCTTCTATATATGTGGTTTGTTGCGGTCTTTGTTGGATTTTTGTTTATTACAAGGTAATATTTGGATAATTTGTTTTGGTTGTTGAGCATCCATCGGATCATCCGCTGATCATAAGGGCAGTGGTATAGAACTTTAATTTTCTTCTTCTTTTTTTGCTACTATCTATGTGGTTTGTTGCGATCATTGTTGGATTTTTGTTTATTATAAAGTAATATTTGGATGATTTATTTTGGTTTTTAAGCATTCATCAGATCATCCATTGATCGGAAGGCAGTGGTATGCAACTTTTTTTGCTTCTATCTATGTGGTTTGTTGTGGTCGTTGTTGGATTTTTGTTTATTACAAGGTAATATTTGGATGATTTGTTTTGGTTTTTGAGCATCCATCGGATCATCCGCTGATTAGAAGGGAAGTGGTATAAAACTTTTTTTTGTTTTTGCTACTATCTATGTGGTTTGTTGCGATCATTGTTGGATTTTTGTTTATTACAAAGTAATATTTTGATGATTGTTTTGGTGTTTGAGCATTCATCAAATCATCCGTTGATTGGAAGGCAGTGCTATGAAACTTTTTTCTTGCTTCTATCTATGTGGTTTGTTGGGGTCACTGTTGGATTTTTGTTTATTACAAGGTAATATTTGAATGATTTTTTTTGGTTTTTGAGCATTCATCAGATTATCCGTTGATCGGAAGGCAGTGCTATGAAACTTTTTTCTTGCTTCTATCTATGTGGTTTGTTGCGGTCGTTGTTGGATTTTTGTTTATTACAAGGTAATATTTGGATGATTTATTTTGGTCTTTGAGCATCCATCGGATCATCTGCTGATCAGAAGGGTAGTGGTATAAAACTTTTTTTTTCCTTTTTTGCTACTATCTATGTGGTTTGTTGCGACCATTGTTGGGTTTTTTGTTTATTATAAAGTTATATTTGGATGATTTGTTTTGGTTTTCGAGCATCCATCGAATCTTCCGCTAATCAGAAGGGCAATGGTGCATAGATTTACGCATGTGGTTTGACGTGATCGTTCTTGTCCTTTTGCTTATATATAACGAGTATTTGGACGATTTAGTTTTGTTTTCAAGCAGCAGCTAGATCATCGGTTGATTGCAAGGGCAATGGTACGAAACTTCAAATTTCTTTATTTTACGCTATTTTCGTGGTTTGTTGCGTTCTTTATTGTCTTTTTGTTGGTTACACATGGATATTTGGATGGGGATGTTTTGGGGTAATCTACCTATCATCTCTCCATTTGTTGGTTTTCAGTATGTGGGTATTATTTCATCTCTTGTTTTTCTGTGGGTAATCTGCCTATCACCTCTCCATTTTTTGTGGGCAATCTATTGGTACTTCCTAACCTGTTCTCTCTACGGTCACATTCTTTTTTATCTTTTCTAGTGGATCCATATCATTCACTTTATACCAACATCAAATTAATTGGCGTGAGCATTTTTTTTTGTCCCGAGTTAACCAAGTATATAAATCCTTCAGGAAGCCCGGTAGAAAAGTAAAGCCCAAGATGGAAGCAGGCTCAAGCCCAATGATGAGG
The DNA here is from genome assembly GCA_910589775.1 of Avena eriantha. Lineage (NCBI taxonomy): Eukaryota > Viridiplantae > Streptophyta > Magnoliopsida > Poales > Poaceae > Avena > Avena eriantha. The sequence continues at coordinate 428,778,613 of OU342746.1, forward strand.
TAAGGCCCAAGAGAGCAGCAAGCCCAACAAAAGTAAGGCCTAAGAGAGAAGCAAGCCCAACTAAAGTAGAGACCAAGAGAGAAGCAAGTCAATAAGAAAAGAAAGCTCAGCAAAAATATGGCCTAAGAAGGACGCAAAGCCCAACAGAAGAGTAGGGCAAAGCCCCATCAGAGAAGTCTGGGCCATGAAGAAAATAAAGCCCACGAGTTGGTGAAAACATAACAAGCCCAACGCAGGGCCAGGGCCAGAGTGCTCACGCCCAACACGTATAGTAATGAAAAATGCGATCAGCCCCTTAGCGGCCCAACACGACAGTAACAACTCTTTCCTGAACCTTCCTTCCAGGTATATAGAGGTCGTCATCGCGCTAGGGTTTTGCAAGGAGGTTGGGTAAAGCACGGGCACCTCCCCTCCCGCTACGACCGGCGGAAAGCACCCTACGACCTCCGTGGCGAGCACAAACGGCCGGTGCGCCAGCAGATCGCTCCTTCTCCGCCACGTCCGGCTGGCGGAAAGCACCGTGCGACCTCCAGCCACCTCAGGTACGACGACCTCCATCTCAGGTACGACGATCTCTCATGCCCGTGCGTTGTATCCCCTCCTCTCATATTCTTCTTCTACTGGCCGCAGGAGGACCGCACCACAGCTAGCCTTTAAGCCTCAGCACGAAACTAGGGGTTTAATTTCCTCGCTTCATTCAGAGCTGACCAAGAGGAACGAATAGGATGAAGGCGAGCAAGGCCAAGGCGAAGAGCAAGAATGATGATTCTGTTGCGTCGCGGCCGGATCCTGACCAAGGGATCATTCCTTGTGCTGATCTAAGGATGTCGCCTTCGTGTAGCAGCACCGAGACCGACGACCTGGCCTCACCAAGAACCATATTGTCCTTTCCCGACAATGAATCCTCCAAAAGGTACGCTATCTTGCACGGCAGGAGCAAAGGTGCGCCGCCATCGCTCTATCATTCCAGTGTCCTGAGATCCCATATATCTTTTTCCTCTACTAGGGGAGGCCGCTGGTTGTTCTTGCATACAGAAAGCAGCAATCCTGATGCCGCGAGGAAGGGGAAGCAACCAGCTCGTCATGCTGGTGTTATCATCCCATCTTCTTCCTCCAATACTCGGACCAAGCCCATCTCCGCCGCCCTGGCCAACAAGCAGAACAACACACCTTCACAGCATACAACCTATCTTGATGCTGCGAGGAAGGGAAAGCAGGCCCTAGCACCTTTGAAGCAACCGAAAGAAATGTAACGGCAACCACTTTTCATTCTATTTCTCCTTTTGCTCATGCTTTGATTATTGATCTAGACTGCCGATTCCATACGAAATGCTAGCTATATAGTGTCTGTAAATTCAAAAATTGTTCCTTTCCAAATAGGACAAAACATTTAGGCCCCGTTTGGCTTCAAAGTATTTTTGAAGTATTCAGAGAATACTTCGGTTTCTGAAAATACTTAAGTATTGAATACTTTAGGGTGTTTGGATCCAATGAATAGTGTGGTTTTAAAACTGAAGTATTCTCCAAAAACGTGGTATTTTTGAAGTATTTAAGAAAGAGGCAAGACCCACTTTTTCCTAAAACCGAGAAAGGAGAAAATCTGTGGTATTGGTTTGCCTGGCGCGAAAATACTTTGGTTTTAGAATACCTCGGTTTAGAAAATACTACTAAGCTACCAAACGGGGCCTTAAGTGTGATTACATATGACAATCCGGATTCAACACGACCTGGCCAGCTAGTTTTGTTGTAATAGACATTCACTTTCTTATAGTTGTAAGAATAACCTTAATTAATTGGCATGATGCTTTGATTACTGCCATGTATCGATTTATTATTAATTGCTCTTGCGATTCAAATAAGCAGATTATGCATGAATTAATGATTAACAAACATGCCCCATCCCGGTCACCGCCAGCGCCCGAGACAATGTTGAGCACCACAGCAGGCCTCCAACAGATCCACGCCTGAGCTATGATGGCATCCTGACGGCAGATAAACAACCATCGCCTCCACCAGGCAGCCACCGCGCAGCAAACATTGCCGGAGCAAGCGACACTGGCGTTTGTGACCTCCTCGGACATCACCAGGTCTTCTCACCTTCTGCGGCATCCCTAGAGATGTAAGGAGCTTCTCTACCGTTTTCAATTCCAGCCATAGATTTATTGTCCATTAGTTTATGTGCCGATGGATCTAACCCGCGTTGTTCATATATAGCATTCATGTTAGGGTGCCAGACACGTGTCTAGTTTCTTTGATTGGTCATTTACATATGTATCACATGACTGGACTTTAAAGTTTGATTATGGCATCAATGCACTAGCTACTACTTTGATGACCACCTATTATTAGCTTATTTTGTGATTGAATGTACATCTCTGTAAGTAAAGGCATAATTGGAACAAGAGCAGTCACCACTAAGAATCATTTCATTTGTAACTTTAACTTTCACAATATGATGTAGTAATATTCTTATATGTATCAATTTATTACTTTGAACGAGGAGATTAAATTGATGAGTAACCAACCCTCCCCAATCTTATAATTGGTTACCCTTTATGGTTGATGACCGTATTTGACATTATTATTTTGTTTCTGTTTGCAACTTAATTTACTTATTATTTTGGCTTCAGTCTCGACCACTCTTTTGAGGATCAGGATAGCTTCAGCCTTATAAAACTACATGCTCCTCAACTAATTCCATTCGGTGCGGATTTTGAAAAGGAAGAAGTTCCAAAAATTAGAGAGATATGTGAACCCCATGTGGGCGGCTTAAAGAGGTTGGACATTAATTACTTCTTTCGCAAAAATGTAACCATATAGTACTCTTTTATTTTGCATAACATTTTTTTTGGTGTGCGTACGACTGCGCAGTATCCAGAACCTCGGCGGATTTAAGAAGAAACATCGTCTCGTGCGGCGTTTGAGGATAATTGGGGGTAAAATGACTATCCTGGTTGCAACTGCTCAGGGCAGGCTTTTGGCTCAGGCCATGGTGGCTGCTATATGGGAGTTTCATTCACAAAAGAGAAGCTGGAACGGCACATTTGATTCTCAGCATATTCGGATCATTAAGCCTTGCAACTCTGACGAGTTTATGATGATACTGAAAGATCCAGTGAGGTTGGAAGGGGAGGTACTGCTTCAGGCTATGGCCAATGACCTGGACAAAACTTCTGCGATACTCGAATCACTCTATATGGTCGGTGATGATTATGCTGTTTACTTTAAAGAGTTCATAGAAAACCTAAAAGAGTCGATTGGTGAGTTGGCTGTCAATGAACGGGCCTTCATGGAATATTTGAGTTATCATCCTGCGGTCATGCCCTCGAGTGCTCGCAGTACCTTTGTGAGCAGGCTGAGTAATATTTGTAAAGGGCCCTTAATGCATCAAAAACCGCCTGGCTACCCTGATGATTGGGCAAAAGTAGTGAAATCAGAAATTGGCAAGCTCAAAGACAAGGACATAAAGCGTGGCAAGCTCAAAGACAAGGACATTATTTCTGTTCTCTACACTGTGTACACGAAAACAGATAATTATAATGACAGGGTGGGTGGGCTTATCAGGTTTATGCGCAATGTTTTTGAACATGGCAAGCAGCACGATAACCGTGTTATCCATGGCTATGAGTTAGAGTTGTACCTTGCTAAGATGTTCAATACGTTTCTTCCAAGCATACTGCTACCCATGTTGATGAAAGGAGAAATGGAACAGTGAGTATAGCCTCCTTAGTTTTCAGTTTGCTTTTGTATTGTACAGTCCAGCTGGTTGGTCTAACTAATGTGTATGCATACACGTTTCATTTTCTGTGATATTGTTGTCCTCCTATCTAATAATCACCTTTTAACATATGTATAGTTATTATGGTGAAGATTGGTCATCTTACAAAATGTCTAAGCGGGACAAATGGGAACCCACATGGTCTGACTCATTACAACGGCAGATGAGGTACGTATTTATATATCCAAGTTCTGCTTGCAATGTTTCCATATTTAATTGCTTCGGGTTTAGAACTGCACATTATTTATGTTCATATATGTACTCGCAGCACCTTATGTATTTGCAATCAAGACATTACCTATATGACTATAGCGTTGCTAGCTCATATGATGCTTTTATAATTCGTTCCATTTTGAACTGGCACTGAGTTTAGCACATAGATTGCCCCTTGCTAAAGTATATACTCTCTTATGTTTTGTCAGGTTATGCGGCTTTTAATTCTCAACTCCTTCGAAGTGTCATCATTGAGCAATATCTGTTGATGTAACACATGCTGGAAGAACTAAGAGGTTCAGAGATCAAGCACGATTATTTTTCACGGGGAATGAAGTCTAACTTCTAGGCGTATGAAGGTTCCCATTCTTTAATTGCCATTCTTAAAAGGAAAACACAAAAGAAATCATACACGACCGCATCCATACTTTTTTTTATGTCTGTTTGGGGTCAGATTCATTTGTACATTTGTGTGAAGGTTGTTAGCTTAGTTGTATATTAAGGTGTAAATAGACCAGTCTGGTTAAGGTGAGGGCGAGGTTCGTAACATGTGCATGCCTGTATTTCATGTAACTTAGTAAGTGAAACACGCGAGATGTTGTAAATATATATTGTTTGTATGTTCAGTGATGAACTCCCCTTTGTATATATTACTATGATTTTGTATTATTATATGTTAAAAGGTTGCTTGTTCGCAGTTGATTAGATGCTCATAAATCATATGTACTCTCTGCCTGCTATTATTATGTTGGTAGCAACAGCAACTTGGCTACATTCCCTGATTTAGGAACAAGAAGGATTATTACAGAATCGACTTTAGGAGACAGTGTTGGTACATTGGCAGGCAAAGGTTTTCCCTTCCTTCTCCGGACAACACTTGCTGATAAATCGATTTTTTCAATGCGGTTCACCCAACCGACTCGAGAACGGTGCTGAGTTTAATCCACCTCTGTGGGCTAGAGGCGGCTGAATAAAGGAACCGTCACTACCTTAACCTGGAGCATCCGGGTATTACCACTTTGACGTTTTTCAATAGGATGTGTGCTCGGGCCATTCGGATATATCCGGCACCTTAAGGGTGCTCCTGGACCACCCATATGTTTCTCTATGCGTTCCCAGAATTTCTTAAGATAAGCGGGACCATAATTTCACATACATACCAATAACTCTCGCTTCCCAAGTGTTCTAAACCTTGTAATTCTATCCTAAACTTGTTGTAAGGATCTACTTGCATGTCATCTCATCAAATGCATCATCATGTTCAGTGTGCGACGTTGCATGGATCATATAAAAATTGTTGCATTTGCATTGATATTGTTCATCATTGATAACTTGTCTCTTGTTGTTCATATCACCCTATGTGTATTCCCCTATCTATATCCCTTGTTTTGTTTTGCAAACTTTGGGCCCATATATCTTGTAGAATCCCATATTTTAAATACAACTTGAATTGGAAAGTTCCTCTCTATTTTGTTTTAGCCATATTATTTTATCTAGTAGAAAATGTCCAAATGGTTTTATACATGGGCATTCCCTTGTCCACCTTCTCGTTCCCTCTCCACCTCTACTTAAATGGATTTGTTCATTGTTTTAAATACTGCAAAAGTTTTAAAACAATTCTTATGTTAAAAGGTTTTGTAAAAAGAAAAAACAATGAACCAATAAAAATAAAAGGAAAAGGAAACAACACAAAAAATAGAGATAGGTGCTTACCTGCCAGTCCAGTCCAGTAGCAGAGAGCCGGCCAGCACGCAGCAGCCCATCAGGGCCCGGTACCGCTACGCCCCGCGGTGGACGCAGCGCGTACGTGGACCAACTTCAGCCACGTCTCCTCATTCTTCCACCCCAATGTCATCGTCCCAAATTTGGAAAATATGCTCATGAGATCGTCCAGTCGCCCTTGCGCCGATCAAGTGGCCAGGAGCCCTCCATCGCCCTTCTATACAAGCTTCCCAGTCTCCCGCGTCTTCTTAACCCCCTAGAGCACCGCATGAAACCCTAGATCCCACCTCACATTACCTCGTCATTTTCTGCCATGGCTGCCACGGTGCACGCCTTCGCCCTGCCGTTCTAGCCACCGCCCAGAGTAGATGAGTAGCGGAGAAGCCTCGCTTCTCTCGCCCGCATCAAACCAGCAAAAGCCGATGAGACATGCATGCCAGGATTGCCTTCCCCTCTTCGAGCCCGAGAGCGCCACCGCAGATCTCCATCGCCACTGTTCCTGACCTCCTCCATCTAATCCTAGGTCACAATTAGCTTCGGTATGAGCTCCTCTTTCTTTCCCTCTCATCCGTCCTTCCTCGTGTCGGAATCATCGTGTATGTGTTCCACCTGAGGGCACTGCCGTCGGGCACCATTGATTAACCCTCTCTGGCATTCATTGGTTCTTGATATGCACAGAGTCATCTTCGCGAGGATCTCCGCTTCAAGCCACACACACGTATTCATCCGCCGCCAGTTTGGTGCTCGCCATCTCTAGGGTTCGCCACCACAGTGCCATGTCCGTTGTGACACAAAGAGAGGAAGAAGAAGAGGAAGATTTGCCACGTGTGCATCTAGTCATCAACTAGGGACCAGCCATTAGTCGCCCTAGCTAAGATAGGGTTCGGTGTAATACGTCTATTCCAGATCTGTTGTAACTTTTGAAAAAGACAACCTCCAGTTTACATATGAAATTATGTAGAGAAGTCCCTGGAAGCCTCTGAATCTTTTAAAAAACCCTCGACTAATTCAAACCTTGTAACTTTTTAAATATTCATAAAAGTCAAAAACTTCCAAAATGAAAAGTGTTTCGAATTAATTGAATGATTCTAATATATCTTTCTTTCCAAATTTAATTATTTAAATACTCAAACAATTAATCAATTGACCTTTTAATATTAAAACTTAAAAAATTATTGATGGAATACGACTTGTATTTGGGAATACCCAAATTCAGATTCTTCTTGATGGTAAGAACCATTGGATCATGCGATCGAGTTGCACGGGTTTGTTCTTCAAGAGTAGGAGCCAACAACAAGTTTGTGATAAAAACCCGAGGAGCAAGTTCAAGGTTGAACATCTGGAGTTACTTGTAGAGATGCTTATTGCTTTCCTTGACCATGAGGTTATTGCAATAAACTTTGCGACCGCGGGCATTGGCCATGAAATTGGCTTTCCTAGGAGTATAAGCAATTGTCAAATCAAAATCAGAAATTGTTTCCATCCATCTTCTTTGTCGCATGTTAAGATCAGGTTGAGTGAAGATATACTTAAAACTCTTGTGGCCGGTAAAGATTTCACATTGGTGTTTAAGAAAATAGTGTCTTCATGTTTTCAAAGCATGGACAACCACTACAAGCTCAAGATCATGTGTAGGATAACTGACTTCATGAGGACGCAATTGAAAACATTATCTTTTACAGGAATTTTAACAAAACTTGTACTAGATCTTATGAGGACATGGAACTTGAGATGATTTCAATACTATCAGCTGCAGAACATTAGAACAGTTTGGTAAAAGGGTAATCACACAATAGTTAAGTCCAGTTATATCTAGTTCCACACAGTTAATAAACTAATGAAAAGGTTGACACTAGTGTTACAGTTGGATAATGACAACAACTACCAATTCATAACTTCATTAAATAATGACCCCAACTGCAAATTCAAAGTCATACAACAAATAACATTACTGGTCATAAGTTGACAGTGAACACTTACCAACTACTATAGTTATTCCAACAACAATGTATGTGAAAAAAACCAGACCTAGAATGCTACAATTGAAACATGAGAATACAATTACGTTATACAATAGAGAAACTTGTTAACGGATGATAGGTGTACTTGTCATACGCTTCAAAATAAATTATCATGGCATGCATTGTCTTCAGCTGAACCATACAGACACGTGAGTGCACCCGACAAAAAATGGCATGATGTTCCTCTACATGTCAGGAGGAGGGGTGATCGGTCGCATGTATCTGTCTGTCAACCGCGACGCGATACTGGATCGTGCGCTTCCAGGAAACACTAGGCCATGATTGCGTGCGTTGCCGCGCCCATCCCTAAATAGTCAATAGGGATCATATGCTGAGCAGAAGTATGTTAATAACTTATGGTAGCATATAGAACAGGGAATTTCCAATGCTTCTTCCTGGATAGTTCTTTTTTCTTTTCCTTGAATAGTCCTTAATTGAGAGAATATTGTATGCTACTTATGGACATGTCATTATTAAGTACACTAATTAGTTAGCTAACGTGTATGCTACATAAAACTTCATTTTTTCTAATATTTTTTGTATTATTTACAACATATCATTTCATATGCAGATGATAACAAGTTGATGTGTTAGACAAGGTTACTCTACACACCAACATCTATGAAACTTAACAGCTTGCGATATAATAAGTCTACCGTTCCACGAAGCCACATATAGGCATCAAGAAGTACTATAACAATTTCAGCATCTCAACAGCCACATATGTAAGTACTAACAAGAGTACTATGACAAGTCCTTCCTATAATAATATTATGATGTGGTTAAAATAGAGCTCGTTGGGGGAGTGCTTGAATGGTATCCAGAAATAAATAGTGAACTTACATAGACAACAACTTCATGTCCAAAAAACATTGTCAATTAACCAATTATAATCACCTCATAATATTTCCATATCGTCAACTTAAATTATTTATGACATAAATAGTACTGGATGGGCCTTGCACGCTCCGCTGCTCATCCTCCGTTAATTGCGTCTAAATTTTATGTCAGAGATGTTTGATTGCTCTTAGTTTCTAGTGTGTCGTGTGTCTATAAGGACCTGCACGTTTTGTCGACCCGTTTTGTCTATTTTCTTTATGCATGAAGGTATTTTATTTGCTACGTCTATTACTTTATCTACTCTTGTTGGACTACATATCATCTTAAAAAATTCAATAGCTCAATGAAATGAAAATATAGTCAATGGTAATAACAAAACTTAATTATCCATGAACGTAATTTGCTGTCACAAACTGAAATTCATTTCACACAAAAAATTAGATGTAAACAAAACATATTGTATAGAGAGATACATATGTCCTTATATATCTTTAAAGGCCACAAACTCACGGCGCAAGCATCATACTGATACCAAGTCAAAAACGTTTAAAAGGTTCATCACCATTCTCCACAAACACGCACGACAAACACATACACATGTAACTAAATGAAGGAACTATTGTGGTACCAAAAAGATTCGGTAAATAACAATTACTATGAGAAATTCAAGTGGCATTCACCAAAAATATAAGAGGAGATAGTCGGTGTGTAGAGATAATTGTCTTGATGGACTGCCACAAGCCACCTGCATAACAAAATAAAATCTGCATAGTATTTCCTTGAGAACGGTCTTCAAGAAAACCAACACCGATTGAGAATTAGCAAAACATGTAAGAAATAGACAAACAACTATCCTAAATAGTAAGCATGTAATATAGAGATTAAAGTATGTGGTGCTACACCAAAGCATTCTGCAAAAGTAGAAAGCAAGTTTAGAAGCAGCATAATGAATTTAACTTTATTCCTTCACCACCACACATAACAGCTATAAAAAGTTGAGTGGCCTCTAAAAGTTGAATGAGCTCTAGACCTAAAGAGTAGTCTTACCGTTGCAAAACAAAGTTGGTACCTAGTTAGCAATATGATGACTATCGGTGCCGCGCTATCCATTGCCTATCTGGTCGAGCACAAATACAGCCTCGATCTGAGCCTCGAATGCGCCGGTGCGGGGCTTGCGGATGGTTTGCATCACCCCTACCCCCAGGAGCTCTTTTTGGGTCTTATTGTTCACGGACATCATTTAGGACAACAAAATGCCATTTGGAGGGCACCGTTGGGTACACTCTTATTCACAACATATTCACAACAGACAATGATAAGGGGCAGAGTTGCATATTGCGGTGGTAGTCTGTTGAAGACTCATGTGCCTCTATTGTTGTATGTCCAGTGACATACATAGAAAACCACAAAACTTCAGTGGGAAACTAGCAATTGTCCCCAATTGATCTGTATAATCGCATCGTCGTCGCCAACACATGCAAAGGATACGCGGCATCGCCTCCCTTGCCCAACATCGTTGTGGCCCATGACGCCGCACCGAGTCTCCGCCTCCACATCGATTCGGAACGCCGTCACCAACATGGTGTTGCACGACCACAGCTTTGCATCGATTCGGGGCTCTGGCACTGACGCCGCCTCCCGGCTTCACCTACGCACCCTGCCAATCAGGTGTGGATCCATCCACCCTCGTCTCCACAACCTAGTGCCTCTAGCACGCTGCCCCGTCCTCCTCTAGCTCGACGTCAGCAAGCCATCGCGGTGGGTGGTGGCGGCGGTGGTGGGAGCGACTGACGGTGGGGTACTTGCATCGGCATTGATCCTGGGATCAGAGCAAAAGAGGGGGTGGTTGCATACTTCTTTTCTTTTACTAGAGGCTAACCAGTTTAAGCGGACTAGACTAAACCAACATACGCAACGCCATCCAATCAGGTACACACAACAACACCAAGACGTGTCACGGGAAACCGGTAGCAGTGCACCGTTAAAACAATTGGAGCCCCGAAGACGTGCCGATAGGTGGAGCATAGAACAACCATAGCGACTCAATTCTAGGGAGCTTAGAGCTCTTCTAAGATATGCTTGTGCTCAGGGATTCTCTTATTAGCAGCACGCTTACATGGACTTGATCACCTGGGCAAGTGTCAAAACTTTACTTTTTTGGCACGTGGTGTGTTCTGATAAATGTGCCGCAAAATTGTAATGGTACCTGACAAACATACAATTGTGATGTGTGTATTGGCAAACGCCAGAAAATAATGGTGTCCTGTGGCAAAATTTCCCAATAAGTTAATACCACAATATATGCTACAAATAAGCTGGGATTCACGGTAGAGCCAAAGATATCGAACCACAAAAACCAAGAGCTGAACTAAGAATCCAGCAAACAAGTAAAACAAAATAGATGCACATTGCCTATAAAATAAAACATTGACATATTATGTCATTTAAAAAAGTGGTTATATATGACAATATAATTTGAGAGGGGGCACTGACCTTGTCTAAAGCTTTGTTGTATAACTAGAAAAGGAGCAAACTAATTATAGAGATGAATGCAAATTTTGGCTACGAACACCACAAAGCCCTTGCTTTGGGTTTGCAGCACAAATTGATGCTCCGATGTTGGTAACCAAAGATAAACATCTACATCATATATGCTAATTCAGCTGCAAAAAATACATCAATCAAGATAACTGGATACATCCGGTTACACACACAAGTTAATTCAGCCGGGTAAAAACAAATATATGAAGCTAATAGCCTAGCTGAGAATAAAATGCATCAAACGAGCTAACTGAAAATACCAAATTAACTTATTCAATCACTCTACCTAGAACCGAATAACCATTGATAACTAGTGCAGACTACAAATAAATAAACATACATCTTCTACATCCACTTTTTATCAGAATGTAACTCATCTCCTCCAAGAAGTCTACATTACCCCTTCCCAGGACACCAATTGGCTTTGTAAATGAATCCAACAAATAACCAGACATGAAAAGAGAATAGGAAAAAAATCCATGAGCTAAACCAAAAATGTATTCCCTCTCTAGCATGAATCAGGAAAATGAACCAAAAACGCATGAACCTGCAACTGCCATATTTGGTTCCTCTCCCAGAATCATGAAAGCTGAATTAGTCAAGGAGGCATTAAGAGGAGGGGGGCTTTTTTATATACGTGTGAACCTAATGATAATGGCAATTGGCTCGATGATAAGCAAAGTTTCAAATAAGGCTAACAGTTCTAAGCTAGACATATCTTCTCCGCATGAAAAATAAGACTAATGATCACGGTAGAGATGTGCGGCCCTTCCCAAAGATCTAGTAGTGTTTTAATAAGGGAGCATCAGTCTCGCTCATCTGAAAACAACAGAAGGTATCTAAACAGTAGAACTGAATCAAGGAATTAGAAACATCCACTGAAGCTCTCTTTTCCCATGCAACAATAAAACCTGCCCATGGATTCCTGCCAGGGGTTGCGGACAGAGAAGAGGAGAAGATAGAGGAAAGGTGAGAATATTCTACTTGCCTCGCTTCGCAGATCCTCCATCTTCCCCGGGGCTGTTGTCCAATGTCCTCTATTCGCTGCTCGTCGTCGCCAACGCAGGCAAATGATATGCGCCCTCGCTTCCCTGGCTTGACCGCGTCTCCAACGACGGCCAGAGGCGATCGCTGTAACCGATGAGGCGCCGCCTATGCATCGATGCCGATGGCAATCGCCGACGGGGTGTCGCATGACCACGCCTCCATGTCCATCGGGAGCTCCATCACTGACACAACCTCACCTACGTCTCGGGCCAATCCAGCGTGCTATGTCCGCCGGCCCTCACCTCCTGCGCAGCCCCACCCTCCTCTAGCATGGCCCCTGCAAACCTTTGTGGTGGGCAGGGGACGATGATGGGAGTGACTGTGGGAGGGGATTGTTGCGACCGTGGCGTTCCGTTGGGTGGGGTTGACTGGTTTACATAGGAAGCGGTGCATTGAGGCAACCGAGCCAACCTATGTTGTCGTGGAACAGTCAACCAAACATGGCGAACATGGAAAAAACAAGCGAGGAACATAAATCAGTAGACAATTGAAAGTAAATTCATATACAAATCTCAATCTAAAGAATAGCAGTTATATATAGAAAGCTTGGTTGCCTGACCTTCGGATTCAATTCTTGGTAGAAGAAGTAGCACATAGTAGGAAGGCTGAAGCTAATTTTCAACAATTGGAGAAGGTGTTGTATGCTCTATTTTACTATCTCTAGAAGATCCATAACATATCTGTTGTGAATATGATTGAATGGTAAGGTCACTGCCAAGGGCACCAATTATCCAGATGGCTCAAAGGGCCCTTAATCAAGCACACCCCAGAAGCAGCAGATATTCATAATCATGTTTTCCTTTCGAGGATCTGTACAAACAGTGCATATGCCATGATAAGCTCATCCTTGAGCGCAACCTAAATTCGACATGTCAAATTCAAGGAAAGCACATTATTAGATGTTCACGGTGAAGAATGATCTTACCATCATATAAATTCATTCACATATACTGTACTAAATAATACAAATTATCCAAGTTGCTAAAAGGGCCCACAATCAAGAATAACTTGGAAGCAGCAGCCATTCAACAATTTGCTCTTCTTTGCAGCATCTATACAAACAGTAGCATGCCATTTGCTCAAGTAGGAAACGAAAGAAGAAGAGACTCTGGGTGCAAACATGTCTGTTGCCTTGTATCTTACTTCACACCTGACAGCTACCTCCCGTGCATAACCTGCTTTATTAAGGGTGAACTTGATCAGTAAACCCAGAATCCTAAGAAAATCCATACGTATCACTGTTAGTGTTGCATGAAGAATAAGTTAGGTAGTGAAATATATGCAAATCAATACTGAATAAAAGTAAAAGATCGCTATTGGTCACTTCTTGTCTTATAAGAGCAAGGGAGTTTCAAAACTCAAAAGTACAAAACTTAACAGTGACATAATACTTCGATTGCAGATGCATTATTGCTATGTATCCAACATTGCAGGAAGTATATGATTGGGATTTCCTTGTCAACAAGTGGCCACGAAGGAAGCTTAGAAATGACGCTAATAATGATAGCTTAAATTCGAAGTCTGAAATATTCAGATATGGCGATTGGGTTTTTGCTTACCAGTAAGCTGTCCTTATTTAAAGATTTAATATGTTAACTTCAATCCACGTTGAAGTACTTTAGTCTCTTGCAGATACGGCTTGTGCATGCCATAGGATTCACAAACGACAGGAAGCTTGTTCTATCAAAAAAGTGGAAGTATGTTTCACAAAAGTGCCTTCAGATACATCAACCAGGGAGGAAGGGGGGAATGAGTACAGGCGTCAGGTGAGGTTGTAGTGAGGCGTTGCAAAGGAGCTTACCAGTCACCTGCATCAGTTCTCATCAAGCGCCAAGGGAAGAGTTTGTAACCCGGCGATTCTAGCATGCACGCTAGGTAGCGTGGATGTCTAGGCCGTTCAGTCTTGCTTAGTATCATGCTTTAAGATTGGTGTTCCAAATTTTATCAAATTTAATCTTATTTCATTACTTTGAGTCCGATTGGTATGTGAAAAACATGTTGAACTAGCGCTCATGGGGAGGCGAAAGGTCGGTGCAGACAGGTAGTGAGGAGCTGGTGGTCGAGAAGACGGGGTTGGACGTTGGAGGCAGCGGCGGAAGCTGCAGAGGCGTCCTGCAACGCGATGCTGAGTGGAAGGCCCAGATAGAAAGAACCACACGCGGCCACCAAGCCTGTAGCGTTTCAGCCCAGTTCATCGTAAGATGTCGAGGTCGTTGTCCAGAGTAGCGGCCCCTCTACGTTGGGCCGATTGGAACAAGCGGACTGGCGGGCTGGAAAAGATAGACCGGAAGATCTGAGACATCCAACTTCCAGATCGAACGGCTGATAGCGTCAAATCGCTATGGTAGCTCATAGGTAGACAACTGCGGCTGCCGGCTGAGCTAGGCCTTTGCCAAAAAAATCATGCAGATGTGTAGACTATGGTGTATATTCATGTGCCCCGCTAGCATGGGCCCTGGCCGTTGCACAAGGTCGTAGTGGGCTAGTGCTGGCCCTGACTGTAATGTTCAGCTGCGCATGAACTAGAGTAATGTACTGCAATGTTATGACATCTCTAGCAGGCTGACACAAACCGGTACCGCATCCGGTCCGATTCTGTCCGGATGTGTCGGCCCGTGGATATAATACGGGTCGCGGTCCGGCCTGTCCGGACGGGGTGCCCAGCGGCGTGACCCATTTTGACTGCCCCACCCGCTGTCAAGTCTTGACGACCTCTCGCTAATGACGACATGCCGTTAATGGTGGCATCCTGTCGCCAATTGCTGACTCGTGTATTAACATGCTCGTTGGCGAACCCCAAGAGAAAGGTATGATGAGCACGGCAGTAAATTTCCCTCAGTTATGAAACCAAGGTTATCAATCCAGTAGGAGCAAGGAAACACCTCAAAGGTGTTGCTAGCTGAGCCTTGGCAGGGCGCACTACCGGTGCTAGTAGCAACGTGGAGACCTACACAACACAACCGCAGAACTCTGTCCCCTACTTGCGATGGGGTTGTCAATCTCAACGGTTTTGCTAAAAACAAAGGATTAAACGTATCGAATGGAAAAAAGTAATAGTTTGCAGAAAGTAAACACAAAGCAGTAAACAGCTGTAGATTGATGGTAAAAGAAAGGACCGGGGTCCATAGTTCACTAGAGTTGGCTCTCTTTAAGATAGATAATATGCTGGGTGAACAAATTATAGCGAGGCAATTGACAAACATCGAGAAAGCATAGAAGCATATACTAATTATCTTGACTCTTTTAAGATTCGATTGGGCATTACAACATTATACATAGACCGTCATCTAACTGCATCTATGACTAATAATCCACCTTCAGTTTATCATCCGAACCCCCTCCGGTATTAAGTTGCAAGCAACAGATTATTACATTACGAATTGTGTGTAAAGTAAACAACACAATTGTTCTATAAACAAAGGATTGGTGTTTTCTCTCTAGTAGCAACAACACATCTAGTACCTTAGAGATTTCTGTCACTTTCCTAGATTACCAGAGGCATGAACCCACTATCAAGCATAAATACTAACTCTTGGAGTTGCTAGCATCTACTTGGCCAAGATAGCTACTAACAACGAAAAGCATGCAAGATCACAAATAACAAAGACATGATAGAATCAATAATCAATCTGAAATATCATCTCAATATCCATCGGATCCCCGCAAACACAACATGCAGAATTACAAATAGATGATCTTGATCATGAACGGAGCTCACAAGATCTAAACATGATAGCACAAAGGAGGAGAACTAGTCATCTAGCTACTACATGGACCCGTAGTCCAGAGATGAACTACTCACGCATCACATCGGAGGCTTGCATGATGATGAAGAAGGCCTCCAAGGTGAAATCCCCTCTCCGGCAGGGTGCCGGGAAGAGTTTCAGATCCCTCCCGATCTAGGGATGGAGACGACGGCGGCTATAGACTCTTTCATGGATTTTTGATCGGGTACTTAGGGTTTCTATATCGGATACAATATATAGGCGAAAGGAGAGGCCGAGGGGTGCTGGAGGCGGCCACACCACCCCCTGGCACGGGCCAGGCCTGGCCGCGCGGCCAGGTGGTGTGGCGGCCCCCTGGCCCCTCTCCATCTCGTATTCTAGCTTCAGGTGTCCATCGGTGAAATACTGACTTTGGCTTTTGTCCCGTCCAATTCCGAGAATATTCATTTTCTGACTTTCCTGGAACCAAAAACAGCAGAAAACAGGCAGTTGGCACTGTGGCTCTTGTTAATAGGTTAGTCCAAGAAATCATATGAAAAGTACTCCCAAGTGTGGATAAAACATAAAAAAGTAGATAAAACCAAGCACGGAACATAAAAAATTATAGATACATTTGCAATGTATCACCAATCACCATCGACAGCTTTACGCGCTGCCATTTTTCCCATCTATTGTTTCCCCCACGCGTTTCATGGCCGTTTCCCACCCACGGCCAGAAGACCTCTAGCGCCCGGCCACCTGTTTCCCGCCCTTGCCATTGCCTATAAAAGATGGTCACCGGCGCGACGATGAAGACCAAACCCTAGCACCACCAATCGGCAGCCATGCCTCGCCGCAAGATTGCCAACTGGATGATGCTCAGGGAGATGTGCCGCAACCGATTCTCACGAATGTGGAGCTATAGTACATCGCGATGGTTTGGAGCTTCACGGAGGATGAGGTGAACAACTTCGAGCACGAGGGCACCGTGGCCTAGTAGGCGCTAGAGGAGGTGGTGGATGCGGCGGTGCAGGAGGCCACCGAAATCACGGTGCGTGAGATCCACCACGACGCGGCGAAGGAGGTGATGGCCAAGGAGACAGCCGCAGCAGCGCTGCAGGAGATCAGCCATGGACATGCTCAGGGCGGTGGCCAAGGAGGCCATCGCGTTCGCCGTACATGAGCTATGCCACGCCGCGGTGGCGCATCAGGTGGCGGAGAAGGCGGAGCGCGAGAAGGTGGAGCACGCCGCCAACGCCATGGTGGAGGAGGAGCGCGTGGCGGACGTCGCCGAGGAGGCAGCGGCATGGGCTCTCTTCAACGACGGGGGTGACACGGAAGTGGAGAAAGGTGGCGACAAGGAGGAGGTCGACGACACCGGCCTGGGGCTACGTCGTCGAGGCCACCATTCGTAGGCGGCGTGCCAGGCGGTGGAGAGGGCGCATCGAGGGTCCACGGAGGAGGCCGCCATTCGGCAGGCTGCGGCGGAGGCATGGGCAGAGGAGGAGCTCACTGCAAAGGAGGCACAGGACCAATGGACGGCCCAACTGGAGGGGCCGCATGTGGTCGACCGGTCCGCGCGAACCGGTTCGGACGTGGCAGGACAGTTTGTGTTGGCCCACTGGAGATGCCCTTACATCAGGAGGAAGACTGCAAGTGTCCAGGTGAACCAAAACCACCCCCCAAAATAGCCATCGGCCTCACAAACCGCTTAGAGGGTATAATTTGCCTAGTTTTGTAAACTTGGGGGTTAAGTGACCCGTTATCTGGACTTATTTCAATTTCCAAATCGATTATTATAATTTGTGAAAATTCGCTGAACACCACCATAGGCCAATTGAAAGTTGAGAACCGAAAATGCACACTGTCAAACTTAATGTATCTGTCTTTTGGTTTTTTTAGTGGACTGAATCGGATGGAGTAGTACACCACCTCTTCAGTTCATCGTCTTCTGTAACTTTCATGGATGGGGCTGTTCCATCCTCTATAAACATGTAATCGAGCCTCCCAAAGGGGGCATCGCTTCCCACAAACACCAATATGGTAATCAAAGCTTCCTCTTCTCCTGTTTAGTCCCGATTCGATCCAAATTAGCCTCTGACCGTTGCGGTTACGATCGTCGGTCTCCTCAATTTTCTGATCGACGCGGTTACGATCGCTGATCTCAACCCTTCCCTCCCTCCCGATGGCTACCTCCTCCACGGCATAAAACCTAGCGGCGGCGCTGGGGACTCCCCCTTCCGAGAAACTATCAAGGGAGAATATCCTCTACTGGAAGATGCAAGTTCTTCCCACGCTGCGTGGTGCGCAGGTCATGGAACTCCTCAAGGGTTGTGATCCTGCCCCTGCGAAAACAATGGAGATTGAAGAAGCTATTGTTGCGAATTCGGACTATAGTACCTGGATCACACGTGATCAACAAATGCTGAGTTTCCTCACAAAATCCATGAACAAGAACATCCTCTCTAAGATGTTTGGGCTTCATCATGCTTCTAAAATATGGACGACGCTTGAAGCTATCTTCACCTCTGACAATGATGAAGACGACTTCACTTCAGGTGACAAGAGTTCTCACTTTACTTCTGATGGAGTCGATACCAATTGGTATTCTGACACGGGATCTACGGATCATGTCGCCAATGAGCTATAAAAATTAACCAATCAAGAAAAGTACAGGGAACGTGATCAAGTTCACACAGCAAAGGTTTATGGTATGGCAATAACACATGTTGGTAACTCAATTTTGCATACCCCTCATACTTTTTTCTCTTAAAAACATTCTACATGTCCCCAATGTATCCAAAAATCTTCTCTCTGTTCATAAACTTCCCTTGACAGTAATGTATTTCTCGACTTTCACCCATTCTTCTTTTTAACCAAGGATCAATCCACGGAGCAAACTCTTTTTAAAGGACCTTGCTGCAATGGTTTATATCCTATTATGTCTTTTTTCCACGGAGTCTTTCAAGAGTGGCTTTATCACCATCAAGCCCTCTTGATCAACATGGCATAGTCGTCTTGGGCATCCATCATCATTTATAGTTCAACAAGTGCTTCGAAAGAATAAACGAGTACTCTCCAGAAATAAATTCATATATTTGTGATCCATGTCAACAAGCTAAAAGTCACCATACTCGGTGTCTACTAGTATATCTATTGTTCCTTTGGAACAAATTTTCTCTGATGTTTGGGGTCTGATGCCTGTCTCAGTTGGGCGTAATGAGTATTATGTAAGCTTCATTGATGATTTAGTAAAATTCACGTGGATATATTTGCTTAAAACGATCTGATGTTTATCAAGTCTTTCTTAATATTTAGTAGCTTGTTGAATGGAAATTTGGTAGAAAGATAATTACTATGCAAACTGATTAGGGTGGTGAATATGAAAAACTCAATGGTTTCTTCAAAAAAAAGTTGGCATAAATCATCATGTTTCATGTCCTCATGCCCATAAACAAAATGGCTTGGCCGAACGAAAACATCGTCATATTATAGAAGTTGGTCTTGCATTGCTTGCAAATGCATCAATGCCTCTCAAGTTCTAGGGTGAAGCTTTTCTCACAGCCACCTTCCTTATTAATATTCTCCCGACCAAAGTGTTAAAACATATGATTCATATAGAACAACTTCTTGGCATTAACCAAACTATGAGTCACTTCCTGTTTTGGGGTGTGCATGTTGGCCCAACCTTCGTTCCTACTGCACCCGCAAACTATCATTCCGCTCAAAACAATGTATCTTCTTAGGTTATAGCCATCTCCATAAAGGGGTCAGATGCCTAGATGTTACTAGTGCTCGTGTTTACATATGTCTCGACGTTATGTTAATGAGAATGTTTTCCCTTTTTCTCGTCTCAATCCTAATGCAGGTAGATGAATTAGTGAAGAGATTCTTCTTTTATATCTATCCACATCCAATAATGAGGGGGAGCATATTGATAATCACAGGTTTGTTGTACCTCCTACCCCTAACCCTCTACGGAACCTGCTGAACACTATGATGATAGCAGCCAACAATGCAGCACAAAGTGGAAATTCAGAAGAAAATTAAATACAAAGTGAAATATTCAGTACAACACCACCTAGCCTTTCCATTTGCACTGATCCTCGTATTGATTTCTCTGTTGATTCTGTCCCAGAATCGCCATTGGATCAAGCGTTGTTACTGGATCCAGTGCCAACATTCTCTCTGCAGCGGACTGACGCGTCAGCCTCGACGCCCGCGCGGTCCCGCCCTGAACCCCCCGCGTCCACTCTGCGCAGCGGAGCCACTGCGCACGTATCTGCGGCCGCCATGTCGCCTACAACAGCCCCACTTGGATCGCAGCGGTCCCTGACCCTGGATTCTCTGCGCTGAATTCCACTACAAACAGCAACACCGGGAGGTACACGGGATCTTGTACGCCTGAATAGTCCAGCTCTGCGGATTCTCTGTGAGATCTGGTTGCATCTTTTGGATCATTTGTGCCAGCTCATCTTGTGCTCCCCTGCTGCTGAACCACGCACACGTCTCTAAAATGGTATCCGCAATCTGAAAATATATATTGATGGGGCTATCCGCTATGGCATGCTGACCTCTACAGAAGAACCACAAAATCTACCTGAAGCTCTTGAAAATAAAAATTGGCATCATGTTATGCAAGAAGAATATGATGCACTCACATACAACAAGACATGGCATCTTGTACCACCTAGTCCCACAAAGAATTTGATTGACTATAAGCGGGTATTTAGAATAAAAAACAATTGAAATGGTACCATTTAAAGGTACAAAGGGCGACTTGTTGGATTTAAGCAAATGTATGGTATTGACTATAAAGATACCTTTAGTTCAATTGTTAAAGCAGCTACTATACGACTTGTGTTAGCACTATCTGTTTCAAAAGAATGGATCTTACGATAGCTAGACGTCAAGGATGTGTTTCTTCATACGTTCTAGAAGAGGATGTTTATATGAAACAACCACCTGGACTTGAAAATTAAAAAAAACACATTATGTGTGCAAACTTGATAAAGCCCTATAAGGTATCAAACAAGCCCTCGAGCATGGTATTCTAAACTTAGCTCAAAATTGCGTAATCTTGGTTTTCAATCCTCAAAAGAGGATACATCTTTGCTACTTTATCACAAGAAGATGTCACAATTTTCTGTTGATCTATGTTGATGATATTATTGTGGCCAGCTCCTCTGTTAAAGCCATTTCTGCTCTACTATATGATCTAAGTTCACATTTTGCTCTCAAAGATCTTGGGAATTTGAACTGCTTTTTGAACATTGAAGTAAAAAAAGATCATGAATGGCTTATTTTAACTTTGGCTACTGATATTCTAGCCAAAGTTGGCATGTCAAATTGTACTTCGGTTTCTACACCTATGACTTCCACTAACAAATTATATATTACAGATGGTGATCTTTTTGGTCCCGAGGATATCACACAATACAAGAGTATTATTGGTGCTTTACAGTATTTGACTCTTACACGTCCAGATTTATCTTTTGCAGTAATAAAGTGTGCCGGTTTCTTCATGCACCAACTACGACACACTGGACAGCTGCAAAAAGAATTCTTAAATATGTCAAAGGAACATTGAATGTTGGCCTCACTTTTCAAAGAGATCCATCCACACTTCTTAGTGTTTTTTCCCATGCCGACTGGGCAGGTTGCCTAGATGATAGACGCTCCACTGGTGGCTTTGCAATATTTTTGGACGAAACTTGATATCTTGGAGTGCTCGTAAACAAGTAACTGTTTCTCGTTCTAGCACTGAGGCTGAATATAAAGCCTTGGCAAATACTACCGCTGAACTAATTTGGATTAAGACTCTACTACTTAAAGAACTTGGTATCCATATCAAAGAACGACCATGTTAATGGTGTGACAACCTTGGTGCCACTTATTTATCAGCCAATCCGGTGTTTCATGCAAGCACCAAACGCATTGAAATTGATTTTCATTTTTTTGGAAAATAAGTTGGAAACAAGTTACTTGATGTTCGATCTATATCTAGCAAAGATCAAATTGTAGATGGATTCACTAAGCCACTGTGAGTCAGAGATCTTAATGAATTCAAGTGTAATCTAAATCTTTTCATGTCTTTCAAAGTTTTGATTAAAGGGGTGTCAAACTTAATGTATCTGTCTTTTGGTTTTCTTGGACTGAATCAGATGGTGTAGTGCACCAGTTCATCTTCTTCTGTAACTACCACGGATGGAGCTGTTCCATCCTCCGTAAACACGTAACCGAGCCTCCCAAAAGGGTAGAACGCGGCGATTCCACACAGTCGTGGGGGTCTCTGTCTTATCCCACAGACATTATTGTTCTGAGATCCGTGCCACTCGTTCTTGCAAATTCAACCTGTACCATGTACACAGTCGCACTCCTAGGAGGACGAAGGTGGACATGTCCACTTCGATCTTGTCCCGCATCACACCCCACATCCCGCAGTCCCCGCAAAACTGCTTCCCACCCTCTCCCTCCCGTCTCGTCCCCTCTTCCTCCATCGAACATGGCGACGCATCCCGGGTCGAGGCCTGGCGGCCAGAGGTGTCCTGCGATGACAACCTCAGTTCCATGTCTTGGTCGAGCCATGTATTCGTACACGAAGGCGCACTCAACGCTGACGGATCCCGCTAGAACGTTCTGCTCCTCCTCAGATCCGGTGGTTTCACAAAAGATGAGGAATTCTTCATGGATTTTGTTTTTATTTGGTTTCCAAGGTTGATTTTCTGGTGCTCACCGCCGGCATAGGCCGTTGCTTCGTTGATGGGAAAGGGGACGCACGATGATCTCCATGCTATGGATGTGATTGGCAATCTCTTATTTTGTTTTGATCTTGTTCCTATCCTGATTTGTTCCTAATTAATATTCATGGTTCTGCTCGTCATTGTCTCCGTCGCCGGCTTCCCGTTGTCCCATCCATGCCGCCGCATGGTCTCCAACTCTCCATCCATGGAGCGCGAGCGAATCCGCAATCCCCAGCCGTCCGCATCCGGCAGCATCTCCCCGACGCGTGTGCTCAGTGTTGGCATGGGAGAAAGATGACTCCTTGCTGCTGGCCTGCTGCTCCTTGATACGGCTGATCTAGCTCCAGATCCATATATTAATTATGTATGAATTACCATGCTAATTCTGTATTATCTTTATACTAAATATCTTACATATACTAATTATGTGTTAACTCTGTATTAACTCATCCAGACCAGGAGATGGTTCTGTACTAACTCATACCAGTCTAAATTCCTGTAATACTAACAGAATTAGAGGTTTCTTACGTAATAGAGGAAGGACTGACTGTCGAAAAATGGATATAGCTTGGGGTGATCTCTGCAATATGCGGAAGACCATGCACGAATCTTGAAGTATGATTGGACGTTCCCTGATAAGACAGAGACGTCAACAGCGTTGTGGACTTGCCTTTTCGAAAAGGGCATCGCTTCCCACAAACTTAAACACACATACACATAACCCAAGGAAGTGAGCCACCACGCGAGTTAGATCGCGTAATGGGTGATGTCGACGGCGTCCTCTGGCCTGGACGGCGGGTGGGTCTTGTTCCTCATCCGCAGCTGCAGATACTCATCGTACTTGAACCCACTGTACCGCGGCGCGTCGCCGACGTTTCCGGCAAACTCCGGCAGCGGCTCAATCCACTTATCGCCGTGGAGGTTGAAGAAGAAGGCGAGCGAGTGCCGGTGCGCCGCCGGCTTCCTGACCACCCGGTGCGTCGCGCTCTTGAACTTCTTGTTGCTCAGCACCTGCACGATGTCGCCTATGTTGACGATGATGCTGCCCTCGACGGGATCCGCCGGGATCCAGCCGCCGCCACCGTCGAGGACCTCAAGGCCGCCGACGCCGTCCTGCAGGACAAAGGTGATGAGGTTGCCGTCCTCGTGCGCACAGATGCCGTTGGTCTCCTCCGCCGACGTTGCCGGGAAGTAGCGCAGCGGCGTGAGGAAGTCGAAGTTACGGTCGGCGTTGTACTCGGCGAGGAAGCCTCGCGGGAGGCCCATGCACTCGTTGAGGACGTCTTGGATGAGCAGCCCCATGCCGGTGAGCTTGGCGTAGCATTCCTCGAGCGCATCCCTGAAGAGTGAAGGTATGTGAGAGCAGTACTTGTTTTTTTCAGTTTAAGATGATTTTTTTGCTTTCATTTTGTTTTGTGCCGCTATGAATTTCTCAACTTGAGGTAGGGAGATTTCCCGGAACTGAACTGAAACCGCACGAGTACTATGCTAGTTTGCTGTCGGTGACACGATCACAGCCTCACGGGCAGGAGTTGCCAAGGACAAACCTGAACCCGGCTGGTTCGGCGGGGTACTGCAGGTCGAGGCAGAGCTTGGGATTGAAGAGGAGCAGGTACTCGTTCTTGTCGGCGGAGTGCGGGGGCTGCCGCGCGTACCCTGCCGGGAGCGGCGAACCGGAGGACCCCTCCGCCGGCCGCACCTTGGCCTTCTCCTCGTCCGGGAGCGCGAAGAACGCCGCCGACAGCTCGAGCGCGCGCGCCATGAGCTCGCGCGGCACGCCGTGGTTCACGACGCGGAAGAACCCGGTGGACATGCACGCCTCGCGCACTGCCTCGGTGGCGCTGTCGCGGGCGGCGGCGTCGTCCCCAGCGAAGAGAAACGGCGCAAAATCCACCACGGGGAGCGCCCCGCCGTTGCTGCTGCTGGTCGCCATATGTGCTCTGTCGACTGTCTGCTATGCTTCTCTCCCAAGCGCGGCGGGCGTGTCGCGCTGTGCTGTGGTTAAGTACATAAGCAGGTGCTTAGCGTGACCCGTGATATCACCGAAAAGTTTAGTCGAAGCCGGTCTATCGTCTCGGTCAGTAGAAAATTAAGCTCGAACTGAAGCTCTGTCTCCGACCAGCAGAGGGAGACAGGGAAAAAGACGAGCTGAGATGGGATGCACCGTAGGCGACTTGGAGTTATGCGCGTGGTCGAATTGTCGAGGAGTGAGATGATTAGCCAATGGAAGATGCTCTGCATGATAAACCGTTGTCTCTAGTGTCAGCTCTTCTAAAGCTCAGAGCGTTAGTCGGTGCAAGAGTCAACTTTCGGGCAAACCTAAATCATTGTCCTCATTTATCATCTATCTTTTGTCGAGTGTCCAAAATGAGCTGTTGATTCATCAGCTCCTATATAGAAAATTGCCTCTCCAGTGACTTGGAGGGAAAGTTCTATTTAGTTAATTTGTAAGGAGAAATAGTTTTGAGTCATTGGAATTCCATATCTTGCTGACGTTTATGCCTTTTGAGTTCTTGGATAGAGAGATACTCCCTCCATTTCATAATTCTTGTTGTGGTTTTAGTTTCTTTTTAGATGAAAAGGGATCACTCTCTCGGCTCCATTTTATTAAAAAAATAAAACCGCCCGAGTTCGGCACATAAACTCACACATTACAACTAAAGCAGGATTAAAAACTAGAAGTCTTGAGGGGAAGCAAACCCAAAGCACTACAACACAGGACATGAAACAAATCAGAGACATACTGAAAAGATCGCCCAAACAAAGCGACAGGAAAACATTCAACCCTCTAGCCTAGGACAACATGAATGGATTCCTCTTCTTCAAGGTGAGCTTTCGGGGACTCCAGCGAGGCCCGTCCGCCATAGATTGAGGAAGTAGTGGTCTTCCAGGTGGAAATCCACTCGAAGCCAGTACATTTCAGTTCGCTGGGAGTGCCAAGGGCATCTTTAGTTTGTTGATCATCTTGTTCATGAACAACTCCCGTTTCCCGCCCTCCAGGTCCTTGAAAGGAACCTTCCAGTTCCGAAGGTACACGAGAACCAGACGCCACATCTGCTTCATATTAATCCAAGAACAAGAATAAAAAAACTAAACTATTTCTATTGTTCCAAATACTCCAAAGGACCGCAACAGAAAGAACATTAAAATGCATATGTTTCTTATTAGCGAGCCATTTAGCCGCAATGGAAAGAAAACTATCTACTGTGATACCAAAAACTTTAAAAACATCATCCCGCAGAAGCCTAGATATAATGCATTCAAAGAAAAGGTGTTTCACAGATTCTATTTCCTTACACAAATTACATTTCAAAGGTTTTGGAATCCCTCTAGCCCTCAAATTATCTCTAGTCATGATCTTATACTAAGAAAAAAGGCAGAGAAAAACATGGATTCTAGGAGGGATTTTCAGAGACCAAACCGCAGGTAAATAAACTAGAGTAACCCCTCTAAAGTTGATCAAAGCATACATAGATTTAGAAGAATAAACCCTAGAGGACTCATATTGCCAGATCATCTAAATCATCTAGAGAGATGGTGGCAGCAATGGTTCTAAGGTCAATCCATTGCACCATCATTTCGTTTGAAAAATCCTCCTAAAATCACATCTAAGTTGGGAACCATCCCACGGATCATCTATAGTCTTAGTTTGCTGATTATAAATTATGTAAATCTCCCAAAATTGAGTAGCTAAAGGAGAATTACCAAAGCATTTATAGCCTAAAGAAACAGCCTTAGAGGCCCACATAACCCCTTTCCAAAAGGTAGAAGGATAAATATCCCTACAACAAAGAATATTTGGCGGCGCTCCTCCTGTCACGCTTCCTGATCCTCGGGTGGAACTTAGTTGTGCCCTTCGTAGGCTAGATTCGTCGGCAAGCCTTTTTCTTTCATCCAGCTGCCTCTACATCCTTAGTAGGTCATTTTTTATGAAGCAAACACTGATATGCTAGTAGATCTTCACGCGTGGCGTCAGCTGTCATGGGGACTGCACCCGAAATTGCCGCTCTTGCTTTTTGCCATGCTTCGGCTGGTAGCCAGAGAGTTTGTCTCTTGCCTCCGCGTGGTTCTCCTCCTCCTGGGGTTACGCGGTTGTTTGCTGGGTCTTCGCTGTTTTCGTGATTTCCCTTGTTTTCATGGTTTCCTGCATTGTCGCTTGATAGTATATCATCAGGGTTAAAAATAGGATTATCGTTGGAGTCTTGCTGAGTTGTTGTGTCTTCAATGATCACGCAGACGTGGTGCTGAGTGACATATGAACTAGTGACACCGTCATCTGAATTGATGGAGGCACTGTCAAGGTGGATTAGTGAAGTCCATTAGTTTCTGTTATGGGTAGATTTCTGCCATCCTTATCCCAAAGTCGATGCTTTTGTCGCTTTCCTCGGGTTTAGAGTTTGGTGGGCTTCTTTCATGTGGTGGAGTTAGTGGGGACTCTGATCCGAAGGAGAGATTGTCGTAAAGACCATCCAGGTCCCCCAAATCTGCCTCATCTTGCTTGTTTTCCTCCAGTACCTCGATTTCTGCCATGACCTCCATTGAGGATCTGACAAATGATGTTGGTATTGCTGTAAGCATGGTATTTTTCATCGATGGTTCTGATGTAATCAGTGTCGAAGGGTGTGATTCTTGGGGGTCTTCTACTTGGAAGTGGAAGCTTTCGATGATTAGATCGGATCCGTCATTGAATTCGACTGGTACTATCATAGGGGTGGGCAGGTGTGGAACCGCTTTTGTCGGGTTGCTATTTGTAAAAGAGGGTTCCGCCGAATCCATGGTTGTAGTGTTCAAGTTTCTCACAGACGATGCCAATTGGCGAGGGGTAACCTCGGCAATGTCCATGAAGATGGACTTAGGGTTTCGCGGAAAGAGAACGCTGGGGATTTCATCGGATGTCAGGAGAACAATGGAGTCAAAGTCGCCTGAATATTTGGTGAATCGCACTATTACAAATCGCTTGGGGATTGTTCGGTATCCTCGCTTAAGCCTCTCCCATCCTATATATAATAGGCTGGGTCTCAAAGTTGTATGCGGATAGGTTACATATACATGTTTACAATACAACTCAATGTTGGTGCTTTCTCTTCTTTCCTAATACAACTACAGCCTTTGTCGGTTGCTACTTTTGGGCCATCATCTTGACTCTTCATGGGTCACAAACCTTTCTTCGGGCCTGGGTAGCAAATCATAGGTACTCAAGTAATCATACCTATGTTACCTAGTATGATACTTAGCATCAATTACCCTTCTACGGAGAGTTCCCTCTCCATGAATATATCTTTTAGTCCATGAGCCAATCAAACAAAGATTCAGATCCTTGAGGTTAGGAACACCCATACCCCCAAAGTCTTTTTTTCATACAAATTGATGGCCAGTTGGCAAGATGGATTTTATGGTTCCCCTCATCATTCCAAAAAAAGTTAGCTAAACAAGAATCTAAAATTTTCATCGCCCACTTGAGGAACTTGAAAAACAAAGCAAATAAATGGGTATGCTAGAAAGACAAGCTTGAATCAACACTTTTTGGGCAGCATAAGAGAGAAGCTTCCCTCTCTCTAACCTGTAATCCTATGAAGAATATTTTCAATTAAAGGTTGCAGATCCTCCCTCCTGAGCTTGTCAAAGTGAAGAGGAATACCTAGGTAAATATCCTCCCTCCTAAGCTAGTCAAAGTGAAGAGGAATACCTAGGTATTTAACTGGGAAGCTACCTAAAACACATTGAAAAATGTCAACAAAAGGTTGGCACTCTGACTCATGTAGGTTAATAGGAATAAGCCCACTCTTAGAATAGTTGATCCTCGGCCCAGAAATCTTCTCGAAGAAGGTGAGAATCCATTTGAGGTTAATAGCTACCCTCTCATCATTCTCTAAGAAAAGCAGGGTGTCATCTTCATATTGCAGACACACCACACCACCAGGAACAAATCGAGGGCAAACTCCTTTGATAGCCCCAGAGCTAGTACCCTTACTTAACATCCTGGCAAAAACATCAATCATGGTATTAAAAAGTAGGGGAGCAATGGGGTCCCCCTGTCTAAGACCTTTCCCGGTGAGGAATAAATCACTCTCATCATCATTAATACTAACCCCAATGGAACCACCCTGGGAAGAAATCTGTCTAATCAATCTAACAAAGAAATGATCAAAACCTCTAAGTTCTAGAATTTTAAAAGGAAAATCTAAATTAACTCTATTATAAGCTTTCTCATAGTCAATCTTGAAGACCAGTCCTTTATCTTTCTTCCTATGCACCTCATGTATAATTTCATGAGCTATAACTACACTTTTGAAAATAAATCTACCTCTAATAAAAGTTGATTGCCAGAGATAATCCTACCAATCACTGCAGCTAATCTATTGGTGAGCACTTTAGTGAAATTTTAAAGGAATAATTCAACAAACTAATAAGTCTAATTTTTTCATAGTCCTAGCATCATTTTCTTTAGGAATGAGAGTAATCATGCAAAATTTAGTCTAAAGATGTCCAACGTGTTAGAAGCACTCTAATACCAAATGTTAGAAGCACTCTAGTCTCATAGATAAATTACTCAACAAATGGGATTACATCCAAGGATTCACCAGGTTCTAGCCAATTTACAGAGCAAAAGGAAACATGGAAGGAAGAAGGGAGACCGAAGCGAGGAGGCCAAAGCCGTCCAAATCCAAGCCAGTCTGATCGTATCGCTTCCGCTAGGTATATGTAGTCGCTACCTCCTCTTCCAACAGCCCAAGCCCAGTAGTGAAATCCCATGTCTAGCCCAGTCTAGTAGTGGAAGTAGGAGAGGTCGCTAACATTCCCCCTTCCTTAAATTTTGGCTTGACCTCAAGCCGATTCCATGTCGAACCGCCTCGATCCCATGGTACTTGATGCTTCATGACTTCACCGAGGTCGCGGTGGGTGTTGTATCTCCATACCTTTGGTTGCCACTGCTCGCTCTCCAGGATCCCATGGTGACAATAAGTGACAGCTGATGACCCACAAGTATAGGGGGTGTATCGCAGTATTTTCGAGGGAAGTGAAACCCAATTTATTGATTCGACACAAGGGGAGCCAAAGAATACTTATCAGTCTTAACAACTGAGTTGTCAATTCAGCTGCAACTGGAAACAATCTTGCTCACAACAGTTTATCAGTAGCAACAGTTTTGTAGTAGGAATAGCAAAGTAACAGGAGTAGTAAAACAAAGACAGTAGTAACAAAAGCAGTAAACATTGGGATTCGAGTGCGGTAGGCATAGGGATGGATGGACGGGCGTTGCATGGACAAGACAATTCACTTAGCAATCAGAACATAGAGCAATTGCAGATAAATAAGATAAAGCACCCAAGTACTAGACAATCCTAGGCATGTGTTCCATATATAGTCGTACGTGCTCGCAATAAGAACTTGCACAACATCTTTTGTCCTGTCAGCCCGTTTGCAGCGGGGCCTCTAGGGAACTACTGGCAATTAAGGTGCTCCTTTTAATAGAGCACCGGAGCAAAGTATTAACACTCCGTGAACACATGTGATCCTCACATCAAAGCCTTTCCCTTCCGGCTACCCCGATTTCTGTCACTTTGGGACCATAGGTTCCGGACAACGACATGTGTATACAACTTGTAGATAAGACCAGAAACAATACTATCATAATGAATTAATAATAAGTTCAGATCTGAAATCATGGCACTCGGGCCCTAGTGACAAGCATTAAGCACAACAAAGTTGCAACAAAGTCATAAAGCACTAATAAAAGATACTAGGCACTATGACCTAACCATCTGATGCCATTACATGAACGATCTCATCCAATCCCTACAATCCCCATAGCCTACAGCGGGGGATTACTCACTCATAGATGGGGAAACATGGATGGTCGATGAAGATGATGGTGGAGGTCGATGGAGATGGCTCTGGGGGCACTTCCCCGTCCCGACAGGGTGCCGAAACAGAGACTTTCTATCCCCCGAATCTCCCCTTTGGTGGCGGCGGCGCAGCGAACGTCGAACCCCCCGAAGTTTTTTAGGTCAGAAGGCTTCTTATAGGCGAAGAGGGAGACCGAGGGGGTGCCTGGGGCCACCACACTAGGCCCTGGCGCGGCCAGGCCTAGCCCGTGCCTGGGGGGTGTGGCCAGCCCCTGGCCCTCCTCCGTCTCGTATTCTGGCTCCGTGAGTCTTCTGAAAAAATAGACACTTTGGCTTTTGTCCTGTCCAATTCCGAGAATATTCATTTTCTGACTTTCTTGAAACCAAAAACAGCAGAAAACAGGCAGCTGGCACTATGGCTCTTGTTAATAGGTTAGTCCAAGAAATCATATGAAAAGTACTCCAAAGTGTGGATAAAACACGAGAAAGTGGATAAAACCAAGCATGGAGCATCAAAAATTATAGGTACATTTGCAATGTATCAACAGCATAACCAAACTTCAAGTGAACAATCATTTTCGAATAGCAATAGTTCTAGCCAAGACTGTAACCATGCATTTCTTTCACGGGTTGGCACAAACACGTGTATAGTTGGAGGTGGTAGCCATGGAATAGCAAGGGACCACCCTCAACTTACAGTTGACGTACCCACCTTGAAGACTACTTGATTCTTTGGCAGACAAGACCTCCTACCTCCCTGACATCATATGATCGATGGCCAAGGTAGCGGTCCCAGTTCATGTTCCCTGCCGACAGAGTTGGTGCTAGCCACACTAAAAATCTTGGCTAGGACAACCCTGCGTGACACAGCAATGTCGAGCTCGTGCTTGCTGTGGTTTTAGTTCAAACTTCGACAAAAATCATGCTTCAACTTGGGTGATAGTGGTTGAAGTGGACGGACTCTAATCGCTCTTGGGGAAGATCAAATCTCCCATGTATACCTACCGAGGCATAACTCGGGCCGAGATAGAAAAATCCTAACGATAAATACACAAGCTTGAGCCCGACGCTTGGGCCACATGCCGAAGCCTGGCTGAAACACACAAAACCTCCTCGGGCCTAGGGTCACCCCCTCCCCCACATTGTAACTCGCCCATGTGGTAGGCCCATACCTATCCTGACCCGACTTTCAGGCTCAAAACACAGGCTCATGCCTTGTCCAACTCGTGGGTCATGACCATGTGTACTCCCATGCGACAAGAGTCAAGACCGACATGAACCTCTTCTCATCCTCCATGGTTCAATCGGGGATGGTACCAATGCCCCTTTCTCACATGATAACTGGGAGCGAACATGGGTTGTTGCTCTTAGGAGCCCCAGAGTTATAGAAGATCGTGTCGCCTAAGCACATAACTATCAACAAAGAACTGCATGTCGAGTGTTGGATATATTCTGTAGCATGGTTGCCCACTGATGGCTCAGTGTTGATGTAGAGCTCGTTGGGGAACCCCAAGAGGAAGGTATGATGAGCACATCAGCAAGTTTCCCTCGGTTATGAAACCAAGGTTTAATCGAACCAGTAGGAGCAAGAAAACACCTCAAAGATGTTGCTAGCTGAGCCTTGGCAGGGCGCAGTACCGGTGCTAGTAGCAACGTGGAGACCTGCACAACACAACCACAGAACTTTGTCCCCAACTTGCGATGAGGTTGTCAATCTTACCGGTTTTGCTGGAAACAGAGGATTAAACATATCGAATGGAAGGAAGTAATAGTTTGCAGAAAGTAAACACAAAGCAGTAAACAGTTTGTAGATTGTATGTAAAAGAAAGGACCAGAATCTATAGTTCACTAGAGGTGGCTCTCCTTAAGATAGATAACATGCTGGGTGAACAAATTACAGCGGGGCAATTGACAAACACCGAGAAAGCAATACATGCATATACTAATCATCTTGACTCCTCTGAGACTTGATTGGGCATTACAACATAATACATAGACCGCCATCCAACTGCATCTATGACTAATAATCCACCTTCAGGTTATCATCCGAACCCCCTCCAGTATTAAGTTGCAAGCAACAGATTATTGCTTTACGAACTGCGTGTAAAGTAAACAATACGATTGTTCTATGAACAAAGGATTGTTGTTTTCTCCCTAGTAGCAACATCACATCTAGTACCTTAGAGATTTCTGTCACTTCCCCAGATTACCAGAGGCATGAACCCACTATCGAGCATAAATACTAACTCTTGGAGTTGCTAGCATCTACTTGGCCAAGATAGGTACTAACAACGGAAAGCATGCAAGATCACAAATAACAAAGACATGATAGAATCAATAATCAATCTGAAATAGTATCTCAATATCCATCGGATTCCCGCAAACACAACATGCAGAATTACAAATAGATGAACATGATCATGAACGGAGCTCACAAGATCTAAACATGAAAGCACAAAGGAGGAGAACCAGCCATCTAGCTACTACATGGACCCGTAGTCCAGAGATGAACTACTCACGCATCACACCGGAGGCTTGCATGATAATGAAGAAGGCCTCCAGGGTGAATTCCCCTCTCCGGCAGGGCGCCGAGAAGAGCTTCAGATCCCTCCCGATCTAGGGACAGAGACGATGACGGCTACTAACTCTTTCGTGGATTGTTGATCGGGTACTTAGGGTTTTCGTCCCGAGGGCAATATATAGGTGGAAGGAGAGGCCGAGGGGTGCTGGGGTCGACCAGACCACCCCCTGGCGCGGGCCAGGCCTGGCCGCGCAGCCAGGTGGTGTGGCCGGCCCCCAGCCCTTCTCCGTCTCGTATTCTGGCATCAGATGTCTTCCGGAAAAATAGGCACTTTGGTTTTTGTCCTGTACAATTCCGAGAATATTCATTTTCTGACTTTCCTAGAACCAAAAACAGCAGAAAACGGGCAGCTGACACTGTGGCTCTTGTTAATAGGTTAGTCCAAGAAATCATATGAAAAGTACTCCAAAGTATGGACAAAACACAAGAAAGTAGATAAAACCAAGCATGGAACATAAAAAATTATAGATACATTTGCAATGTATCACCCACCCCTTCTCATTTAGTAGAATTCATTGGCATTTGCTTCATCACCTCTTCTACATATCCTCTCGCATGATCATCTAAACCTCATCGTAGTGATTCTTATTCGGCCTCCTCCACTCAGAAGTCGCAATCCCTAGATTCTATTCCATCTTCACTCTAAGCAAGATCCGAGGCTAGCCCTAGTGGAAATATCATAAGTAGTATCATGCATGCCATGTTGGCAAAAATCGGATGTGGCACAACGATTAATGAAGAAAGGGGTGATTAGAGTATCAAAGGCAGATACTATATCATAGCACGTAAAATTAGAAATTCTAATGCATGTAATTCTTGTACACAATTTTACATCGAGATTCTACAAATCATTAAATATAGTATTACTATGATACTACCATATGATACCGTGCACTTGTTGGAAATATGCCCTAGAGACAAATAGTAATAAGGACTATTATCATATTCCATATAGTTTATGATTAAGTTTTATATCATGCTATAACTGTATTGAGTGGAAACATCAATACACATGTGATATATAAACAACCAGGGGTTCCCAGTGAAACTCTAGTCACTGGTTCATTGGTCAACAGATGATCATGTTTCCTGATCATGTGGCATTTATGCCAGTTGGAAATGGAGTCAACTCATTCTGAGAATGAGATGATGAACCAATACCCAACCTAAACATCCTGACCCGATCATGTCACGAAGTTCAAGTTACGATGATTATGAATGGATCCTCGTAGACTATTCCTTAGACCATGAGGCTATATCAATCACTGTCTCCTGAGAGTGCTTAGATAGCATCAAGCGCCATCTGGTAATACGGCGGTTATAAAGGTGTGTTCAGGTACTCGGAGGAAACCGTAGAGGCAATATATGTCAAGAGCGGGATTTGTCCCTCCATGTGACGGAAAGATACTCAAGGGCCCACTCGGAGAAGTTATATTCAATAGCTGCGCAGCGTGTGATTTTGATCACAGGATATCACTTGTCGGAATGAGTCAAGTAGCATTGTTCGGTAACGGGATTGAACACGACATGGTGATGTCATTGATCAGATCTCGGGCAATGCAAGTATCGGGAGACAAAGAGAATAAGACACGACTGTCCCGGTTCAAACGATAAAAGATCTTCGTGGAACGTACAGGGGTCACATGGCCATCCAGATCCTTCTGTCGATCATTGGTTCGGGAGTGTCCCGACCATGTATCGAGTGTTCCCGAACCGTAGGGTATCACGCTTAAGGGTTTGATGATGCTTAGAGAGTGTTTATAGGATCAGAAGAATCGTCGAAGAATAGTAGAGAGAAAACCGGAAGGGTTTCGGTAAGTCCGGAGAATGTCCGGAGTGAAGGTGGAAGGTGTTCCATAGCCACGGAGATTGAATAATATATGAATGTATATTAAATATTGATTTAATCATTTACTCATAATTATTTAATAAAATAGAAAATCAATTGAACGGTCAAAATGCTTAATGGGCCAATTCCCGGAGGGGAGAGGGCCCATTAGGGAAAAGAGAGAGGGAGAAGGGGCAAGGGGGTGGCCGGCTAGGCCAAGCCCCCCCGCACGGGCCCACTAGGGTTGGCCGGCGGCTATCCCTCCCCCTCCTCTCCTTTAGTCCCACTTCGGGACTTTGAGGGAGGTAGTACCTCCCCTCCCATATATATAGTGGGGGTATTTGGCCAGATAAATACACACAATATTCAATAATGGTCTTCTCAGTTTTGGAAAGACCTCCAATTGATACTCTCTCTCTCTCTCTCTCCCTCTCTCTCTCTCTCTCTCTCTCTCTCGTGACCGTGGTCCCAAGTTCGGACTGTGCGAACGAGAGACATCTTCACCGCGGAGCGCCGTCGCGCTACGGGATTCGGATCCAGGAGCTCTACTTCCGCAACTACTATTGGATCAGGGAAGCGGGAGCCATCGTCAGGCACCGGACGTGTGTAACTCCCCGCGAGGTGTCACACTTAAGTCACTCAAGTCGTTGAGCCACAGGAGCGCAAGGACTTCATCACGACCTTGAGGCCGACTTCGGCTCGTCTACATCAACCACGCTCTCCCGAGCGTTGACAACGCTTTTCGGTCTTTAAGGGTAAGTTTGTGAAAAGCCAACTCCCGTTACTGTATTACTAATAGATAGGTCCTGACAGCATCAGGGTTTTCAGGGGCGTAAGGTAAAAATTTATTGTTTTCATACGCGGAACCCCTACAACACTATAGAGATAATATCATGCACTAGTATCATATGCATGATACTACTAGTATGACACTCCCACTATGACCAGCCTGAAAAAGCCTCATTGACTGCCTACCACCTGCCGCCCTCCCTGAATAAGAGCATGTCACTGAGCATGCACACGGGAAAAGTCCTCTAGTTTTGTACTCCCTTCGTCTAAAAATATAAGACGTTTTAGCTTTGTGAACCAAATGTATACACAAAAACGTCTTATAATTTCTAATCGGAGGGAGTACTATACAAGAAAACTATCTCATTCTTTGGATACCAAAAAAAAAGTGCCAATTATAACTAACATTATTAACCGTTTGAAAAACCCTTCGTATTCCGTGCTAATTAAAACATATTGAATGTGGTGTCATCTTATCTAAACACATGCAACATTCACATTAATAAGCATCATCGTTCATGGTAGAAATATAACCGGTTTTCTCGAGAAGAGATAGGAGTAGCCTTGTGTAGTATAATATTCATATTTATGGTACTTTCTCCATCCCAAATTAGATGCCATAGATTTACCAAGATTTATACATATGTGGACACTAAATACATGTGTATTTAAATAAATCTACTATAGAGTAATTTCGTACGGAGGAGATACTGAGAGTATACTAAAACACGTCTAAATACATGTGCTATAGTTGAATAAATCTGCTATAGAGTAATTTCAGACAGAAGAGGTAGCCCGAGAGACAGGAGGAGGGGTAATATTTTCCAGTTGGGCTTTACCGATAAATATTCCACCAAGCAGCCCATGTTAGTTCGGCAGCTAATCGCCAGATCATCGCGCAGCGGCCCATCGCCCCCCGCCGTCCCACAACGCCCATATTCTCGGGCCAACCGCCAACCCGTCCACGACGGCCAATCCGCGTCCGTGCCACCACCCCTTGTCCGTCCGTTTCCTCGTTGACACTGCCGGACCCAGCAGGCAGCCAGAGTGCCGGAGCAACCCAAGCCGAAGCGAAGCAGTCGCTTCCCCTCGTTGACTGCCTACCACCCCTCGCCTTCCTTCCCCGAAGCCGTGCCGCTGCTTCCCCTTTTCCTGCTCGCCCCCCCGCCCCGCGCGAGACCTCGCCGCCGGTTCCTCTCCGTCGCCTCCCGCCACCCCGCGGCTTGCAGGTGATCCACCAGCCAGGCACAACCGTCCCTTCCCACCTTGATTTCCCGGTCTTTTTCTTTTGGCTTTACTGCCTAGAATCGACGCTGCTATGGTTGTTCCTTCGATTTGTTCGCCGCGTGCGGTCCCGTCCCCGGAGCCGTGGTACGTGCGCCCTCTAGCCGGGCCCGTGGATCTGGATCAGCCTCGAACCGGGCGGGAGGAATGATTGGATAGATTCCAGTTACTCCCTATTTTCGCTAGTATATTATAGGGAAAATGGAGGAGTAGTTTCCGTACGCGCGGCGCCTAATTTGAATCTCAGCGTTGATGAATCTCTTGCTTAGCTTAAGCAGGCTGCTTGACTTCAATATTTAATTTTGGAATGCTAGCCGTTAATAGCATGGTAACCAATTTGAGTGCTTCCATTCTTTTTCTGGGTGTTGCTACTGCATATGCTTACCTGACAACTTTGTTTCATGCTAAGTATTTTGCATTGATTATGTGCGATTGGTGGAACAGATCGCATCGTCTTGTGCGAGGATTGTGGGTGGTGTTTCGAAGTTTGGACAGCTTCAACTAAAATGGAAAATGAGTGTTGATCCCTAAAATGGTAGATTGGTGACAGTTCTTGGAGCGGTGGGGAGGGTCTTTAACCAGCTTTACTCTTCATTAGTTCATTTGACACAGCCGTATGTTTGATTGTGGCTCAGAAAGCTCCATACATGGACAAACACAGAGAGAACTTCAAGAGGTTGGCCATTTACTTAAAGAACACTTCTATCATGCTTTCATATAACCCTTAAAGATTGTTTAGGTAGACTGACACTGTTTGTTATTTCTTTGTGGCATGTCATAACCCCCTCTCTTAATCAATGGAATGTGGCAAATGTTCTGCCTCGTTTAATAAATATAATAAAATTGCTTGAACCTATATACCAATTTGGTCTTGTTCCTCTCCTGTATCTAGTGTTAACCCTTTACCTGAAACAGCTGTATGGTCCCATTGTACAACAAATACTCACGGGTTCTTCCTGTGGCGCTCTTTGTTTGTTGATTGGTTGACCTTCTGGTTTTGCCTGTAATAGTTGCCTTATGCTAGTTGCTAGAAAAAAGAGACAAAGTCGGTAATGTGTTCTACATTTAATTCATGCTGGACAGATAAGCTAGGTTCTGGTGGTTTAGCCATAAGAGTTGTGTCAATGTTAGTTTGTAGAAGAAACAGAGAAAGTTAGTCCTTTATTTTTACTTTTTTTCTCATACAAGAGTTATTAAGTTAAAGAGGAGGGGGGATTCTTATTCCTATCTGTCTATGAGATGCTCTTTATGTTTTAACTTCTCACTGCACTGTGCATACGGATGTTTATATTACTTTTGTTTAATTGTAGGCTGTTGTGAATATGTTTCAATAATATCTTTATACTTTATGTAGGCTGGATGAATTTAGCCCTAGGTCATCTGTACAGTCTGAAGTGGGAGGGAGGAGCAGCCTGAGGTTCAACATGTCTGGATTTGGTTATGATTCGTTTAACCCAGTAAAATCATTCATGTCAGGGGTGAGAAGGGGTTCTGGAAGACTCAAATCTCTTAGACAATCCCTTACATCTGGTGCTCCTAAGACGGCTTTTGCGGAAGATCTTAAATCTGTCAAGAAGAATATATTCGACCCCCAGGAAAAGTTTCTTTTGCGGATGAATAGATTTTTCTTCTTGTCATGTATTCTTGCTGTTGCAGTGGATCCTCTCTTCTTCTTCCTACCCATCATCGACAACTCAAGTTGCATCGGTATAGATAAGGAATTGGCAGTGACATCAACAATAATACGGACTATTATTGATTCTGTCTATCTTATTCGTGTGTTCCTTCAATTCCGCACTGCATATGTTGCTCCATCTTCTCGAGTGTTTGGAAGTGGCGAGCTTGTGATTGATCCAGTGCTAATTGCGATGCGGTACATTAAAAGTTACTTCATTATGGACTTCTTTGCATTGCTACCACTTCCACAGGTACTTCTTTGCAGTCTTGCTCTTGAACAATATATAGTTTAATAAACTGTCCCATAGTTAACTCTTTATATCTGATCAATACGCCATTTTTTGTACGGAAAAAAT
Organism: Avena eriantha; assembly: GCA_910589775.1. Taxonomy (NCBI): domain Eukaryota; kingdom Viridiplantae; phylum Streptophyta; class Magnoliopsida; order Poales; family Poaceae; genus Avena; species Avena eriantha. The sequence continues at coordinate 428,817,584 of OU342746.1, forward strand.
AACCGTTTCAACTTTTTTGAACTTCAGTGTTAAATATGTTTATTACTACCTCTGTTCCAAAATTAAGCCTGCCTCTACTCATTTTGGAATGTATAAGGCTTAGTACTTCACTAGCCTGCCTCTACCCAATAGCACAATTTTGCTTCATAGGAATAAATATCATTACTTGCATTACAACCATACAGATAGCTGTGCAGCATAACTTTCTGTCCATATACTGAACTATGATTTCTACTTGTTCATAAGCAATTTTCCAGTTTTCCTTGAACTATGTTTATTGGTAATCGACAGATTGTCGTTTGGAGATATCTCCACAGCTCTGATGGTCCAGACGTACTATCTACGAAAAAAACGCTGGTCTGGGTTGTATTAGTTCAATACATTCCAAGGTTGCTAAGGATATTCCCCGTGACCACAGATTTGAAAAGGACAGCTGGCGTTTTTATTGAAACGGCCTGGGCTGGTGCTGGTTACTATCTTCTCTGGTTTATGCTGGCTGGTCATGTAAGTTTTGCCTATGCTCATCCAGCCACGAGCACCTTCATCTGGGAGCATTATCACAGTTATTCTCCTGTATTTTACATTATGATGAGTCCCTGGAGTAGTAACAGAGCTATTTTCATGAGACTCTTACATTCCCTATTACATAGAATTGTCATCTTTACTATTGAACTCCTCGTTATCCTGTCAGATACAATCTGTAAGATTTCTGAGCACCTGAAGATTGTGCATAGTATGTCTAGGCATCACCGATTGTCCATTTTAGTGCAAATCTAATTAGATGATTTCTGTTGACTTTGATGGTATTCTTTCCCCCCTAGTGTCATTATTGTCTAACATCATGTCAAATAAAATGCTATCAACACTGCTTATTAGTTTTAAATTGTAGTTTGTTGTAGGGGGTCATTTTTGCTTTGACTTATACTTTACTTTTTTTATACACTGTTGCAGAATGTTGGTACTCTGTGGTACTACCTAACCATTGAGCGTGAAGATAGTTGCTGGCGTTTCAACTGTCATCCTGGCGATGGTTGTGATACAAGCTACTTGTATTGTAGTCACAATCATGTTGTCAGTGACAGCTATAACAGTTGGAATAAGAGTACCCGAATATTTAATCAGTGCAATGGTTCTGATGATTCTTTCAACTTTGGTATCTATCAGCAAGGGCTGGTGTCTGGAATACTTGTTCCAGGCAACTTTGTCTCTAAACTTTGTTATTGTTTCTGGTGGGGACTGCAAAATCTAAGGTAATGAACAAAAATAGTAGCTGTGGTCACTAATGCACAGGAAATCTCTCATATTTTTGTTTGAATAACGCTGAATTGAACAGTCCCAGCAAACTTTCATTTTGCTGAAACACAAGTTGTTTTTATGGCGGTGTGCCCATTTTTGCCACCTTCTCAAGAAAAGAAGCTTAGTTAGATCTGTGTGATGGCCACTCCATACAAATTTAATCCGGTGTTGGACTGGGAAGCAACAAAGGGAGCTTCGAGACCCATAAAGGAAATTCCTACCTTCCCAAACTTAGTGAATTAGATGTGCACTACATTGTATGGACTGGGATAAATAACACTAGTACAGATTAGTTGTGTATGATTTGAAAGAACATCGCAGTTAATACTGGTTAGAGTCAAAAGTTCTGAATAGACTATGAGATGTTATATATACCATATTATCCAGCAAGTATAATTTGGAGTGAATGACGTGATAAAACAACCATCGCTAACCATATTAGAACTAAACTTACCAATTCAAATTTGATTGGTTTGATAAAACAACTGTAGCTAATTTTCTAGCTATTCAAGCCGCCCTTCGTTCCAGCAGTAGACCTATTCATTGTTACGGTTCAAATAAGAAAGAAGCAAAGTGAGCCACTGCCGATTCCTGATTCCCTGGTCAGTAGCAGGAGCTGCAATAACATGTGGAAAGAGGGCGGTTTTATATCTCATATACTGCCTCTAACAGAACGCTAATGCTGTTAGTCATGCAAGAAGCAAGATGAAGAGAACACGGAATCTTAAGTTCTTTACTACAAAAGAGGCATGCCCAGAAAGAGACTTTAGCCAGCCTCTTGGCTTAGACCATGTTACCCTGCAAAAGTTGCATTGTAGTAGTTGCGGGTTTATATGAGCTACTGTCATTTTTGGCTACTCTTCAGGTTGCAAATATATGGTATCCTAGAAACTGTATCGGGCTAACATTTTAGAGACTAATGGACCTTTGGGCTTTGGTATATAGATTTTTCTTACAATTGGCAGCTGAGATTCGAATTACTAGATTTTGCTATCTTCCATGATATATTATTTTGTGATCTTTAACAAATATTATGTTAGAAATTAGCAGTGAAAGTGGTACCTTGAAGATCGTTTGTGTCCATAATGGCTACTGTTTGCGACTAGAGAGTATATTACATTTCAATATCGTATTGTGGTTTATTGTGCTCGCTATATTTAACTTCCTTCCATTTAACAGTACCCTTGGCCAAGGGTTTATAACAAGCACATATCCTGGAGAGGTGTTATTCTCTATTTCAATATGCATCCTTGGACTAATTCTTTTTGCGCTCCTCATCGGTAACATGCAGGTAGAGTGATATTGCTTGGAAACCTCTCTTTTCAGCCTTTTTTGCCCGATTCTAACCTTTCCTTTTCAGACGTACCTTCAATCAGTTGCTATACGCCTTGAAGAGATGAGAGTTAAAAAGCGAGATGCTGAGAGGTGGATGCATCACCGTTCACTGCCACCGCAAATCAGAGAACGAGTAAGGCGATATGAACGGTACAGGTGGTTGGAGACCAGAGGAGTAGATGAAGAGAATTTGGTTCAAACCCTTCCAAAAGATCTTAGGAGGGACATCAAACGCCATCTCTGTTTGGGTTTGGTGAAAAGGGTAGGATATATGTCTGGTGAAGTATCTTTCCGCTTCTTATTGTGAATTTACACTGACTTCTGGCCTCGTTTTGCTTTGCTGCTGGTAGGTACCGTTGTTTGAGAATATGGATGAAAGATTGTTAGATGCAATATGCGAGCGCTTAAGACCTGCACTCTACACCGAGCACGAATACATTTTGAGGGAAGGTGATCCAGTGGACGAGATGCAGTTTATCCTACACGGCCGTTTGGAGAGTATGACCACTGATGGAGGACGAAGTGGGTTCTTCAACAAGGTCCAGCTAAAGGAGGGTGATTTCTGCGGTGAGGAGTTGCTCACTTGGGCATTGGATCCCAAGTCTGCTGCCAATTTCCCATCTTCAACCCGGACAGTGAAAGCTCTAAGTGAGGTTGAGGCATTCTCCTTGCGTGCCGATGAACTGAAATTTGTGGCCAGTCAGTTCAGGAGGCTCCACAGCAGGCAGGTTCAGCACACGTTCAGGTTCTACTCGCAGCAGTGGAGGACTTGGGGAGCCTGCTTCATTCAGGCGGCTTGGCGCCGCTACTACAAGAGGAAGATGGCCGAGCAGCGTCGCAGGGAAGAAGAGGCTGCGAACCGCCAGAGCAGTAGCAGCGGCCCTAGCCTGGGAGCAACCATCTACGCGTCTCGGTTCGCGGCCAACGCCCTCCGAGGAGTTCACCGGCTTAGGAACAAGACCGTTCCCACCATTGTGAGATTGCCAAAGCCTCCGGAACCAGATTTCGGTGTCGATGACGCTGACTAACACAACACTCACACGATAAAATGCCTGTACTTACGCTGTTGACCGAAGGGTTCTGTAGATTGTGTACAAAATTCAAAGACACCTTCACAACATTATGCTTGTAAAAGTTTACTCTATAGAAGATGAAAATGTATAATGTTTCAGTTTTGTTACTTTTCGGTTGTTATTTTCTCGTAAATCTTTCTCATCCTTACTGTACCTGGCCTACATTTGCAGCACTTGAAAAGTGAAACTGTAAACAAATGTTATTGAAAATTATGGTTGTAGCTTATAAACGGATTAATGGCGTGATGTTAGTTAAATGTTGATCATCGAATGCCTAGAAATGTGGCTGATCAGACGGTTCATATTGTACGGAGGCAAAGTCACAGGTCAGGGAAGAGAAGGTTTAGGCATCCGGATTCAGGCAAACGACACTCGTCTCTGTTCGCGGGATGCTCTCCCTACTGCGCCGCCGCCGTCTCGTCCTTGCCCTTCCCTTCTCCACGATTTCCACCCCCGCCCCCGCTCCAGCTCCGTCCTCCACTCTCGACGCGGCGGCGGTGCTGGAGACGCTCTCGCTCTACACCAACGACTGGCGCCGCGCGCTTGACTTCTTCCACTGGTCCGCCTCCCCCACCGGCGCCAACCTGCCCCCTACCCCATCGACCCTCTCCCGCGCCGTCGACATCCTCGGCAAGCACTTCGAGTTCCCGCTCGCCACCTCCCTCCTCCTCGCCCACCACGACTCCTCGGACCCCTCCTTCCTCCGCCCCGCACTCCGCGCCCTCCTCAATCGCCTCGCCGCCGCCAACCTCGTCGACGACGCCGTCCGCGCCTTCGAATCCACCGCCGAGTCCGTCGGCCTACGGGATGAGGCCTCTTTCCACCTCCTCCTCGACGCGCTCTGCGACCACCGCCGCGTCGACGAGGCCCACCACATCTGCTTCGGCAAGGCCCCGCCGCCCTTCCCGACGGGGACCAAGACCCACAACCTGCTCCTCCGCGGCTGGGCCAAGACGCGCGCATGGACGCGCCTCCGCCAGCACTGGCTCGACATGGACACGCGCGGCGTCGCCAAGGACCTCCACTCCTACTCCATCTACATGGATGCCCTTGCCAAGTCGGGCAAGCCGTGGAAGGCCGTCAAGGTGTTCAAGGAGATGAAGCAGAAACGCATCCCTGTGGATGTTGTTGCGTACAACACTGCGATCCATGCGGTTGGGCTCGCGGAAGGCGTCGATTTCGCAATCCGGCTGTACAGGCAGATGGTTGAAGCTGGTTGCAAGCCGAATGCTGCCACTTTTAATACGATTGTCAAGCTATTGTGCAAGGAAGGGAGGTTCAAGGAAGGGTATGCGTTTGTACAGCAGATGCACAAGGCCGGCTGCGAGCCCAATGTGCTCACTTACCACTGCTTCTTCCAGTATTTGAGCCGTCCGCAGGAGGTCCTCGGACTGTTTGAGAAAATGCTCCAGAGGGGTTGCCGACCAAGGATGGACACGTACGTCATGCTCATAAAGAGGTTCGGGCGATGGGGTTTCCTTCGCCCGGTGTTCTTTGTGTGGAAGACAATGGAAGAGCAAGGGCTCACTCCAGATGCATTTGCATACAACACACTTATTGATGCATTGCTGGAAAAGGGAATGGTGGATTTGGCTAGGAAGTATGATGAGGAGATGCTCGCCAAGGGGCTCTCACCCAAGCCAAGGAAAGAGCTAGGGACTAAGGCGCCAGGAGAAGATTCTGACAGTGATAATGCGTTGGGTGGCGTGTTTTGAATTATGACCCCTAGACAGGAAAAGTGGTATTAGCATGTTCATCTACCCACTGGTTAGGATTACAACATTGGAGGATCAGTCCGTGATTGAAACAATGATGAGTCTGTGGACTTCACATTGAAGTAAAAAACCGGAATGGATAAATTTGCATTTCCCATCAATTGTCAAATAGCTCTTCCCTGAGAAAACATACAGAAGTGGAGTTTAGCCCATATATTTTGCCCACAGTGTTTGTTGGCTTGTTACACTGATAACTGGGTTTGAGGAAGGACCTGGTGACTAAGTGGTGAGGCCTGAGTTAGGCTGTTAGCCTGCTTCATCCTATTAATGCATTGAATGATGTTTTCAGTGAGTTGGCCAGGAATATTGATATCGGAGGTTTAGAGGAATTTCTGTGCTCCTAGGTATATGATCATTCTGACTGCTTGCAATGATGATCCATTCTACGCTGAAATGAAATGTAATCAGCGATAGTGGTGTTCCCATATTCTTACTGGGTTTCTCTCTGAAGAAGCTATGGGAGGATGTGCGACACATCTCATGTTGTGATGACAGCTTAGAATAACAGCATATTACCATGCATACAGAAGATTGTTATACAAATTACAGGTAAATGTACTCAAACCGTGGTTCTTGTATTGCAAAGAAGTTTCCAATTCTCTGAATCTTGATTCTGGCAGTATGATGTGCTTGTTTTGTTATACAAATTACAGGCACCACAAACATGATATCCAGTTGTTAACTTGTTATTGAACGACCATTGTACTGTACCTTGACATGACAGTTATTTACCTATTCAATTTGCACCCAGCTTTGATTGAAATGAAAGGCTCCTGTACATAACTTCTTAAGCCTTTTCCCTCTAGTGTTCTTATATTTTTCTGAGATTTATCGTAGGAGTAAACTGGGAAAAAAAGTTCTCTTAATTTAAACTTTTGCTAGAAAAACACCTTAAGCTCTTCTTAATTTACTTTCAAATAGCAACAAACTGCAATCTAACCAAAGTTCGTGTGCTGACTAGGGAGTTGAACATTCAGTTTTCAGAGGGATATATTTTTCTGTGTTAATCAGAATCTAAGAAGTATATCTCTGTCCAGTGCAAACTTCTCCTTCACCATATTTGAGTTTTGATACCCCTTGCGCTTTGAAATCATTATCTTTGGCCTTTGGAACTTATATGATCAGGTGCTTAGAAACCTGTACTGTACCCTGTTCTTAGGGACATTGCTCTGGGTCTTTTATTGATTTTTGGTTTGGAGTTTTTCCAACAAAACACCATGTTCAACTGCCTGTAACTTGGACAGATTGGCTAGGTTACGTCAAAAGGAAACACCAAGTAGTGACTTTCTCTCTAGTATTTGAAACTTCATGTTTACTCCAAAGGAAACATCAAACAGTTTGGAATCAGTGATATTCTATTCTAACTTGTACTGGATGTAACTGTCACAACATGGGGAGTTTTGCCTTAAATTTCCTAGCTAAAACTAGTCCGAGGAGATCTGGGTACCAGCTGTGTTAACTGGGGAATCCTCGACATGTGCAACTGTTGTGTAAAGCACATAATAATATTCTGTGACTAAAACAGGCTAGCCAACAGTTCAACATGTCATACTAGCAGGACCAGTCCTGAGATTTCGGGGGCTCAGGGAGAATCTAAAATCTGGGGCCTTCAACTAGGGTGAAACTAAAATCCAGGGCATCCAACTAGCCAGCGCCGATGCTCTTCCAAAACTTAATGTACCAACCTTATAATGGATGCCTTCGATCGGTCGGTACCCATGACCGTTCCTTTCTATCTTTTGAAACGACATGGAGCACATCACACGAGGGCAAAAGGACTAGACCGTCACTATTGTGGCTTCTGACATCGCATATTGTGTTTTACGAAAATGACGGAGTGAACAATTAAAAGATAAATTGTACCCCCTCCATTTCAAAATATAAGTTTTTTTTTTCTGAAACAGATGTATCTAGACGTCTTTTAATGTGTAGGTTCACTTATTTTGCTCCGTACCTGTACACTGAAAGACGTGTAGATACATGCATTTCAGAAAAAGCTAAAACATCTTATAAAAACAGAGGAGTATTGTTTAAACCCTTTCTGCAGGATGAGAGAATCACAGAGAATATATGCATTGCATAAGCTTTCTTTTTTCAAATGCACACAGTTAATACTCAAGAGTACTAATTTTTAGGAATTGTTTGAAAATCTATATTTATTTCTTTGGTATGCAAGCATGCTGTAGCTCCTTTTTCCCTTTTGTTTTGCCAACTTGAGAACCATTTTAAGTTTGTGTAGTCAACTAAATTCCGAAGCAGGAGTCTTTTGTGTATCCATAGACCAGCATTTGTTTGATCATGTTTGCAGGTGTGAAGTCATGGTACGCAGTGCAATTTGACCCTGGAACTGGTGGCAGGGCCTATTTATTATTTCTAGTTAAAGTTTATTGGAATCACTTAAATGAGTGTTTAGACTGCAAAAAGTAGGATTGTCCATGTAACCTGGTCGTGAATTCGAAATGCAACGTGGAAATGCTGGCTGTAAGTTCAGTCTGTTGTGTAAATTAATTATCAGGTGTCTTGGTTTCTAGCACTTCACCCAAAGCATCGGCTCTAGAGAGTATGAAATGTTTTTTGTCAGTGTGCAGCCTGCTGTAGAGCACTGGTCTAATTAACCACTTACTTTACGTGTGATTATTCTTTGACTAATTATTGGTGTTACTTGTTCATGCTCTTGGACTTGAACCCTTAGGGAGTCAGGGACTCGTGGTCAATTAATCCTTTCTCAGCAAATTTGTATCCAGTTCTCAGACCATCAACAGAACTCCAGTCACGATGTAAAAACCAAGGGTGTGAAGTGGCATTCGTTTGGGATCTCTGGAAGATTACGAGCATCGCTGTCCATGTCAGGAATCCGGAAAATTGTCACTTGAGAAATGCGCATTCTGTATCTAATCTCGGGCGACTATCAATATGCAGGGAGCAGTTGTCTAATCCTAGGCGACTATCAAGGAACGGAGAAAATGCCATTCAAGGAGGGGGAGAACAGCACTTGTTGATCAGCTCAAGGCGATTGCGTTGCACTGGCTCAGGGAACCTCTGGCCCTTTGATGGGGGGTGAACGTGGATGATCCTACGGGCTGGACAGTTCCTGGAATCTGAAGCAGATCGACAGTGAATCTAAGCGTGGCTGGTCTGGTGCTGACCGCCTGCAAGTCTGATCTCGACAGCGTGACTGGAGGCGAACCGGGGCGCAGAACGTGAAGTCTGAATCTTGATGTTTGTCTGTCTGCTGTTACTTTTCATCTGTCGAATGTTTTCCGTATTCTCAGTTTGTAGTTTGTGTTTTGTAAACAGTCCTTGAAATCTAGTACTCCCTCCGGTCCATATTAACGTTCTCAACTTTGTCTAAACTAAATCATTAACTAGGTACATCCGAATCTAGATAAAGTTGAGAACAATAATATAGGCCGGAGGGAGTAGTGATTTGTCTGTTGTGAGAACTTGGTAAGAAACATACAGATCTGCTGAAAGTTGCGGGGATCCTGTCTGAGCAAAGGAAAGAAGGATACTGCACACTGATAATTCCTGCTACTGGAGTCACCAAAGGTGATGATAGAGTATCATCATCTTGTCAGATGAAAACAATTGGCTGCAACTGGCAGGTAGAAGAAAATCAAGGAAAATTCTGGACAAACGAAGCTGCATTCTTCAGACATGCCTTTAATAGGTGCCTGGTTTCTTCTGTGGGCTTAAGCGGATGCCTGTTTAGCTCCTGAAAGACCTGTCAGTTGAAGCCTGGGTGCGATCTACCTTGACTCTGTTTCATGCTCAGACTGCGTTACGTAGATGCACCTCTCCTCTATAATCTTCTAGAGTAACCACAGATGCATCCTTTTTTTTTTTGGTTTGGAGAGCACGCTAAATGTGCGCCTTATCTTTATTGAAGGCAGAAAACTGCGTTACAAGCAATTGCTAACAATTGGATTGACTAGCTAGACACCAGCTCTCGCGATCAATGTCTTGTCCCTCCTCCGAAGATGCACCTTTGAACACAATTCAGACGAAAATGGTCCTCGGTACGCAGACGTATAGAATGTGTAATCTACACATGGGATCTGCAGGTTGCAGCTGTGACACCGATTCGTCGTGATCTTAGGCGGAGGTACAGTACGTACGTTTGTTGGTTCAGTGCATCGCCATGTCGCTAGTCCACGCAGCCGAGACACTGCTTATCTGATTCGGTATCTACGGAGGAGTATTATTTTTCGAAATAAATAAATAAAATAAATGTATTATTTAAATTTTTTTGGCGAGTATTATTATCCATGACCACGAGAGGCTGCTGGTAGCCGACAGCCTTACCAGAATGACTGTTCCTGCCGCCCCCCGTTGGCACGATCGTCCGGGTACGGCTGGCTTCCGGTAGAGAGTACAGTGCGCCACGTACGGTGTCCGCCGACGCGCGTACACCGGCAGCAGCCACACTGCCGCCTTGTCCCCGTTGGCTGCCCGCCCATCTCTCCATCGGCCGTGCTACAACGACATTGCCGTGAGAACGGGACGATTTCATGTACGGACCCACTCGGATGCCGCGCGCGTGGTGCGCACGTACGTACAGGTCGGGCGGCCGCGGGTCGTATATGTAGGAGTACAACGTGCTTGGTGCCGTCCGCGTCGGGCCAAAGTCGGGGACCATAGGGATGGATGGAGCAACACGGTAATGGCGCCACGACGCAGGGAGGCCGGCCGGCCGGGGACATGTCGACGACAGACCGAGAACCGTCCGTCGCTCTAGATTGCTGCGTGCGCGCGACAGGACGGCGTGCGCCAGTGCCGTGGGAAGCGACGTACGCGCGAGAGGTCCGGCGCTCAGACCGTCGGTAGAGCGATCGCGTCGTCTTCACTATGAGCTCGATCAGGAAACGAACCCAAGCACGCACGCGAGAGAGTGTGGTTGCGTCGATCATCGGTGGCACGATCTTGGGCCGTCGACAGATTATGCGATGGACGACAGGTGAGAGGTCGTGAGCCCGGCCTGCCCGCCAGATTTTGTTCGTTCGCTGGCATGCCATATTCAGCCAGGCACCTGGGCCGGCCGAGAGAGTCCGCGGCGACACCGAAAGCTGTCCCGCCCCGCCGGCACGTTCGGCCCTACGCGCGCCACCCGACACGTCGGAACGCCCTCACTTTTCTCTGGCGGTCGGCGCGGCAACAGTCGTGGTGGCGACGACGCTTCCGGCCGGCCGGCCGGGCCGTCGAAAGGGGCAGCCAGCATAGTGCATAGATCTGGCTAGCCGCCGGCCGGTCAGTAGCGACTGCAGCTCCGTGCATCTATTGCCGTGAGAGTGTGTGTTTTGGTTGATCCCTCGACGTCGTGCGTGTCGCTGACGGGCGACGGCCGGGTGTCTGCATGCAGCGACGTAGTACGGGGAAGGTGCGTGGGACCCGCGGAGATCGAGGGGGATCGTGTTATCGTGTACCGTTGTGATCTGAACATAAACCCGTCGCTGCTCCGATGTGATCGCGGGCGTGACCAGTCGACAGGATCACGAGACGACCACGACGTTTCATGCGTACGTACCTGCCGTTGCCGGAACAGGATCCGACACCTCGGGCCATCGACTTGGCGACCGATCGAGCGAACCGCTTCATTGCGAATTGGCTCGCCGTATGTTCACATGACAACTGAATTGATCCATCTCACGCTTCTTTCATGTGGAATATGTGCAAATAGGCAGCGAGGCTCCGGATAATCTGCAGACGGATCACTCGGTTGGTCACTGCTTGCCCAACTTAAATTTCACAATGAAATTTTCTAAGCATAAGTGTCGGCCGGCAGCAGCTTGAGAAAGTTACTCCGTACGTGTCATTCTTTCAAGTCCTAGGCTTGGTATATGGATGTTTAAATTACCTGAATTTATTATTCCGCTGTTTTAAAGATGCACTTATGGTGAGCCACCAGGAGAGGCGACCGAAGGAGAAAACCCTCCGCACCCCTCGCTGGTGAAGTCGCCGGTCCGCTCCGCTCTCTGGTGGCCCTAGGGCCTTGGAGGTGTAGCGGACCACGGCCTGTCGCTGGCGAGGGTTTTTCTGTTTCTTTGTTTCGCCTGTTTTTTAGTGTCTTCTTCGAGATGTTGAGGCAAAGGCTACATCATAAAGTTAGAATAAGTTCCTCATCGCTCTATCCTCGCTCCGGTGGTGCATCTAGCGTTAATGGAGGGCTCGTGGAGTCGTTTGTCCGGAGGATCTCATGGGATCCTGTCCGTTTTTGTGTTCATCAGTTTGTTTTCAGGCCAGTCTCTTTCGTTCTACGGATGTCATCATTGCGATGGTTGCTGCTCTAGTACACTAGTCCATTGTGACCTTAGCACGACGACTTTCCATCTCTCTCTACTACAACAAGCTCTACTGCGACAAGCTTTGCCCGGCTCCGGTGATGGAGGGGCGAGGACGACGGCACGCCTTCGGCTCGCGTTAGTGTTTACAGTCATCGCTAGATGGTCCAATGACCTATTTATAATTTTTATTACTTTTTGATCTATTTAAACTGTTGTTGATGATTATTAATAGATCGGTGGAATTCGAAAAAAAAGAGGCACTTATGGCTACACACCTCCGTGGTACTCCCGGTATTTTTTCTAGGAATGACCGGGCGATTTTCCCAACGCTTTGTATTCCCAATCTTAGTACTTCCCTCTTTCGCAAATTCGGAAGCATATTAGGTTTGGTCAAAACCAATCTTTATAATATTTGACCAACTATATGTAAAAACATACTCCCTCTATCTCAAAATAAGTGACTTGGTTTTGCTAGATTCACATGTAGATACATCCGAATCTAGACAAACATAAGTCACTTATTTTGGGACAGAGGGATTACTAACTTTTCATATAGTATGAAAATATAGTTCACGATGCTTCTAACATGCTTCCTAGATATTCATACCATTTTTTAAATATTTAGACAAAATTTATTAAGTTTGACTTTAACCAAAACTAATACGCTTCCCCTGATCTGGGGAGGAGGGACTTTGTTGTTTTGGCGTTACGCTAGTTGAGCAACGTTGGTTAGTCATGCGGGATCGAGTCGGATAATTGGTAGTATGTCGACCCTGACCCACTGGCACGAGGCCCTGAGTCTGACGTCCAATCGTCCGGCCGGCGCGCGTCAAAAAGCGCGAGGGCGAGCGGCGCGCGTCGTACGTGTCCCGGCGCCTTGAGCCAAGTGGCACAGTGTGCAACGACCGTCAAAAGCAAAGACGCTTTTCTTCCTCGGCTCTCCCTTTTCTGCGTTGCACGATCGATCCATCCATCGATCGCCAGGCCGGCCGGGTCATTTCTCGGCATGGAAGCTAACTAGACATGTCGGCCTCGATCGAACGGACTTTATGAGCGAGGCGTGCAGTACGTGATTCCCTTTTCATATATCGATCCAACTGCCCTGCCTGGATCGGAGCAGCAACTTCGTCTCGTACATGGCAGTCATGGCACGGTACGTAGTGTTAAGAATATAATATACATCTAGTCTTTTTTATCAGTTTGGACTTTTGGTTTAGATACTAGCGCATCAATTTAATATGGTATCAGAACTAAGAGCTCTCAAGTTCAAAACCCTGCTCGCGCAGTATTAAAAAAAGATCATGCGAGCTGCACCGAACCCACGCCAAGGACTAAAAAAGTCTAGACGTGATTTTGAGTGCCGGCACCACCGATAGCCCTTTAGGGGCATTTAGGAATCCGAGTGGAGATGCTCTTACTACACCGGTTCCTAAAACCGACGTACTCCACCATCTCAAATTAGATGTCGCAAATTTGTTAAATTTTGATATATCTATGCATTAAATAATATGTAGACACATTCAAATTTAGACAAACTTTCGACATCCATTTTGAGACGAAAGGAGTATAACTTCTTCTAAATTTAATCGGTGTACAGTTTGACCAAACTTACGGGAAAATATGTCAAAAGCTATGATACTATACAATATGCATGCATAATATAAATATATGCAATTATTTATCGAAGGCAATTGATTTTTTTAGAAAATTCCGTTGATCTGTTAATAATCATCAACAACAGTATAGAGACATAAAAGTAATAAAATTTATAACAAATCTAGGAACTACCTAGCATCAACTACAAATACTAGTGCGACAGAAGATGCACAGCCGTAAATGTCGTACTTTTCTCTAACAACTTGGTCAAAGTTTACACGTAGTTAGTTAGTATATATCATATATAGTTTTCGATAAATTTTTCTATAAGTTTAATGAACTTTAGACCATTTGACTTCAAAAAAATCTTATACTCCTACGTAGTGTAGTAGTATAGTAGTAATACGCTAAGCGAACGGAGGTACTCAACTGCTGATGCGGCTGATTCCGGTGAGGACATGGTCGATCAGGTGACGGCATGCATGCTGCTACTCCGTCTCATTTTTTACACGACGTCCACCGTCACCGGCCGTGCGTGCGTGGGGCTGGGCTTTGAAGAGCATCTGGTCAAAGCTGGCGCCGCGCGCAGATGTGAGATCTCCCGCTAGTGCAGGAGCTTTGCTGCTAGCTGAGCCTACGCCTAGTACATGCATGCATGCATGCATGGCCGTGTGGCCAAGTCCCAACGTCCCCAAACTCCCACGCCCACCTGGGCATGCACCTGGTCATGTATCTCTACCCCTACAAACGCTCCCAATTATCTGGACTGGCTTACTATACAGTTCAACATGTCTTAAGCTATGATCATCATCATCATCCACGCCCTGTGCTTAACGTAGGAGTACTAGTAGTACTGGCAATGCAGCAGGGAGGGGACAGGGGGGCCAAAAGCGTGCAGTTCCGGACCAACATTCAAGATCCATACCATTATTCTTGTGTGTTCACCATCGAATTATTTGACCCCTCGAAAGAATATCATCTGAGACAAGCCTGGCCACAGGAACAAGATCCAGTGTACGCGATTTTATAATCCTACTAGAGCTTTTGAGACGCAGTAGGTGCATGCTAGACAGGGTTTAGTTGGTTTTATATTGGTAGGTTAGCAATAGCACGTAGGGCAAATCCTTTCATTCATGCTGCTGATGCACCGTTCGTTGGCACAAGTACTACCAGCATGCATGTTCGGTGTATCAACGGCATTGACTCCGTCGGAACTCGGGAGGTTTGTCTCCGGAACTAAATTTGTTCAAATTTACGTAGTACTCCAAGTTCTATTCCCCAAGTTCTTCGAGTACGTACCGTACTGTGCCGTACCACAGGATCAGCATGCTGTTGCAGTTTCTGTGGACATGCATATGTAGTGTACACCACCATTTGTCGAGCATGGGGGCAATTCATGGAGAGATGTAGCACACTGTCTAAGAAGTTCATACAAGTTTTTTCTTTTCCAGTCAACCGGCTAGTAGATCTTAGGGCTTTCACTCCAAGTGTTTTAAAGATTCTTCAGGGATTATTTTAGTCCTTAGAATTTTTCCAACACGTACCGTTTGATCCTTAGGGTTACAAAAAAATACTGCAATAATTTTTACTTAGTATTCAATTGCAATACCGTTAGAGCATGTGTTGTTGCAGAGGCTGGATGTAATTGGTATCTCCATGATATTAATATATACTCTTTTGCAAAAAAAGTTGCAATAGGTTTAGTAAAAAATCCATCTAATCTAACCTTTTGAAAGAGTTGTCTTTTTTTGCACAATCAAAATTATCGGAGTCAACAATAGCGCATCAAAGTTTTGGCCGAATCTGCTATCCACATCTCCTGATTCTTTCTGGTTGTGGGATGGATGAGAGGACACGCGGCGGCATCGCCACAGAGCGCAACTCTCCCGGGGACACGGGCCCCGCGGCACATGATTCTGGAGCGCGGGCGTGTCGCGTGCCCTTTCCTGCTTCTCATTGCTGGACGTGTGAGTCGTTTCGAGGGAGACAGGCACTCCGCACCCGTCGGGGCATGGGACCCATTGGGTGCTGACGTGGTTGTGGAAACCCTCGTCCGCTGTGGGTTCACGCGTCCGAGAGACGACGTGACAGCAGAGACTCTCACCCTCCACGGGTTCTCGCGAGGCCGGGAACCAACTTGGCAGCGGAGGAAACCCTCCTTTGTGGTGGCTTCGAGTACGTGCGGTGGGTCCTGTTCGCTCGTGGTGCCTTGCACGTCTCTGTTTCTAGGTTTTCGTGGCAGCGCATGTAGTATAAGACGTTTCAGGCAGTTTTCGTCCACGCAATGCGTTAGATAGTCTCTCTCCTCTCCCACCTCCGCTTCTTCTTCACTTCCTCCCATTGTTAGTGGTTATTTAGAGATGACCTCATAACAAGACTCGTAGAAGTGACCTTCTCACAGGACTTGTTGGTGAACATCTTATTATGAAACTCTCTCCACATATATCATGACGAAAGATATAGGTTATCCTAATCATGAGTAATCCTGACATGCTAGTGGTGTATCCAACATCCCTGAGAACATTTAAGCCTTATTGAGTTCCACCACCAATCCCAACGCACTTGTTACTTTGTTTACTTACTTTCATTACTTTCTTGCACACGAACACAACAATAATTAAACACTTTTTACTTGAGATCAAAGGCAACTTACAAGTATTATTTGGTAGATAGTGACGAGGGGCATAAAGAGCTTAATCAAATAGCTCTATGTGGGTTCGATACTCTTATTTTGAAACTAGCTACAATTGATATGTGCATTTACAATCATCGTCTACATCAACTAGTCAACCAAGAAACTAACACAAAGCAAGGCTAGAGAAAATAAATGGGAGATGATATTTTGAATCAACTCTTTGAATTCTTCACCACTATCAGGGTACACAATGAGTATCCACCTGGACGGCCTTGAGAGGTTACATGTAAGAGGAAGATTTTGTTCGATCCCTACGTAAGTTCACTTATCCACATTTCACCTAAGCTTCAAAGTCTCTCTTCCACTATTGTTGGCCTTGAAAAATCTTGAGATCTCTTCATCCCTCCTACCAATCTTGCAAATCTCCGAGGGAAAAGGAATAGAAGAAAAAGTTGTACAATGTTCCACCATCCCAAATTTTATCCCAGTTTATCGCAATGCTCGTTACTTTTGGATTTGTTGGGAAACCCTAGGCAGGTAGGATCCTAAAAGCTTCCAATTGTGTAGAGTATGGGGACTACCTCAAGTACTACCGCTTAGTGATTGTGCTAGCACTTTGATGGGCTAGGTTCAAGAAGAAAGCTACCACAATGTATCCTTATGGGCATTGGTTGCTATTACCATTCTAATCAATATTACACTCTTACCTAAAGGACATAAAATTCGGATGATGTTGATTGCATCACTGTCCATTTCAGTTATTTTATCATTGTTATTATTTTGCTTGCTGATTAGCCCTGGTCACTAAAGTAAAGTGGTTCAAATAGCAACATTGTCTCTTATACTCTTTTGAGGCCACTATATCAGAAAATGCGCCTAGCTTGGCCAATTTTTGTACTCTTCTAATGGTGATTATACTACTATTTTGTATGATTAGTTTTCACTATTCATGGTTCCATACTACCTCAACAACATTTATCTAGCTACTTTATTTTTTATATTTTAGCTTGATCAGACTAGTGCACTTATAAGCAGGATGGTATTAAAATTTATGCCCTTTCTGGTAATTTTCCTATTTATAAACATCAGAGTTGGTGGTTGTTCATTCACTCCTTTTCTAGCTTTGTCTTCTCAATCCTGACAAGTGCGACCATACAAACCTACAAGCATAGCACCGAAGCTGCCGTGTCCATGGCCGCGCTGATAAATGGAAGTGTAGAAGTGAGTTAATTTTGTCATATTATTTTGGTAAACTACGTTGCACAATAATTTTTTTTTGGATCCGTAGCATAGAACATGTGTCTTACTAGTACCAATTAAATCTCAGTTGACCAATTCAGATAGTAGTATTATCTTGAGCAAATGGAGGAGAAAGTCACAAATCTTATGAAGAGAAAAGCCAAAAGTTCAAAAGATGGTTGTAGCACTCTGACTGCTTCAGGGTCCAGTTTTTAACGGATGCTGATAATGCAACCAAACTTGCAAGAAGTAGGGACCATGCTGCCACTCCTGGTAAGCCTGAGCAGTTGTAGGGGAGTTTGAAGCACTTAATTATAAGGGCAATCCAGGCTTAAACTAGTAACTCTGTCAGGCCAAGACAAGCACAAGAGTTAAATTAAAACAGGGTACCAAGTTTTGGGGAACACCCTTCCTTAAAAAGTGACAGCCCAACCCAAACACAAGATACAGATCCAGCTGGGGTTAAAGAACAACCACCAACACCAAGGAAAGTAGCATCCCTAAGTGTTTCTTTAAGCCCCCCTTAATTTGGTGGGACTTTGACATGTTAGTACAGTGTGGTCAGTGGGTCTGAGAAGACCGGAGAGACCCCTGCCTGCCTATAAATACCAATCTCCCAAGACCAGTTCTTCCTCAGCTTTCCTTCCATTGTCCTTCGTCTGCTCTACCACATACAAATAGCACAGCATTAGCATTATCTGCCATCACTCCTTCAGGACCCCCCTACAGATCATGAGGACTTCTTTGATGGTCCTGGCCTGTCTCCTCCTCCTCCAGCTCCTGGCTACAACTGCACATGGTATGCTTCGTGCATGCCCATAGCTAGCCAGTTGGCTGCCCATCTACCTCGTGCATTTTGGTGGCGTTTTTTTTTTTTTGAGGTACATCCTGGATTCAGTTGCTGAATGAAACTCCTTTTGTTATGGAATGCAGGGATTAGGCTGGAAAGGCAGCTGCATGAGGCACTAAGCAACAAGGTCAGTACTCTGTAATCAGTGATCCTTGATTCCTGTCCAAGGGAGTTCTTCCAGCCTGAAACTGAAACAAGGTGTGCTCATTTCCTTGCTTCCCTTGTGTGATTGCAGAAGGAACTGGCCGTCGATTCGAAGGCCGAGGAGCCGTCCGATGCCGTCGGCCATTCAACCAGCAGGCGCTGCACGTCCGATGGGAATTGCTCAGGTACAACAATGGAGCAGACGACTCCTGCTGATGCTGCTGTTGTTGTTGCCGAGGATAGAGGGCCGAAAGTGGTTGTTAGTGCGTATGCGCGGCCCGTGCCCAAGTTCCACGAAGATTACTACGGGGCGGGCGGCCACGAACCTAACCACCACTAAGCACAGCTTGCTCTAGCTAGCTGCTGCACCTACCTCATCCTCCTCCCTTGCAGGGCTTGGCCGCAGCAGCAGCACCTTACTGATCTTAGTTTACCTTAGTGGTAGTGGTAGTTCTTCACTTCTCTCCCCAGTGCTACGCCTTGCTTGGTTTGGATTTGGAGTTGGGATCATGTAATGGGAGAAGGAAGCATTATGCAGTTCTGGTCCAGCTGCTCATTCTATGATCAATTAGTGCAGTGCTAGTGTGCTTGAGTTTTACTACTACTACTACTACCTCTGCATCGCCAGTTTTCAGCTACTGTTGTGATCTCCTCAGACTTCAAGTTTCCTGGCTGAAGATGCATACTCCATGCGTTGAAATACGTGTATGGCCCATAGTTCCATTCTGGGCAGCAACAATATACTAGTACTTGTATAGTCACGGATGTCACATGTCAGGATAGAAAAATCTAACTTGAAAGACTCATCATCAGCCTTCCAGTCGCCGGTCATGCATGAAAAACAAAAACCGTGTTAACCATTAGTAAGTCACATGTCAGGAGGAGTAGCACGTTTCTGATCTTGTAGACACGGCTGGGAAAACTTAAACTTGGTGCAGTAGTAACAGGTTAACAGTACGTTTGCAGCTTTGGGCGTATTTTACCTACCTCTGGCAGCCTTAATCGTTCTGTCTCACAGGTGATCTCTTTGGTGCAGGAAAGGCGGAAAAGCCAGTGGCGCCGCAGGCTGCTTCACCGGGCGAAGCGAAGCATCAGGTTCAGGCCAGTGCAGTGCAGCTGCACGCATTTCCCTTTGTTTTTCGCTCTCCAGGTTTTCCGCCGCCACCACCTGCTGAAACGCGTGCATTTACAGACACCTCCGAAGAGGGCCGGTGACGGGCAGGAGGCCGAGGTGACGACTGCGAGCCACGCCGGCGGCAAGGAGGCGGCGGCGCGGACATGGTCGCGCCGCGCGCTGCCGCGGCGACCGAAGCACAAGACAAGCAGGACGACGTACCCGGACATCCTGGACATCGCCGGGATGGACTACTCGCCGGCCGGCAGAAAGCCTCCCATCCACAACTGAGAGCGTGCGTGCTTGCATGGATCGATCACAACACATCGGCGGATTAGATTATTAGTACGCGACTAGCCTATTGAGAATTAGTTTATCTATTATATTCGTATAAGTATAGTAGCTAGGCTTGGATCCTGATGAGGCTGATGGAATAGAATAGTGCGTACAGCTAATTAAGTGATGACCGGGCCGATACGGGACAGCGCCGCAGGAAACGCTGCGCCTTTTGTGAAGGAGATGGATGGATACTACTCGATCGTAATACACGACTTCGTGTTTCGCTTCTCGTGTATCCCGCGAATGTAACATGCGGGCGCGTGTAACACCGACATTTTGACCACACAGTGAACACTTAAGTCATGCGAAATAGACCCCGCGTCGCCCTAGCCGTCCTCCCCCCGCTCTCCCCCGCTTCGCCGTTGCTCGCTGGCAAAGCCGGTCGCGCCCCGGGGAAGATGGCGGCGGGCAGTTTCCTCCTCGCGGGGGGAGCGAGTGCTCTCCCGATGGGGCGTCGGTGGTGGAGTCGGGGCGTGCGGGCGGCTGCTGGGTGGGTACGGCATCGGATGGGCGCAGCTTTCTAGCACGGCGTCGGCGCTGGCAGTCGTCGGCCGGTGGAGGAGGGGTGGTGACCTCGGGTGCTTGGGGCGGTGGCCCCAGATCTGGCCACGGCGGCGCTCCTCCGCCAGGCTGGAGGTGGTGGCCGATCGATTCTGGCCGTGGGGGCGGCGGAGAAGACTGGCCGGCGGCGAGAACTCAGTGCTGCTATGAGTTGCGACAAGGCTTCTTGGTGGTGGCTCTGTGATGTGCCGGTGTGCTCAGCCTGGTTGTGCGTAGCGGTCTTCGGCAGAGGGTTATGGTCGGCGGGCTTCGACGCGCGTAGCGGTGGTTCGTGGGCGGCCAATTCAGGTGGTTGGGGGTTGAGCACCTCCAGGAGAAATCCTCGCTCCGATTTGGCCAGAGTCGGCGATGGTGACGCCCGCAGGTGTTGTAGACTTTCCTGGAAGCATCGCCGGGTAATGTGCTCATCACCCCTTCTCCTGCTGTCCTGACTCTGGAGGGAAACCTCGGATCCGGGATCGGGCAATAGAGGCGCTACTGTGTCTCATTCCTTCTTGGGGGCATCGTCTCGGAGTCGCCTACGGCTGGGGTTCTGTGAAGAGGGTTGTTGTCGGGCTTCTGTGCAAGGTCCAAGGGTGAAGTTTGGCAAAAATGATGCCTCGAGCTGAGGTCAGGTCGCGGTTGATCTTCGGTTGTCGGTTTTCCTGGCGTGTCCGATGGGTTTTCCTGCTTCGCTGTGTTGATGTGGAGTTGGAGGTGCGATGGATGGTTTCCATGCGGCGACAATTATCGGCCGCCAGTGGTGTCTGCAGGTACCCGGTCGGGGTAAGATCAGAATAATTCCCTTGTGAAGCTTGTCGTCTGAGTCGGAGATGTCTCTCCTTAGGGTGTGTGCCCAATTGATTTCATAGGCCGACATTGTTTCTAGCGCCGTCTGGGAGGTTCTGTTTTGAAAGTCGCTGGTGAAGTTGGAGTCGCTGGCTTGCGGAGGAGTAATGACGATAACGCTATGTGACATGGGTATGCCCAATAAGCACTAAACTACAGCCTACCTGGTGCGACTCGACGGGAGGCCCACTCGACGAATTGTCAAGGTCCATGACTCCTATGACGGTTCGACTGATATGAAGCCCATATGGACACGGACTCCCAAACGCACAAGACATGAAAACCTCAAGACTAGAGTTTGAATACAACTTGTAAACCAACTCGTATTGATACTTGAGACCTAGCCTCCCCATATATAAAGGCTAGGAGGGTCCAACGAGGAGGACACGCTACGACACAATAAATCTAGACATCGCGACTCCCACAATACACAATAAACAATAGATCTAGACATCGATCTCTTGCACATACGCCAGATCCAATCTGCGCATACACCTTCATCGACGACATTGTAATCCTTCGGATCATCATCAATCAAGAGCAGACAAGCAGGAGTAGGGTCCTCTACGAGGCCTGAACCTGGGTAAATCTTGCGTCCCTGTGTGCTTGTTTGCTAGCCGATCGAGACTTCCAGCGCTCCTCAATTCTTGAACCTAAGTCCATAACAATGGACATTAATGAGTTAAACCCCCGTCAATTGGCGCCGTCTGTGGGAAACTGGGTGCGCTGATGTTGCGATCTCGACGGCCTCATCATCGGCAATCTACAATTCATTGACTTCCGACAAGAAGATCTACTATATATCCCTCAACATCAATGGTGGCCAGATTGCATCTGGTGTTTCATCCACGCCGCAGCGATCAACTTCCTCTCCATCACGGCCGAGCGCATAAACACTGCAATAGACTACCACATCAGATGAAACCAGCATCACTGATCCCTTGGTTCTCTGGTACGAGCGCGCGGTCGACCTGGATTCGTGTATCCGTGGAGTCTGTTGGGATTTTTCGGCCAGTTTCCTGGAGTCCAGGGCGAGCACGCAGCAGGAGTTCAGATCGATTCAACCAAAAGAAGAAAAAAGGCCCACGTCATGTCTCGTCAACCGGTGAAGTTCAAAGAACAAACGGAAGTGATGTGCGTACGGCACAGCATGATCCGATCCTTGTACGATGCATGATCTAGTGCTATGTTGTGCTTTGATACCAGCCACGGATTCGATCTGTGAGTTGTAGCAAAATTGGAAGAAAACTGTCGTACGTATAGTAAGGTTGAAGAACAAAAGGAGATCAATTCGTATCAAACCTAGCAACGGACACACAACCTTGACCGACAGCCAAAAGGCTCCATCCTGCAATCATACAGCCGTGATCACATGAGACGGTGGTTACTGAGTTCTTTTTCTTTTCTCGATTCAGTCTCATCTTTTCGTACAGATTACTATACAAATCAGCTAATATTTTATTCGATTCTAATCTTTTACATGATTTGTTTCACATTAACCACACATACGAGAATTGGGTCACGGAGATGAGACGAGGTGTCGACTCTGCATCAATCAGCGAGTTTACTTATACATCATAGACAGGCTTTTCCCGCTCAGATTTATCAGCCTGGCCAAGAGACGCGACAACTTCGCCGTGTCGACTCCGTGTCCACCGCGCAACTCCATCGAGCTGGAGCACACGTCCATTATGCCAGCTCCGTCGATCGTGATAACTCTACACACGGGGGCTGCGCCGACTCCGTCGTGCGACCCGCTACGGTCTTCAGCTACGTCGACCCACTGCCGCCATCGGCTCCGGCGAATCGAGGGCCTCCCTCGACATCGACGACCCGTTGCGGTCTTCGACTCTGGTGATACACTGTCATCATTGGCTACGGTAAATCGCTACGGCCACCGGCCTCGACGACCCACTGCCGTGTCGACTCCGGTCCAATGCATCGGCTCTCGAATGCCGCCTCGGCTACATCGACCACATCTACTCTACACTCGGGGGCTCCTTTGGGTCCAGCGACCCGCTGCGTTCTCTGGATCCGGCGACTCGGGGGCTCCCTCGGCTCTAGCAACCCGCATTGGTCTTCGACTCGCTACGGTTTTCGACTCTGGCGACCTATTGAGTCTTCGACTCCGGAGACCTGCTGCGATCTTCAGCTCCAGCTACTCGGGGGCTCCCTCCTCTACGGCAACCCGCCGCATCCTTCGACTCTGTCAACCATCTGCGGTCTTCGGATGAGGTGATCCGATATGGTCTTCGACTGCTGTTGCCCGTTACAGTATTCATATACGACAACTCGTCATCACCACGTGACTCCGATCCGCCGCGTCGACTACGTCCGCCGTGTGACCCGTTGCCACGACAAATACAGTCTTCGACTCCAGCGATTCGCTACGATCTTCGGCTCCAACAACTCGGGGGCTCGGGGGCTCCCTCCGCTTCGGCGAGCCGGCGCGGTCTTCAACTTCAACGACCGACTGCGGTATTCATATCGGGTGACTCGGAGGCTTCCTCGACTCCCGCGACCCGCCGGTCGAATCGGCTCCCGTGACCTGCCAATCGCATCGGATCTTGTGACTCGTTCATCATAGCAACTATCAATAAAGCTAAGTTTCTCTCTACTTAGAGTTGATTTCTTTTTAACTCGCACTCGAAACACTCGGGGGCTGCACCCTCTTCGTGTAACCTAAGTGTCGTCGACTCCACGCACTCGAGCACCTCATATGCGACAGCCCGAGTAGCTGATTCTTTCTGATCGTCGAATCCTTGAACTCCGAGTACCTCGGCAAGGTACTGAGACTAAGGGTAATCAGGCTAACGAAAAGGCCTAGCATATAGTGCAAAAGTGTTGACTCGATTGGCACCAGAATCTTACTTTATAAGGCTACATGCAAATATTCTTTACAAGATACAAGTACTTCACAATTCTTAATGTTTTATGCAGCTTACAAGGATGTCGACTGCGTCCATCTATTCTATCAGGTCCTCCAACAGGAGTCGACAAAACAACTGACTACGCCATACACTAAAGACCCAAGTCGAGTTTCTCCTCAGATGATTGCATCGCTTGATGCTATAAAGATGCAGTGTTAGCGACGCACCCGACAGAAGTGATTGTGTCGACTCCAACTGCATCGTCGATTCAAGCTCCTTATACGTGACACACTGACTCGATACACTTCTAGGTCAGTGGTTTCTCCTCGCATGATTTTCGACTACCACTGCAAGATACAAGACTCGAGTCTCTGCCCGAGTCTTCGACTCCGCCAGACACTCGGGGGCTACTCCAAACTAAAGAGCGGGACATGCATATACAAGATCCTCGAGTGGCACGCTCTGAATCCTCACTCGAATCTACGATTCGACTAAGGACTCGGAGGCTACTCCCATAGGGAGCGCTATCCGCGCACCCGAAGAAATTTGTGAAGACATCCAAGCATCATGAAAATCCTTCACTCGAATCAACGATTCGAGTGTGAATTACGGGTTACTCCCATAGGGAGCGCCGAAAGCAGATTCGACTGAAACAAGCAACAAAAGACGATAGCAGTCGCAAAAAAAAATTTAGTCCCCACTCGAGTCTACGACTCGAATAGGCACTCGGGGGCTACTCCCATAGGGAGCGCTGGCTGCGCACCCTATGATTATTTTTGCTTGTACATCGTATTGTGTGTTGATAACATCCACACTCGAATGCTATGGTGACTCCGCCTCATATTTTCCTTGCAAAGAGATTACGTCTCCTGGGCCACCAGAATCATCTCCGCGATGATAAAATTCGGATGCCGCGCTTACATCGTGAAGATACGACCTGAATAAGGCCTGGCAACGCATCTACTACGCTCTACCAGAAATAATCCGTACCTACAGGTACGATGAATAAGTCTTGACGGACGCGTCGAGTGCTCACATTTACACACTGGGATTCGACTCTATAAGACCTCTGCGGCCCGAGTCGAATTATGCCAGCAATTTCCGAATTCGAGTCCGGGGACTCGAGTTTGAGTAGGTAGCGTTGTTTTTGCCCTAGAGCAATTAACTGGTCTCGATCCGTCGAGCGCACCAGACACGTTTACCAACATCCCTATGAACAACTATAAATTCGACTGACCCGATGAATTTCCGGGTGAAGTGCTTCGCACTAGACAGAACTGTCGACTCCAACATCCTAATGCAAAGATCAAGACTTCTGAGTCTCCACCCGAATCTACTATTCGCATGTACGATCGAGGGGCTACTGACATGGGTATGCTAATAAGCACTAAACTACAGCCTACCTGGTGCGGCTCGACGGGAGGCCCACTCGACGAATTGTCAAAGTCCATGACTCCTATGACGGTTCGACTGATATTAAGCCCATATGGACACGGACTCCCAAACGCACAAGATAAGAAAACCTCAAGACTAGAGTTTGAATACAACTTGTAAACCAACTCGTATTGGTACCTGAGACCTAGTCTCCCCATAGATAAAGGCTAGGAGGGTCCAACGAGGAGGACACGTTACGACACAATAAATCTAGACATCTCGACTCCCACAATACACAATAGACAATAGATCTAGACATCGATCTCTTGCACATACGCCAGATCCAATCTGTGCATACACCGCCATAGGCGACATTGTAATCCTTCGGATCATCATCAATCAAGAGCAGACAAGCAGGAGTAGGGTCCTCTACGAGGCCTGGACCTGGGTAAATCTTGCGTCCATGTGTGCTTGTTTGCTAGCCGATCGAGACTTCCAGCGCTCCTCAATTCCTGAACTTAAGTCCATAACAATGGACATTGATGAGTTAAACCCTTGTCACTATGTGACAACCTCGACGTGGGTCTTTGTTGTGGGTTTGTGTTCGTGTGGGTAGCCAGATTAGCTGTGGTGGTGTGCCCAATGTAAACATGTTTCGTGACGATATTGGTGCATTTTTATGGGCTTTGGCCGGTTCCGGTCAATCATTTTGTTTATTTTTAATAAAATGAGGCAAATTGCTTGTTTTGTTAAAAAAAGACCTTTTGACCACACCCCACTTACTTAAGAGCAAACGAGCTTCACATGTAAGATCGACCGATTACATTATGTGCGTGTGGCATATACTCCTTAGGCCCTGTTTAATTCTCTCGTATTCACTAGTGTATTTGCGGGAAATGGAGGAGATTATTCCGATTCTCGCAAAATCCTGTAGTCCGTTTACTACTCCAGGTTTGACCGGGATAATCTCGGGATATCCCTGTAATTTTTTTTTTGTCTAGATTGAAAACTCTCCTACATGGTAGAGTATTTTTGGGGAAATATATTTACGAAGATTGGAGAGTATTGGGTGAACACCAAATCCCCGCATATCCCAAAACTCTATTGGATGAAAATATGAGAGAAGTAAACAAGAACTTTAAGAATACGAGTACTGCTCGAAGTGGTAGAGTGTGTTCCACTTAACGACCTAGACTACTGGTTTTGTCAAGAGAGTGTTTGGTCGGTGAGAGACACGGCAAGGAGAGATCGGTCACATGGATTTTTGTGACCTATACCGTGTCTGTTCTGTGTGCCCGCCTGATTAATTAGGCGGCCCGGCCTGTCTGGTGGTTAACGTTGTCGCCACCTTGTTGTGCGTTCGTGAAGAGCGGCATGGCCACGGCCCGTACGACTGGTGGCGATCCATGGTATACGCATGCATGGCCGGACCTGGCATGCAAGTTGCTGTCGCGCGCGGCGCGCCGTCGCTTTCCGGCCGGCGAGCCGACGCTGGGACAGCGGGTCAGTGCACATGGGCGTGTTACCTGCACGGCCCGTGCCACGCCGCCAGCCATGCCGCCACCCCGCCCGCTGAGATGGCGATCGATGTGGGCTGCGGCGTGATGGCCTCTGGCGCTAGCTGCAGTCTCGGCGTGGGGTAGATCAGCGCGCGCGAGGCGCCCGCCGGCCGTGCGCTGCGTCGACGGTGGACTCGCCGCGAGCTCCAACGACGAGCGCCGCGCCCACCGGCCTAACTTGCTCCATACTCAAATACTACCGTTATTATGATGCATGTCAGAATGTCAAACTTGCCACGCACGCGTACGCCAGCATTCGTGCGCGCCACTGTGTGATTGAATGCCTCAACTTTGTCTACTCAAGCATCGGAACTTGGACGACGACGCCAAGAACATACTGGAGTACCACCGTAAACCGCTTCTGAATTCTGAATTCTGAATTCTGACGTGCTGTTGATCATCGCCTCGCGCCACGCTGTAAACTGCTGAAAGGAAGGGAAGGGAGTAGTTACGCCTTCATTTCTCTTCCCTACCTGTCAGATCGATAGCACGTCGTCGGGGTGTGTACTGTTTCCAGCAGACGTAGAAGCACCGGCCGATCGAGGGTGCTTGCGTTTTTCTGTATGGCGCCCTGCAGACAATCAATAAACCGACACGTTTTATGATGGCCTGTCTGCCTGCGTGCATAACTGCATACCGCTCTGATCGGAAGCGAGCAAACATAGCGTGTGTCGCATGCATGGAACAGGACGGTTGTATATCCAAGTTCCCATTCTCACTCAACCTCCGTGCCATCCTGATTCCTGACTTTTTATTCCACTTCTTCATAATAAAATAGAGTGCACAAGCAATTGAAGAATTGAGGGAGTAACTCTATCTAGTCTAGCATTCCAAAAATTTATAGAGGAGAAGAAAGTCATGCTGGCTACGATCGGAGTTTATAATGGCGGAGACATGTATTGGCTGCGATGAAGACTATGTGGCACAAGTTCTTCTCGTGTTGTTGGGTGTTCGAGGACTTGTAACACCAGCCTTGGAAATAGGAGGTGGCAGCACGGACAAACTGCATTTTTTATGGTACTTCTCGAGTACCGAGTCCCGGTTTTCAGCGTGAAAACCCAAGGTTTGCACTTCATTGGTTGTACCTCGCAATGATATTGTTGATGGTGCTTCTCGAGTACCAATATCTTGATCAAGCACTGACAACGCTTGTGCATTGTTTCATCTTGGAGACAGTGCTTTCGGAGATTCTCTTTTGTAGTCCCGATGTTGTCTTCGAGGGTGGTTAGAGTCTTGTTGTTGAAAGAGTATGAGTTTGACGGAATATGATCGATATATTATTGAGCCTCATGGGCGAGTATATACAGGCGTACAGAGGATTATCTTGGAATACGAGTCAAGTTAGGACTGTACGTAAACAGATCCTAACTCTATCTAAACTACCATAACAACCGTATATACCTAATACTCTAACACTCCCCCGCAGTCGTAGCGGTAGCGTTGTGAACAACTGGAACATCGCGGACGGTCAGACTGAAGATAAACCGAAGTAGCATCCAGTAGGCTGACATCCCCCGCAGTTCGAGCAGGAATGTCGTGAACGGTGTCGCGTCACGGTAGCTTGGACTGTAGAGGAAGCTGGTGAGATTCTCAGGCGAGATGATAGCCCTTGTGCCGATGTCGAGGGAGCTGAGAGCTTGAGGCGGTGCCGAGGTCGGGTAGCCGTTGCGAGGGGTTGTTGTGGTCGATGTAGTCGGGGATGCCGGTGTCGAGGTAGCCGCACGTGAAGCCGCATGTTCATAGTGCGTGAGGAGGATGTGGAAGACGCATCGAGGCAATCTTAGTGGGGTGTCGATGCCGAAGCCAATGCAGTCCGAGCCGTCGAGGACGAGGTGCGGCCATAGTTTTGCCAGAACTAGGCGCACGTCGGGGACGAACGCACACTCCGGTTTTGCCAGAACCGAGTATGCAAAGAAGAACTCGTCAGTGACGCAGTCGAGGAAGTTGTAGAGAGGTCGATACCGACGAGGCGCCGATCCGAGCTTGCCAGACTCGAGAACGCGTCGGGGATAAAGGCACTCCCGGTGTTGCCAGTACCAGGCGTGCGGGAGTAGGGACCATCATGAACTTATCGCCATATCAGAAAGACTAGTAGAGAAAGCCTCTAGAGCGGTTGCGACACGCAGAGCGGCTAAGGGAGAGATGCCGGTATTGTCCGCGGTTGTCGGAGTAGAGTAGCAGGTGGTGTAGTCGGGGATGAGGCGATGACGCTGGCGACGAAGTTGTAGTGGACGAAGACGTAGAAGGCGGCGAAACCAGCAACGACCTAGGTTAGTCATGCTGGATGCCTAGAGTGGCGATGGGGTAGTCGGTGATGACTCACAAGTATAGGGGGTATATCGCAGTATTTTCGAGGGACATGAAACCCAATTTATTGATTCGACACAAGGAGAGCCAAAGAATATTTATAAGCCTTAACAACTGAGTTGTCAATTCAGCTGCACCTAGAAACAATCTTGCTCACAGCAGTTTATCAGTAGCAACAGTTTTGTAGTAGGAATAGCAAAGTAGCAGCAGTAGTAAAGTAAAGACAGCAGTAACAATAGCAGTAAACAGTAGGATTCGAGTGCGGTAGGTATAGGGATGGATGGACGGGCATTGCATGGATAAGAAAATTCACATAGCAATCCGAACATAGGGCAATTGTAGATAAATAAGATAAAGCATCCAAGTACTAGATAATCCTAGGCATGTGTTCCATATATAGTCATACGTGTTCGCAATGAGAACTTGCACAACATCTTTTGTCCTGCCAGCCCGTTTGTAGCGGGGCCTCAAGGGAACTACTGACAATTAAGGTGCTCTTTTAATAGAGCACCGGAGCAAAGCATTAACACTCTGTGAACACATGTGATCTTCACATCAAAGCCATTCCCTCCGGTTATCCTGATTTCTGTCACTTCGGGGCCATTGGTTCCGGACAACAATGTGTGTAAACAACTTGCAGATAAGACCATAAACAATACTATCATAATGAATCAATAACATATTCAGATCTGAAATCATGGCACTCGGGCCCTAGTGACAAGCATTAAGCATAACAAGTTGCAACAAAGTCATAAAGCACTAATAAAAGATACTAGGCACCATGCCCTAACAATCTGATGTCATTACATGAACGATATCATCCAATACCTACCATCACCATAGCCTACATCGGGGGATTACTCACTCATAGATGGGGGAAACATGGATGGTCGATGGAGAAGCGATGGTGATGATGATGGCGATGATCTCCTCCCATTCCCCGTCTCGGCAGGGTGCCAGAACGGAGTTTCTGGTGCTATTTCGTGGAATCTGGTGGAGGCGGCAGAGCGGAACTCCTTATGGAAAAACGTCGACCCCCCCTGAGTTTTTAGGTCAGAAGGCATCTTATAGGCGAAGAGGGAGACCGAGGGGGTGTCTGGGGCAGCCAGACCACCCCCTGGCGCGGCCAGGTGGTGTGGCTGGGCCCCAGCCCCTCTCCATCTCGTATTCTGGCTCCTAGTGTCCCCCGGTAAAATAATGACTTTGGCTTTTGTCCCGTCCAATTCCGAGAATATTCATTTTCTGACTTTCCTGGAACCAAAAACAGTAGAAATCAGGCAGCTGGCACTGTGGCTCTTGTTAATAGGTTAGTCCAAGAAATCATATGAAAAGCACTCCAAAATGTGGACAAAACACAAGAAAGTAGATAAAACCAAGCATGGAACATCAAAAATTATAGATACATTTGCAATGTATCAACATCCCCAAGCTTAACTCCTGCTCGTCCTCGAGTAGGTAAGTGATAAAAAGAAAGAATAATTTTTGAGGTGACATGCACCATCATAAACTTGATCAAAGTATTTGTAAAACATTCAAAGCTGGGATCATAGTACTTCAATCATAACATGAAAGACAAAGTTCTAGCAATAAGACAAAGAAACTATGATGCAACATGAAAAGGCACAAATAAAAGATTCATGAATAACAATGCTTTGCAAGACGTTTGTTTGTTTCACATAAAGAAAACATAGCAAAGTGGCATTCAGCTTGTCCCTCATAGAGTAGCAAAACATAAATGCATAGGACACCTTCAAAGTTCATAAGAGTGACTAGATACAAATAGTTTAAAACAAGCAATATCAAGTTATGCATCAATCAACTAGTCTTGGGACAATGCACGTAGAACTAAGAATGGCCACTATGCTCTCAAAGAAGGTGCATAAAGGTAGAAGGTGGAGACTCAACATATAAGTAGAAGAAAGGCCTTCGTAGAAGGAAGTAGGGATTCAAGTCTCATAAAGAGCTTCCAAAAATTATGGTACTTAATAGCTTTCAGCTCTCATTGCCCCTATCATAAGCATCTTGAAGGTGATTAAGATTAAAGTGACATAACTAAGAGGATATGCTTGACAAATTATAAACCAAAATCTCATGCCCCTTACTTACGAAGACCAAACCACATGCTACTCAACTTTAGTCACGAGTAAGCTCTTGCCATTGTAAGTACATATGTATCATAAAGAACCGCCAACGGGGTACCCCTTGCACATGATACATGAGCTATCCCATAATCAAAATGACAAGGCAAGCAGACAATGAGAATCTCATCGATCTTTTTATTTGCTATTTGCATAGGTTTTTATTGAGGATGCTTCATAGAGTGCTCATTATGGTGATGCTGCAAGTTTCCACCATGATTAGGCATGGCTTAGGCTAGCGGCCCAGGCGTTTCTCTAACACACATACAAACTCCATGATCTTACAAGTTCCACTTTTATTTCACACCGTCAGGATCCATAAGCAAAAGAACATAATATCAACGGGGTACAAAGTACAAGTGCAATGTTGAAAGCGTTCCCCATGATACATGGTTCTGCTAATTTCCACTTATAAAGCGCAAGCATATACGCAATAAAGAAGGACCCAATGGTTCAAGTTTATTAAATGCAAGAAAAGTAAAGTGTGCCATCAAGTTCGTGAGAGCTTTAATCACTAGTTTTCTCATAACAAGTTTAATTTGGAAGGTAGACAAAAACAAGAATATACTTGGAATAGCATAAGCTAGTAGGTAGGTATGGTGGACTCTTTGGAATAACTTGGTTTAAGGAGTTGGATGCATGAGTGGAACTCATACTTGGTTGTGGAGGCTATCAAAAGACTGGGAGCGACAAACTAAGAAAGCAATAATGGCCATAATCATGCAGAGCGACAAAACATCATTGATCAAAGCATAAAGTGATACTACAAGTTGAAAACTAAAGGATCATAAAGGCTATGGTGACTTGGGATAGTCATAACATGGTGTGAGCATGCGCCAAGTCAACCCAAATAAAGAATCAAAGGAGAATACCACAATACTATGCTTTTAATATGCTAAAACAACGCATGATTCATCCAAGGCACATTAAGCAATCTCAATTATTTATAACAAGTCTGCTACAGCAAAGAATACTAAGCATAAAGCCAAAACAATATCAAGCATGTCATGACAAAGCATAGGCCATAGTCAAAAACAAGCTCTCTTTACCACTTAAGCATGAACTTTTCCTACTCTTTTCCAATCCAAACCAAACTATTTGAAAACCAATGCATGAAAAAGGAGGTCCAACCAATTTATTTAGCAAACTAAGAAAACAAAGAAAACGAAAAACCAAAACAAAAATGAAAAAGTAGATGCTCCAAGAACAACACAACTGTGCATGAAACAATAAAAATGAAGCGTTTGGAAGAAACCTGGGATTTTTATTGATGAAGAGGGGGATGCCTTGGGCCGCTTGTACTTCTTGGATATTTCTTGGGGTGACACGCGTGGCATCCCCAAGCTTGAGCTTTAGTCCATCCTTCATCTCATTACTCATTCCTTCCATACACTTGAAATTTTTCCTTCATACAAAACTTCACACAATCTTTATTAGCAACATTAGTGCACTCAAGATAATAAGTCTTTAGGTTCAGTTCCAACTCCAATAAAACTTCCATTAAAACACAAGCTACTGTAGCACTTCCCTCAAAAAGCTCAATTCCCCAAAAGAACTCAAAAAGGAACCAACAAGAAGCAAATGCAGAAAATGGCAGAAATCTGTCAAAACAGACCAGCAGGTAAAGACAAATTTTTTCGAAGACCTTATGTTGCTCAAATAAAAAAGTGTTGAACTAACGAAAGTTAGATAACAACCCGGGGTAGGAGCACAAAACTTAATGCCTCAAAAGGATGTACAGAGATTTTACACGAATGTTTACGGTGAAGCACAAAAATCTGTTTCAGGACAACAACTTTCCCAACCATTACTTCTCTCTCGTTAGAGGTTACTCTTGGCACAAAAAGCAAATAAAAAGGATAAGGAGCGGTTATTATTGAAGTAATAACTTCCAAGACTCATCTAAAACTTTTGGGTTATCTCCCAATAAGTACTTTTCTTTAATGCCTTTAAGTTAGGCATAAAAATAAAAGTAAACAGAGATAATCATGGTGAAAACATTGTTTTGTTCATTGAAATCCTTTTGTTAACAAGGTTGATCAGGTCTTGTTACCAAATTTTTTTATATGAAACAAAACTTTGTGTTCCACTAATTATTATGTTACCTCAACCTTGATAGCAATGGTCCCAATCATAATAGTTTCATATTTTTCTCTTAGTATGGGACAATATATTTCTCCAACTTGAATGCCCTCAACATGTTCAATTGAATTTAAACCATAAGTCATCTCAATCTTCTTGGGGAAATAGACAGTATGCTCCTTGTCATTAACATTAAAGGTTACCTTTCCCTGATTACAATTAATAACAGCTCCTGCAGTATTAAGAAAAGGTCTCCCAAGAATAATAGACATATTATCATCTTCAGGCATTTCAAGCACAGCAAAATCAGTTAATATCAAGCAATTATGCGCCACTTGAACAGGTACATCCTCACATATACCAACAGGAATAGTGGTAGATTTATCAGCCATTTGCAAAGATATATCAGTTGGTATTAATTTTTCTAGTTGAAGTCTCTTATAGAGAGAAAAAGGAATAACACTAACTCCAGCTCCCAAATCACACAAAACAGTTCTAACATAATTATTCTTAATAGAGCAAGGGATAGTTGGAATCCCTGGGTCTCCAAGTTTCTTAGGAACCTTACCATTAAAGGAATAATTAGCAAGCAAAGTAGAAATTTCTTCCTTAGGGATCTTCCTTTTATTCGAAACAATATCCTTCATATACTTTGATTAAGGAGGCAATTTAATAGCATCAGTCAAAGGAATTTGCAGGAATAAAGGTTTCATCCACTCACAAAACTTATTATAGTGTTCAGCTTCCTTTGACTTGTGTTTCTTATCAGGGAAAGGCATAGGTTTTTGGACCCAAGGCTCTCTTTCACTACCATGTTTCTTCGCAACAAAATCTTTTTTAGTGTATTTAGTATTCTTAGTGTGCTTTTCAGGTTCTTCTTCAACTTTTCCTTCATTAGGAACTTCATTTTCTTCATTACCACTTTCAGTTACAGCATCAGAAATAGATATACTATTAGGATCTATAGCAGGTTCAGAGGGTTCTTCAACAGTTTTATGTTTCTTTTTCCTTTTCTTATGAGTAGAGCCACTATTTTCAGCTTGTTGAGAATCCTGCTTAATTCTTTTGGGATGCCCCTTAGGATATAGAGGATCCTAGGTAGCAGCACCACTTCTAGTTCTAATTTCATAAGCATGTTTTTCTTTAGCAGCATTAACTAGCAAGTCTTTTTGCACTTTAATGAGTTGATCTATTTGAGTTTGAACCATTTGAAAGTGTTTAACAGTCATTTTAACATCATTAGAGGTTCTTTCCACAATATCTTTCAACTCAACAATAGCTCTAGTGTTTTCCATTAGATGATTTTGCACACTTTTATTAATATTATCTTGCTTAACAATAAAGATATTGAATTCTTCTAAGCATTGATCAGGAGGTTTAGAGTAAGGGATATCACCTTCATCAAAGTGTTTGAGAGAGTGTACCTCGATAGTGGATGAGTAGGGAATAGGCTTACATAATTCTTCTATAGGAGGTAAATTCTTGATATCTGCAGTTTTAATTCCCTTCTCCTTAAGACATTTCTTAGCTTCCTTCATCACTTCATCATTTAATTCAATAACTCCCCTCTTCTTTGATGTTGGAATAGGCACTGGTATATGATGACCCACAAGTATAGGGGGTGTATCGCAGTATTTTCGATAAGTAAGAGTGTCGAACCCAACGAGGAGCAGAAGGTGCTGGCTAGTGGTATGGATCAGGAATTCTCTACAAATACTTAGCAAACGGATTTTTTAAAGGGTTTTCGATAAAGCAAGTAAACGAAGTACGAGTAAATAAAAGACAGTAGGAATAAATGCAGCAAGTGGCCCAATCCTTTATGCAGCAAAGGACAAGCCAGTTGTATTTCTATAGATGACCAAACATTCTCGAGGACACATGGGAAGATTGTCAAGTGCTTTCGCTTCATATAGTCAATTAATCTTCATTAGCTTGCTAAGTGTTGTGTGGGTGAACCTGTGCTAATGTACCGCCCCATCCAAGACTAATACATACTTGTGATTATACCCCTTGCAAACATCCGTAAGTACAAGAAAGTAATTAAGGTAGAAACCTAACCACAGCTTTAAACTCTAAGACCCTTACGTCCCTTGTGCAATGGTTTCCTAACAGAGGTTCAGGTTTCTGTCACTCCGGCAACCCCTACGATTAGTAGCCAAATACACAATGCATTGCCCTAGGCCCTTATAGGTGAAGTGTCATGTAGTCGACGTTCACATGACACCACTAGAAGAAGTACACCACAACTTAAATAACAATCTATTGAATCTTTCTCAACGCAACTCCACTACTAACAACAAGACTTCTCCCATGTCCTCAAGAACTAAACGAACTACTCACAAGACATCATATGGATCATGATCAGAGATGGAATAATGATGTATAACAATCTGAACATAAACAATAATTCAATGGTTCACTCAATAGCATCAACTACAAAGAGTAATCAACACCGGGAAAGTTTCCCCTATGAACTATGGAAGATTCAACACAATTGCTACGGCAATATGGAGGTGGTGATGAGGGTGCTGATGGTGATGATGGTGGTGATGATGATGATCCTGATGAAGTCCAGCTTGATGGTGGTGTTGATGGCGACGATCTCCCCTCTCCGGGAAGGAATTCCCCGACAGAAATCTGTCTACCGGAGAGATCTTTCTCTCTCAGTGTTTTCCGCCCCGTAGAGGCGGCGGAATCTTTCTGTGGTCCCTCTCCGAGTCTTAGGGTTTCGGGAGGATGATATACGCCAGAGGAGAGAGGCTGGAGTGGGCCAGGGCGGCCACACCACCTCTAGGCGCGACCTAGGCCTGCCCGCACCATGGGGTGGTGTGGGCCCCCCGTGGCCCACCTCCACTCCATCTTCTGGCATCCTGAATCTTCTGAAAAAATAGAATTTTCCGTATATTTTCCCGGATTTTCTGATGTTCGCGAATTTTGCCTCCAAACAGCACCTTTTCCATCAGAATCCTGACTGCAGCGGTCCATGCTCCAAAAGTCATCAACCATGCAAAAACAGATGAAATAACATAAGTATCACCTCTCAATACGAAATATATCAATGAATAATAGTGAATTAAGACATAGAATAGTGATGCAAAATGGACGTATCAACTCCCCCAAGCTTAGACTTCGCTTGTCCCCAAGCGAAACTGAGCTCAATAAACATGACCTCAGGTTTATGGAGTGAAGAGTCGATAAAAGAATACGGACAAGAAGCATCACATTCATCAAATACATAGATCATAATAGAAGACAACTCACTATTATATAACTCAACTTGTAATGAGTAAAGGAAACACAATAAAGATACATAAAGTGAATCATAATTGGTAATGGCAAACCTAGCTCTTGGTCGAAGAATAGTTGATAATTTGCTGGAGTTCACAAATAGCTGGTTTTTTCAAAGAAAGCTTTCAAAGTAGTAAACATCAAGATAAGAGCAACGTGCAAAGCAAGGAACATAAGAAACATGATTAAATAAATCATCATATGAATGAATGAAACACAACAACTCAAAATACTTGCTGAGATAGAAGGGAATAGGTTTACTGACTCAACTACAAAGTAAAAGAAAGGGCCATTCGCAGAGGGAAGCAGGGATTACAAGTCTCATAAAGAGCTCCCAAAAATTATGATACTTACTAGCTTTCAGCTCTCATTGCCCCTATCATAGGCATCTTTTGGTGATTAAGGTTAAAGTGACACAACTAAGAGGATATGCTTGCCAAGTTATAAGTTGAAATCTCATGCCCCTTACTTATGAGTACCGATCCTCATGCTACTCAACTTCAGTCACGAGCAAGCTCTTGTCATTGTAAATACATGTGTATCATTGAGAACCGCCAACGGGTACCCCTTGCACATGACACAGGAGCTATCCCATAATCAAAATGACAAGGCAAGCAGACAGTGAGCATCTCAGCGATCTTTTTATTTGCTATTTGCATAGGTTTTTATTGAGGATGCTTCATAGAATGCTCACTATAGTTATGCTGCAAGTTTCCACCATGATTAGGCATGGCTTAGGCTAGCAGCCCAGGCGTTCCTCTAACACACATATAAACTCCATGATCTTACAAGTTCCACTTTTATTTCACACCGCTGGGATCCATAAGCAAAAGAACATGATATCAACTAGGTACAAGTACCAATGAAGTGTTGAAAGCGGTCCCCATGATACATGGTTCGGCTAACTTCAACTCATAAAGCGCAAGCATATACGCAACAAAGAAGGACACAATGGTTCAAGTTTATTAGATGCAAGAAAGTAAAGTGTGCCATCAAGTTCGTGAGAGCTTTAATCACTAATTTTCACATAACAAGTTTAATTTGGGAGGTAGATAAAACATGAATTTACTTGGAATAGCAATAATGCTACTAGGTAGGTATGGTGGACACAAATGGCAAAGGTTTTGGTTTAAAGGAGGTGGATGCACGAGAAGAATACCCTCTCAGTACAGGTTTTTGTCTAGCAAGGTTGGGTAGCAAGTATAAGAGTTGAAGGAAACAAACAAACATACAAGTGATAAAGACAAACATGCAATCCTTGGAAGCACAAAAGATCTTAACTAGAGAATACTAGACTTATGAGCAAATCAAGAAAGAAAGATGATGAAATTATTTTTTCTTTTAAAGGTACTTTTATCTTTTCTTTCAACTCTCAAAAAGGTGTTGCTACTGACCGAACCAGGTTTGCCAAAACCAACTAAATTAACTCAATAATCCCAAAGTGATACCAATACTAACAACAAGATCAATTATATAACCATGAATTGAAAACTAATCATAAGCTATGCAAAAGAGTAAATGATAGAACTTCTCA
The DNA here is from genome assembly GCA_910589775.1 of Avena eriantha. Taxonomy (NCBI): domain Eukaryota; kingdom Viridiplantae; phylum Streptophyta; class Magnoliopsida; order Poales; family Poaceae; genus Avena; species Avena eriantha. The sequence continues at coordinate 428,855,802 of OU342746.1, forward strand.
TTAATATTCCATAACGGAAACTCACACCAAGGGATACATATCTAACGAGAGAGGGGACACTTCCATAATGCAAACCATACTACATAATAACTCCTCTATTCATGATATGACTCTACTAATAAGGTAAAAGGATAGAAGATAGTGATATGATACCGCGGCACTCCCCCAAGCTTGGAACAAACCAAGGGGATGCCAAACCTGATGACGAATTACTCCTTCGGTGGTGGTGGTATATTCTCATCTTCGTCCGTCTTCCAGGGTAAAGGCTTCCCATCAACAAAGGACATCGTGGTTTCCAACATCCTGAAACTTGCAGCAGCACTTATGCGTTTAAATCTAGCCTCATACTCACAGTTTTGATTTTGAACGTCATAGAACTGTGCTTGCAGTTCGTTGGTTGTTTGGCGGAGTGAGAGGACTTCGTCTTTGAGTTTAGCAGTCTCCTTTTGGTGCTTGGTGATGAGCTTGGAGCAAATCTTATGGATGATATTCACTTCCCGCTCCGCCATCTTCCTGTACCTAAAGACTTCTTGCTCCAGTGCTTCCATCCTGTCCTCCAAACTTCCTTCACCTTTAGGGCCTTGAACCTCTTTAATCCGAACCTCCCCACCTTTGAGCAACAACTTCTTGGGATGAATCTTCAATTCTCTCATGTATGGGTTGACGACATCTTCTAAGGAATCTCCCTTGGATGATCCAGAGGAAGACATTGTGGCTCCAAATCTGGGATTCTACCTGGCAGAAACAGATCGAAACAAAAACACGATGAAAACATGATATACGAACCTCAGGAGATCTGGGGGGTTATATATTACGAAGTTTCATATCAAAAGGAAGGTACTGGGAGAAAACGAGTCGGAGGCGGAGTCCTGGGTGGCCTCACCACCTGGTGGCGCGGCTAGGGGTGGGCCCGCTCCATGGGGTGGTGTGGGCCACCCCGGCTCCGGTTCCGTCCCTTTTTCGCTTCGAAACTTTCCTTAATGACTGAAAACTGCAAAAATATAGTTGTATTGTATTTTCTTGGAACTTTTCTTACCAGAACTATTACCTAGATGAAAACAGACTCTGCAGTTCTCTGAATTTGGTATTTAGTGGATCCTTCCGGAATCATCTCTTGAATAATCGGTATCTTCATCTTCATATACTTATTACTTGAGTCATAAAACCCTTCTCTTCCTTATTACACCATTATCTAGACTTCCTGGAAATTTCTTTCACACAAAACTTCACACAGTTCTCATTAGCAACATTAGTAAAAGTGAAGTGATAAAACCCTTTTGAGTCGAACTTCAACTGAAAACCATCGAAACAAAAGCTACTGTAGCAAATCCTTCTGAAGACCCAAAAAGAATTCAAGAAGGAAATCGAATAAAGAAGCAAATGCAAGATTGGCAAAATCTGTTAAAACAGACCAACAGGTAAATATCAATTTTTTAGAAAACCTTATGTTGCTCAAATCAAAAAGTGCAGAACTAACGAAAGTTAAATAACAACCTGGGGCAGAAGAACAAAAAATTACAGCTCAATCCGACAGACAGAGATCTCTCACAAACTTTTACGGTGAAGCACAAAAATTTGTTTCGGGACAGCAACTTCCCCAAATCTTACTTCTCTCTCATTAGAGGTTGATCTTGACACAAAAACCAAACAAAACGGATAAGGAGCGGTTAGTACCGAAGTAATAACTTCCGAGACTCAAAGAAACAAAAACAAACTCAAAGCAAAAACAAATTGGGTTGTCTCCCATAAAGCTCTTTCTTTATAGCCATTAAGATGGGCATGATAATTTTGAAGAAGCTCTCATAGGGATATGATTTGAAGTGAAAGAGAGCATTAAGAAGCAAAAACACACACTCATTTAAGTCTAACCCACTTCCTATGCAAGGGGATTTTGTAAACAAACAAGTTGTTGAAACCAAAGGCAACTTGCATAAGAAGGCAAACGAAGTGCGACATAAAAACTTTGAACATAAAACGAGGAAACTTGATATTAATGAGATGCATAAGAATACTTTTCCCTCTCTCATAATAACTTTCAGTGTCATGCATAAACTTAACAATATAGCTATCACAAGGACCATCATAGCATTGATCACTTATTCTAACAGAAAACAAAGGAATACTAGCTCTCATGACACTACTATGTGAAACAATATTAGAGGTATCCTTACAAAGGATAGTGTGTCCCTCTTCCTCATACTTAGTGACAAAGTCTTTCACATTTGCTATTATAGGTTGATCAACCATTTGTTTATCAGGTTCAACAGCTTTACTTTTACTTTCATTAACCATACTAGCTATCATAGAATGCTCCTTTACCTTTACTGGAAAAGGCATTTTCTCAATATAAGGTTTAGGTAAAACATGATTAGCAGTATAAACTTCAGTATTTCTTGCAGGAACACTCTTAGCAATATCTTTATAAGGTTCATGATACTTATTCCACTTGTTTTTAGGCACTTCAATGTAGGAAGCAAAAGCCTTAAAATAAGAAGCAATAGCTTGAGAGTCTAGACCATAAGCATTTTTAATATTTTGAAAGTCATCAGTTCCCATAAAAGATTCAATGTATTCATAATCATAATTTATACCTGACTTTCTACCTTTGTCATTCTCCCAAGCTTCAGCATTGTCTTGAATACGATCTAGAAGGTCCCATTTAACTTCTTCTTCCATGCGAGTGAATGATCCAGCACAAGAAGCATCCAATAAATCCTTGTCATGTAGAGGGAGCCTTGCATAAAAGTTGTTGATAATAATATTGTTGGGAAGCTCATGAATGGGACATTTGAGCATTAGTAACTTAATTATCCCCCAAGCTTGAGTTGTACTCTCTCCATCAAGAGGCCAAAAGTTGTATATTCGATTCCGATCTTTATGAATCTCACTAGGAGGATAAAACTTTGAATAAAAGAGAGGCACTATTTCCTCCCATTCGAGAGCTTGACCATTCTTCAGCAGCTTATACCATTCCTCAGCTCTTCCTTTCAGTGATAATGAGAATAACTTCTTCTTAACTTGATCTGTAGTAATACATGCACACTTGAACAACCCGCATAATTCGTGTATAAAGAGTAAATGATCACCGGGATGGACAGTTCCATCCCCAACATAGTATTTATCCATAACACGATCAATAATTCTTGTAGGTATTTTGAAAACATCTTTCTCAGCAGGTGGTGGCTTATCTACTACCTTAGCAGTGGTAGTAGCATTACCAAATAAGAAACTCAGCGAATTATCCATAACGAAAATAAAGCAACTAGCAGAAGTAAACAATACTCACATTAGAAGTTTCCTTTACCAGTTCCACTCTCCAATAGCGCTTCACTCCCCGACAACGACGCCAGAAAATAGTCTTGATGACCCACAAGTATAGGGGGTGTATCGCAGTATTTTCGATAAGTAAGAGTGTCGAACCCAACGAGGAGCAGAAAGTGCTGGCTAGTGGTATGGATCAGGAATTCTCTACAAATACTTAGCAAACGGATTTTTTTAGGGGTTTTCGATAAAGCAAGTAAACAAAGTACGAGTAAATAAAAGATAGTAGGAATAAATGCAGCAAGTGGCCCAATCCTTTATGCAGCAAAGGACAAGCCGGTTGTATTTCTATAGATGACCAAACGTTCTCGAGGACACGTGGCAAGACTGTCAAGTGCTTTCGCTTCGTATAATCGATTAATCTTCTTTAGCTTGCTAAGTGTTGTGTGGGTGAACCTGTGCTAATGTACCGCCCCATCCAAGACTAATACATACTTGTGATTATACCCCTTGCAAACATCCGTAAGTACAAGAAAGTAATTAAGGTAGAAACCTAACCACAGCTTTAAACTCTAAGACCCTTACGTCCCTTATGCAATGGTTTCCTAACAGGGGTTCAGGTTTCTGTCACTCCAGCAACCCCTACGATTAGTAGCCAAATAAACAATTTATTCCCCTAGGCCCATATAGGTGAAGTGTCATGTAGTCGACGTTCACATAACACTACTAGAAGAAGTACACCACAACTTAAATAACAATCTATTGAATCTTTCTCAACACAACTCCACTACTAACAACAAGACTTCTCCCATGTCCTCAAGAACAAAACGAACTACTCACAAGACATCATACAGATCATAATCAGAGATGGAATAATGATGTATAACAATCTGAACATAAACAATAATTCAATGGTTCACTCAATAGCATCAACTACAAAGAGTAATCAACACCGGGAAAGTTTCCCCTATGAACTATAGCAAGATTCAACGCAATTGTTACAGCAATATGGAGATGGTGATGAGGGTGCTGATGATGGTGGTGGTGGTGATGATGATGATGATCCCGATGAAGTCCAGCTTGATGGTGGTGTTGATGGCGACGATCTCCCCTCTCCGGGAAGGAATTCCCCCGGCAGAAATCTGTCTGCTGGAGAGATCTTTCTTTCTCGGTGTTTTCCACCCCGCAGAGGCGGCGCAATCTTTCTGTGGTCGCTCCCCGAGTCTTAGGGTTTCGGGAGGTTGATATACGCCAGAGAGGAGAGGCTGGAGTGGGCCAGGACGGCCACACCACTCCCTGGCGCCGCCTAGGCTTGCCCGCGCCATGGGGTGGTGTGGACCCCTGTGGCCCACCTCAACTCCATCTTGTGGCATCCCGAGTCTTCTGGAAAAATAGGATTTTCCGTATATTTTCCCGGATTTTCTGATCTTCGCGAATTTTGCCTCCAAACATCACCTTTTCCATCAAAATCCTGACCACAGCGGTCCATGCTCCAAAAGTCATCAACCATGCAAAAATAGATGAAATAACATAAGTATCACCTCTCAATACGAAATATATCAATGAATAATAGTTAATTAAGACATATAATAGTGATGCAAAATGGACGTATCAACTCCCCCAAGCTTAGACTTCGCTTGTCCCCAAGCGAAACTGAGCTCAATAAACATGACCTCAGGTTTATGGAGTAAAGAGTCGATAAAAGGATACGGACAAGAAGCATCACATTCATCAAATACATAGATCATAATAGAAGACAACTCACTATTATATAACTCAACTTGCAATGAGTAAAGGAAACACAATAAAGATACATAAAGTGAATCATAATTGGCAATGGCAAACTTAGCTCTTGGTCAAAGAATAGTTGATAATTTGCTGGAGTTCACAAATAGCTGGTTTTTCAATGATAGCTTTCAAAGTAGTAAACATCAAGATAAGAGCAATGTGGAAAACAAGGAACATAAGAAACATGAATGCATAAATCATCATATGAATGAATGAAACACATCAACTCAAAATACTTGCTGAGCTAGAAGGGAATAGGTTTACTGACTCAACTACAAAGTAAAAGAAAGGCCCTTCGCAGAGGGAAGTAGGGATTTCAAGTCTCATAAAGAGCTTCCAAAAATTATGATACTTACTAGCTTTCAGCTCTCATTGCCCCTATCATAGGCATCTTTTGGTGATTAAGGTTAAAGTGACACAACTAAGAGGATATGCTTGACAAGTTATAAGTTGAAATCTCATGCCCCTTACTTATGAGTACCGATCCTCATGCTACTCAACTTCAGTCACGAGCAAGCTCTTGTCATTGTAAATACATGCGTATCATCAAGAACCGCCAACGGGGTACCCCTTGCACATGACACATGAGTTATCCCATAATCAAAATGACAAGGCAAGCAGACAGTGAGCATCTCAGCGATCTTTTTATTTGCTATTTGCATAGATTTTTATTGAGGATGCTTCATAGAATGCTCACTATAGTTATGCTGCAAGTTTCCACCATGATTAGGCATGGCTTAGGCTAGCGGCCCAGGCGTTTCTCTAACACACATATAAACTCCATGATCTTACAAGTTCCACTTTTATTTCACACCGCCGGGATCCATAAGCAAAAGAACATGATATCAACTAGGTACAAGTACCAATAAAGTGTTGAAAACGGTGCCCATGATACATGGTTCTGCTAACTTCAACTCATAAAGCGCAAGCATATACGTAACAAAGAAGGACACAATGGTTCAAGTTTATTAAATGCATGAAATAAAGTGTGCCATCAAGTTCGTGAGATCTTTAATCACTAATTTTCGCATAACAAGTTTAATTTGGGAGGTAGACAAAACAAGAATTTACTTGGAATAGCAATAATGCTACTAGGTAGGTATGGTGGACACAAATGGCAAAGGTTTTGGTTTAAAGGAGGTGGATGCACGAGAAGAATACCCTCTCAGTACAGGTTTGTGGCTAGCAAGGCTGGGTAGCAAGTATAAGAGTTGAAGGAAACAACCAAACATACAAGTGATAAAAACAAACATGCAATCTTCCTTGGAAGCACAAAAGATCTTAACTAGAGAATACTAAACTTATGAGCAAATCAAGAAAGAAAGATGATGAAATTATTTTTCTTTAGAGTACTTCTATCTTTTTCTTTTCAACTCTTAAAAAGGGTGTTGCTACTGACCGAGCCAGGTTTGCCAAAACCAACTAAATTAACTCAATGATCCTAGAGTGCTACCAATACTAACAACAAGATCAATCATATACCCACGAATTGAAAACTAATATAAGCTTTGCAAAAGAGTGAATGATAGAACTTCTCATTAATATTCCATAACGAAAACTCACACCAAGGGATACAAATCTAACGAGAGAGGGGACACTTCCATAATGCAAACCATACTACAAAATAACTCCTCTATTCATGATATGACTCTACTAATAAGGTGAAAAGATGGAAGATAGTGATATGATACCGCGACACTCCCCCAAGCTTGGAACAAACCAAGGGGATGCCAAACCTGATGACGAATTACTCCTTTGGTGGTGGTGGTATCCTCTTGATGAGCTCCTTGATTAGTTTCCCAAAGTCCTCAATCTCGAAGGTGAGATTACGAATCAGCTGTGAGTTTTGCTCAATGCGGCTCATGATCATGTCGTGTTGAGAATCCCAGCTCTTGCTATTCTTTCCCCACTCTTCCTCCTTGAAGTCTTCTTTTCATGCATGGCTAGAATGAGGCAAATCCCAATTGGAGGGTAATTTCTCCTTGGGCGTATTCTGGTATTGATGCTCATGGATAAGGGTATGGAAAGGATTCTTGGTGCGTGGAGAAAGTGACGAGGGATCTGAACAGTGATGAGGAGGCTTCCCTCCAATGGCTGGATTTTCCACCACTCCTATGCTTGTAATGGTGGTGCCGGTATGCGGATGTTGGCCTTGCTCCTCCTCACCTTCACTAATGATCTCCTTCTCCTTCCCGGGGTCTTGGAGGTCTTCCTCCATAGGTTCCTTCCCTTTATCCTTGGCGGACACTATTGTGCTTCTAAGCCTTCAAAGAGTGTGTCCTGGCAGAAACAGATCGAAACAAAAACGCGACGAAATCACGATATACGGACCTCGGGGGATCTGGGGGGTTATATATTACGAAGTTTCATATCAAAAGGAAGGTACTAGGAGAAAACGAGTTGGAGGCGGAGTCCGGGGTGGACTCACCACCTGGTGGCGCGGCCAGGGGTGGGCCCACGCCACAGGGTGGTGTGAGCCACCCTGGCTCTGTTTCCGTCTCTTTTTCACTCCGTAGCTTTCCTTATTGACTGAAAACTGCAAAAATATAGTTGGATTGTATTTTCGTGGAAATTTTCTTACCAGAATTGTTACCTATTTGAAAACAGACTCTACAGGTCTCTAAATTTGGTATTTAGTGGACCCTTCCGGAGTCATCTCTTCAATATCATCGATATCGTTATCTTCATATACTTATTACTTGAGTCATAAAACCCTTCTCTTCCTTATTACACCATTATCTCCACTTCCTGGAAATTTCTTCCACACAAAACTTCACACAGCTCTTATTAGCAACATTAGTGTAAGCGAAGTGATAAAACCTTTTGAGTCCAACTTCAACCGAAAACCATCAAAACATAAGCTACTGTATCAACTCCTTTCGAAAACCCAAAAATAATTCAAAAAGGAAATCGAATAAAGAAGCAAATGCAAGATTGGCAAAATCTGTCAACACAGACCAGCAGGTCAAGATCATTTTTTTCTAAAATCCTCTGTTGCTCAAATAAAAAAGTGCACAACTAATGAAAGTTAAATAAAAACCTGGGTCAGAAGCACAAAAAATTACAGCTCAAACCGACATATAGAGATCTCTCACGAATTTTTACGGTGAAGCACAAAAATCCTTATGGAAAAATCCCGGTGATGATGGTGGTGGTGATGATGATGATCCCGATGAAGTCCAGCTTGATGGTGGTGTTGATGGCGACGATCTCCCCTCTCCGAGAAGGAATTCCCCCGGCAGAAATCTGTCTACCGGAGAGATCTTTCTCTCTCGGTGTTTTCCGCCCCGCAGAGGCGGCGGAATCTTTTTGTGGTCCCTCCCCGACTCTTAGGGTTTCGGGAGGATGATATACGCCAGAGGGGAGAGGCTGGAGTGGGCCAGGGCGGCCACACCACCTCCAGGCGCGACCTAGGCCTGCCCGCGCCATGGGGTTGTGTGGGCCCCCTGTGGCCCACCTCCACTCCATCTTTTGGCATCCTGAATCTTCTGTAAAAATATAATTTTCCGTATATTTTCCCAGATTTTCTGATCTTCGTGAATTTTGCCTCCAAACAGCACCTTTTCCATCAGAATCCTGACTGCAGCGGTCCATGCTCCAAAAGTCATCAACCATGCAAAAACAAATGAAATAACATAAGTATCACCTCTAAATACGAAATATATCAATGAATAATAGTGAATTAAGACATATAATAGTGATGCAAAATGGACGTATCAGTATAGTAGGTTCAGGTACAATTACTTCAGGTATAGCTTGTTCAGGAGGAGTCCAATCTTCATAGTTCTTACTTATTTTAGCCATTAAATCCTCAGCTTCCTTAGGAGTCCTATTCCTGAAAACACAATCAGCACAACTATCTAGGTATGTCCTAGAATCCTCGGTTAGTCCATTATAAAATATATCAAGAAGCTCATTCTTAAGTAATGGACTTCCAGCCTGTGCATGAATCAAAGCACAAAACCTTGCCCAAGATTCGGGCAATATCTCTTTTTATCCCTGTTTAAAATCAAAAAGTTCCTGCAAAATAGCATGTCTAGCACTAGGAGGAAAATATTTCTGCAGGAAAGTACTAATCAAGCAATCAGGGCTATCAATAGATCCAGGAGGTAAATTACTAAACCAAGTTTTAGCTTCTCCTTTCAGTGAAAAGGGAAAATCTTAGCAACAAAGTAAGTACACATCTTAATATCATCAGAAAACAAGCCACTCATGGTAGAAAGTTCATTCAGATGTGCTACCGCACTTTCATTCTTAGTCCCACAAAAAAGTTCTTTCTCAACAATAGCTATGTAAGATAGATTGAGAGAAATCATAATCTTCATTCTATAATGTTTATGGGAGAAGAAGTAAGCTTAGCAATAGGAGACAATTTGGGTCTAATAGTACGCCTCTCAAGGAGACTCTTAGCAGCACTCCTATCATGGGTGTTTTTACATTCTTTAATAAATTCATCGGTCATCTCAACATAACCATCTTCAATATCATAACTTTCACTAGACTCAGGTGAACTAACAGGTGTAGTAGTAGTGTCTTCATTAGGAGTTTCAGTATTTCTAGCTATAGTTCTAGCAATCGTAGCGTCTAGGAAAGGACCTAATGAACCACTCTTATCAAGCACAGTAGAAGCATCATCATAAGCATTAGAAGTTTCAGATTCAGCAGTAGTAGCAGTGTGTGTAGCAAGTGTATGTGGTGGCGTAACGAGCTTACTCATAAAAGATGGTGAATCAAGAGCAACATAGGTGTTCAGAACCGTACCTCTTCTTGTAGTGGATGGTAAAATAGGAACCTTGCCATCACGAGACTTACCCATGATGGATGGATAGCAGTGAACAATAGAGAATCCAAGTGAACTTGATAAATAAATCTATGCTCCCCGGCAACAGCGCCTGAAAATAGTCTTGATGACCCACAAGTATAGGGGGTGTATCGCAGTATTTTCGAGGGAAGTGAAACCCAATTTATTGATTCGACACAAGGGGAGCCAAAGAATATTTATAAGCCTTAACAACTGAGTTGTCAATTCAGCTACACCTGGAAAGAATCTTGCTCACAACAGTTTATCAGTAGCAACAGTTTTGTAGTAGGAATAGCAAAGTAGCAGCAGTAGTAAAGTAAAGACAACAGTAATAATAGCAGTAAACTGTAGGATTTGAGTGCGGTAGGCATAGGGATGGATGGACGGGCGTTGCATGGACAAGACAATTCACATAGCAATCAGAACATAGGGCAATTGCAGATAAATAAGATAAAGCATCCAAGTACTAGATAATCCTAGGCATGTCTTCCATATATAGTCATACGTGCTCGCAATGAGAACTTGCACAACATCTTTTGTCCTGTCAGCCCGTTTGCAGCGGAGCCTCAAGGGAAGTATTGGCAATTAAGGTGCTCCTTTTAATAGAGCACTAGAGCAAAGCATTAACACTCCATGAACACATGTGATCCTCACATCAAAGCCATTCCCTCCGGTTATCCTGATTTCTGTCACTTCGGGGCCATTGGTTCCGGACAACAATGTGTGTAAACAACTTGCAGATAAGACCATAAACAATACTATCATAATGAATCAATAACATGTTCAGATCTGAAATCATGGCACTCGGGACCTAGTGACAAGCATTAAGCATAACAAGTCGCAACAAAGTCATAAAGCACTAATAAAAGATACTAGGTACCATGCCCTAACAATCTGATGCCATTACATGAACGATCTCATCCAATCCCTACCATCCCCATAGCCTATAGTGGGGGATTACTCACTCATAGATGGGGGAAACATGGATGGTCGATGGAGAAGCGATGGTGATGATGATGGCGATGATCTCCTCCAATTCCCCGTCCCGGCAGGGTGCCAAAATGGAGTTTCTGGTGCTGTTTCGTGGAATATGGTGGTGGCGGCGGAGCGGAACTCCTTCTGGAAAAACGTTGAACCCCCCCCCCCCCCTGAGTTTTTAGGTCAGAAGGCATCTTATAGGCGAAGAGGGAGACCGAGGGGGTGTCTGGGGCGGCCAGGCCCAACCTGCGCGGCCAGGTGGTGTGGCTGGGCCCCAGCCCCTCTCCGTCTCGTATTCTGGCTCCTGGTGTCCCCCGGTAAAATAATGACTTTGGCTTTTGTCCCGTCCAATTCCAAGAATATTCATTTTCTAACTTTCCTGGAACCAAAAATAGCAGAAAACAGGCAGCTGGCACTGTGGCTCTTGTTAATAGGTTAGTCCAAGAAATCATATGAAAAGCACTCCAAAATTTGGACAAAACATAAGAAAGTAGATAAAACCAAGCATGGAACATCAAAAATTATAGATACATTTGCAATGTATCAGTCGGCGGGACCTGCGACGGCGAGAGGGTGCCCTACATGTTACCTTGTGAAGCGTGGCAGCGGTGCTCGAAGTAGGCGAGGAAGACCCGGCGACGTGACGAAGACCATGCGCAGAAGGCGGTGATCCGTGCCGTAGGAGATGGCGTGGTGAAAGCCGAGGCCGTCAATGCACGAGGACGGCGAAGTAGACTGTGTGCAGCCACGCTACGACCCGAGGGGTGACATAGCTGCAGGGCGAAGTCGGTGCAGCGGCTGGGAGACCCCCAGCGACATACATGCCAAGGAAGGCGCGTTGGAAGCCGGTAGCGTGGATGAAAGGCGGCGGCACTACGCCCCTATGGGGCGACACAACGGCAGCGCGTAGCTTGATCGGTGGTAGGCGCGTGCTCGGGGACGTGCTTGGCGTAGATAGGTGCGAGGTCGGTTGATCAGACCGACGGTGCACCGTATGCGCCATGGCGTGGACGACGCGTAGATCGGAGTCAATGGCGGCGTTGTCGGTGAAGTCCCAAACGATGACGACGAAGACGATCCGAGGGAGGTGCGGTGCTAGCCCAAAATATATCGAGCTCGTTGGGGAACCCCAAGAGGAAGGTATGATGAGCACATCAGTAAGTTTTCCCTCAGTACGAAACCAAGGTTATCAATCCAGTAGGAGCAAGGAAACACCGCAAAGGTGTAGCTAGCTGAGCCTTGGCAGGGCGCACTACCGGTGCCAGCAGCAACGTGGAGACCTGCACAACACAACCACAAAACTCTGTCCCCAACTTGCGATGAGGTTGTCAATCTCACTGGTTTTGCTCAAAACAAAGGATTAAATGTATCGAATGGAAGGAAGTGATAGTTTGCAGAAAGTAAACACAAAGCAGTAAACAGTTTGTAGATTGAATGTAAAAGAAAGGACCGGGGTCCATATTTCCCTAGAGGTGGCTCTCCTTAAGATAGATAACATGCCGGGTGAACAAATTACAGCGGAGCAATTGACAAACATCGAGAAAGCATACAAGTATATACTAATCATCTTGACTCCTTTGAGATTCGATTGGGCATTACAACATTATACATAGACCGCCATCCAACTGCATCTATGACTAATAATCCACCTTCAGGTTATCATCCGAACCCCCTCCAGTATTAAGTTGCAAACAACAGATTATTACTTTACGAACTGCGTGTAAAGTAAACAATACGATTGTTCTATGAACAAAGGATTATTGTTTTCTCCCTAGTATCAATAGCACATCTAGTACCTTAGAGATTTCTTTCACTTCCCCAGATTACCAGAGGCATGAACCCACTATCGAGCATAAATACTAACTCTTGGAGTTGCTAGCATCTACTTGGCCAAGATAGGTACTAACAACGAAAAGCATGCAAGATCAGAAATAACAAAGACATGATAGAATCAATAATCAGTCTGAAATAGCATCTCAATATCCATCGGATCCCCGCAAACACAATATGCAGAATTACAAATAGATGATCTTGATCATGAACAGAGCTCACAAGATCTAGACATGATAGCACAAAGGAGGAGAACCAGCCATCTAGCTACTACATGGACCCGTAGTCCAGAGATGAACTACTCACGCATCACACCGGAGGCTTGCATGATGATGAAGAAGGCCTCCAGGATGAATTCCCCTCTCCGGCAGGGTGCCGGGAAGAGCTTCAGATCCCTCCCGATCAAGGGATAGAGACGACGGCGGCTACAAACTCTTTCATGGAATTTTGATTGGGTACTTAGGGTTTCCATATCGGAGGCATCTTATAGGCGGAAGGAGAGGCCAAGGGGGTGCCTGGGGCAGCCAGACCACCCCCTAGCGTGGGCCAGGCCTAGCCATGCGGCCAGGTGGTGTGGCCGGACCCTAGCCCCTATCCGTCTCGTATTCTGGCTCCAAGTGTCTCCCGGTAAAATAATGACTTTGGCTTTTGTCCCGTCCAATTCCGAGAATATTCATTCTCTGACTTCCTGAAACCAAAAATAGCAGAAAATAGGCAGCTGGCACTGTGGCTCTTGTTAATAGGTTAGTCCAAGAAATCATATGAAAAGTACTCCAAAGTGTGGACAAAACACAAGAAAGTAGATAAAATCAAGCATAAAACATCAAAAATTATAGATACATTTGCAATGTATCAGGCGGCCGCGGCAGCCTTCCAATGGAAGACGTAGCAGCCGTCGGTGGTGCGCGGCAGCCTGCCCTGAGGCCGCGACAGCCTGCCTAGGTAGGCGCAACAGCGGAGGAGGCAGGCGCACGGGTGCGGTGTAGATCGTCGATGCCGATGGTCGGAATAGAGGAACGGCGATGACGATGGTGGTGGGCGACTCAATCCGATCTATGATCGGTAAACCAAAAAAGAAGAAGAAGGCCGGCCATCGACCAGGGGAGAGAAAAACCGATCTAGAGATCGGCGAAGACTCACCAGGACAGCCGATCACAGATCGGTGGGCGAACCCTGCAACGGATCGCGTGGCTCCCGGTGGAGATCATGGAGATCGATCCCCCGGGGGCGGCGCGGCGGAAGCGTGCGGCTAGGGTTTGGACCGATTAGGCTGATACCATGAAAGAGTATGAGTTTGGCGGAATATGATCGATATATTATTGACCCTCATGGACGAGTATATATAGGCGTACAAAGGATTATCTTGGAGTACGAGTCAAGTTAGTACTGTACGTAAACAGATTGTAACTCTAACTAAACTACCATAACAACCGTATATACCTAATACTCTAACAGTTGTTGCGAGTGTTTCATCACCACGACAAGTATTTGTTTTCTTTTTCGCCTCTTTTTATTTTTTCTTGGCTATGTGGATCCTTAGTGTCTTTGTTTCTGCAGAGGCTAGAAGCAACTGATATCTTCAAGATATTAATATATTCTCTTTATTAAAAAGAAACCCAACATTTCAAAATAATAACCTCTCGGCCTTATGCTAGAATAGCATATATCTCAACCCAAGATTGTGGAGGTTGGTTAATTCGAACCTAGGTCGACAACCTGGAGTGTGCAAAAATGGCCCCAAATGCCCTCCTAGGTTGGGCTACATGTAGCTCGTCCTCCATTTTGAGTTTCCATACAACCCGTCACATAGTTATGCAAATTTTGTCCTGTGTCAACAACAACAACAACAACTAAGCCTTTTGTTCTAATCAAATTGGGATAGGCTAGATATGAAACGCAAACGAAAACTAGAAGAAAGTGCAAGTCCAGCGAAAAATAGTGAAAAGTGTAAGACAAACAGCGGAAAGTGCAAATTTTGTCCTATGTCAAAATGACCAACTTTACTAAAAAAAATGAACAGCTACAACACTAAATAAATATAATACAACGAACTTGATTTGATGTTATAGATGTTAATTTATTTTCAATAAACTTGTAAAATCTATAAAGTTTAACATACAACAAAATCTGAATGCACTTATTTTTGAACAAAGGGAGTAGTAACAAATTGACATCCTTAGCAAAACACCAACACTAGTTAACTTATGAGAAGACACGACTCTATTAAGATATGGACCATATTACATAGGAAGAACTGAACAACAAGCAATAAAAAATGTACGCCCAAAGTTGAATCAAAGACCGTCAAAGTCACCGTCTATAGCTTCATGTTTTGATACATATATCATTCCTCCTCCAAGACTAGGTGAAAAACCTGCAGCGTATCAACTGTGCACAAGCTGATGGGCCACCTGTCCGCTAGTTGGAGCTCCGTGACACTTCGCAAACAGGAAGGCATTTATACAATGGATGAGCTGACTCTACTAATCACATCACACATAATCTAGAAGTACCTAAACTTCCACAGTATTTAATTCCACACATTGATGCCAAGTTATCTGCTAATATACGCTAAATTCTAGAAGCACTCTACCAAGTTCCGTAGATACTAACATATTACGAAAAATATGTATATACAAACACATTATAATATGTGAAGGGGCATAAATAAATTGGTGGGTAACGTGAAAATAACGGTCTTCTTAAATTTACTTAAATTTATGGTGAAACGTTGGAGATTTATTTTCTTAAGCAGTGCAAACTAAATAATGTGAATACCTTTTGCAAAAAAGTATATTTTTAGTGTAGCACTAAAAATTTATTCGTAATATAAAAAATTGAAACTATATGAAAAAGTATACCTTAATATAAATGTGCGTTGAGATTTGTTAATGTTGTTAGTTATACCCAATACAAAATTCCGACGTCTTACATCTAGCTAGTGATGAAGAGGTAAAATGGTTTATTATAAATGAAGGAAGTCTAAATAACCCCCATATGTTTTAGGTTTCGGACGGAGAACACCCCTAAGTTTAATATGGGGCACATAGCCCCCCTAACTATCGAATACCGGGTAAATTACCCCCTAATGCGTTTGATATCAGTATTGGAGAGTTGTTTCGCAGACGTTTTAGACAGCAAGGACCAGGCCACGTGGAAACATGGTTCGGCTGGTCTAAATCCTCTTTGTTCTCTCGCTCACGAAGTCCCGACCGAGATCCCACCGGCTTCAATTCCTCCACCCAGCCGGCATGCTCGCGGCCGACATAGCTTCTGTCGGCTCCCACTGTCTGCCTCGCCTCCCTTGTCACCGGCGTAGCCCAGACGCCATCGTGCTTCCGCCGCTGCGTGCACGTGTTGTCCGCCGGAGTGTTCGCCACCACATGTCCTACTAGACTCCACCGGTGTCTGTACGCATGCGCTGGAGTTTTTCTGTTGCAGTTGTGGTGCACTGCATCCTGCAGTTGTCCGTGGCTATGTTAGAAGCATGTATTCATGTCAATTTGCACATGTTCCTTAAAAGAACAGAGATCTCTGATTGGACCTTGCTTCTTGATCAAGTGTTTGGGAGGTGGCGTTTGTATGTGTGATCCTGTATATGAACACGATCACGATCAGATTGATGCCCAATCCGTCTAGTAGACTGGTGTCATAGCAGCGCCTGCAGTGGGGTTGGCTGCCGCTCGCCGGGAAGGCAAAGAGAAGGTCAGAATCAGACTTTCAGCTGGGAAATCAGCGACTTTCTACATACTCAGGCTGGGTGGCTCGCCGGCGTGCGTAGCTTCTGATGGGGAGGAATGTTCTGCTCTTCATGAGCTGCACTTCAGCGGTTTTTCTGTCCAACTGAAAAACGTCGGTGTTCGTCTTGCACATGAATTCCTTCTCCACTGTCCACGTGTGCAAAACCACACCAAGCAAAACAGTCTCTCACGGGTGGGAGGGGCTTTATGTCCGGTTTAGAGAAGTTGTGGGGGTTATGTGTCCCATTTTAAACTTAGGGGTGTTATATGTCCCAAACATGAAACATACGGGGATTGTTTGAACTTCTTTCATTATAAATAGATGAGGTAATAACACTATTAGTCCCACATCTTGCACACTAGGTGCAGATTAGTCCCACAAGTTGGATTAGTCGATCCCGCCGTCCCTAAACATGCCGATCTGCAACGTATAGTACTACTAGTCCGTAATCCTGCCGCATCGTCAGACAGATACGGATACCCACTTTGCAGCTAGGCCCTTGTATTGCTAACATTAGAAACCAGGTCTCGTCAATCAATTGGACCCGGTCCCTATCCAGACATCACGACAGACAAATGACGCAAGGAGGGTAGGAGGCGAACCAAGGTGCAGCGGCGACATCGACTTGCAAGGCGGAGCGGATGAAGGCGGTGACTCACTGGAGAGCACGGGGAGGTCCATGCACCTCGTCGCGCTGACTACGACGACAGCGGGGAAGGGCGTGCCCCTGGTCCAGCATCGGTGTAGTGGGTGGGGCAGGCAAATGAAGATGGGTTGCGGAGGCTGGACGTGAGGAACCGGTGGTTAGATGAATTGGAGCTACCATCGACATTCGGCTTAAGCTCATCCCTAGTTGGACCAGCCCATATCTGACTATGTTTTGGTTGCTTCACGCAGCCCTGCGTGCAGAACTGATGAAATTCAGTGGATGTCCTTGTAATCAGGTGAAGCAGATTTCCTTCGGTATTGCTGCGCTGTCTAACAACAATTTCACTCTTATCCTTCCAACGCCGCCAGAATAAGGCAATGGTCAGCAATTTCTGCTCCCTACTAAGCTGACGGATATGAGTAATCACTTCCTTTGGTCCGTTGCATTCCAGTAGCTTCCCTCGCACCTCCTCTAACTAAAGATTGCGCCACAAGCGATCTTCTCCGGCGGGTCACTTCCCCAGCAGGCGACACGGGGTTGATCTTGACGCTGAACCCATCCACCACCGTGGCCGCGCGCCGGGCGACCATCCGTAGCGCCCTCTGTGCCAAATCCGCCGGATGCATCAGACCCGTTGTACCATATCCATATTACAGTTAAATAAAATACATTATAAAAAACCTCGGCTTAATTTCCTTTGAGACTCAACTCGAATCTACGATTCGGATAGAGTCTCGGGGCTACTGACATGGATATGATTACCCGGGTTATTATGATTAGTTATCCTAGGCTTACAGCCCGCAAGGCACAAGAAGAAACCAAGGAAGGCCCAAGAAATAGCCCATGGAAGGCATATCTTGTTAGACAAGGAAAGAGTAGGAATCGACGTTGTATTAGTGTTGTAATTATAACTTATAACCTATTTGTATACGGACTTAGGACCCAGCCTATTATATAAAGGTTGGGAGGAGCCAACGGAGAGGTAGAGAAAAAGCCTTGAGTGATCTGTAATCGATTTGTTTCTAAGCAATCATACGACTTCCACTCCCTTGTTTGTCTGATCAGCCGACGAAATTCTCAGCGTTCTCTTTTCCACGAAACCCTAAGTCCATCATTATGGACATCGCCGAGGTTACCCCTCGTCACTACAACTTCAGCTAATAGAACGAGGTAAGAGAGAGCTATGCGGTATAAGAATAAAACACGAAGCATAACTCATCTGCTTCCCCTAGAAAACCAGTCGAGTAAATCCTCTCATAGAACACACGGTTGATAATTTTATTATTTAGGTATTTAGACCTCTCGTAGCTATTTCTTCTTTTCTCGTCCTCTAGAGAGGTGGTGGTCCTCTTGGAGGCCCCGCCCTTCGACTTATTCTCCTTCTTGCCCTCGGCAACAGCTTTAGGGGCAGAGCCCTAGCGCTTTCTCGTTGCTAGGGGGTTGATCCTTGGAGGCCTCGTCATCCGACAAGACCATCATGTCCTTGAGCTTGGGGTCAGAGAGTTTTGGAGCTATATCTATCTCGTCCAGGCCCATAAGATGACAAAAGATTTTTTGTTATAAGTATGATTGATGGAACCAAGATGGAAAACTCTAGAATATAAAAATTATGAGAAGCAAATTACCACTGGACAGTTGCCGTTCTCGAACATGTCGTAGGTGATGGTGAAGATACGCTTCCTATCCTTCACCTTAGCCATATACTTCATCCGAATCTTGATGGAGTCACTGGAGAAGTTATCCTGAGAAATATGGAGTGGATCCTTCCTGTCTCCAGTGTACTTAAGCATCAAGTTAGAGCGGTGTTGTAGGAGCTGGATCCGTCTTATGAACCAGCACATGGCCAGGTCCAAGCCGGTCAAGCCCAATTCTACGAGCCATTCAATCCGCCTTATAATGTGGGAGGCTTTGTTGTCAGAGAGGAGGACGTCTCTGGTCCTCCCAGTAGGAGATTCAGCAGGAGCACCATCGACAAAGTCGGGATATGTATGTTCACGGTCTACCAGAGGAACGTCTGGGGGGTAAAAGTAGGTCTCCTGCTAGTTCTTTACGGAATCGTGGCCAACAATGTCAGGTAACCTCCGGTTAGGACAGATCTTAAAACTAATAGTCCCGTAGTTAGCAAGCTCATCCTTGCTAACGCTCGACTCCCTCTTGACGGTGAAAAAGTAAATAAAAATATCTAACCTAGGTTTGGCTCCTAGGTAACCTTCAAACAAAGCTATGCAGTTGCTAAGTACAAGTATTCTATTGGGAGAAATATGGTGGGGAAGAACTCGGAAATAATCCATCACCTCAAGGAACAGGTCGGAGACTAGAAAGGAAACATCACGTACCAATTGGGCCTTGAGGTACACCTTTTCCTTGACATGGGGAGAAGGAATGACCTCGTCGGCCGGTGCCATCCGCCAGTTGAGTCCCTCCGTCGACATGAGGTACCCCTTGGCGATGAGGTCCTTGAGCTCCATGGGAGTTAGCTTTTCCCCCTCCACACATCACGATGAGAGTCTGCATCCTCTTCCTCCTCTGGAAGGTCTTGCGCCGCCACTTTGTGGTTGCCGCCGGTGCTCTATTCCACCAGGCGGTGACCGGAAGTACAAGCCCATCCTTTGGCACAACCAGCTCCCGGGATGGCTCGGTCTGAGCATCGGGCTGCGCCACAGATGGAGGGTTGTTGGAGCTCGACTTTGAGGAAGAGGAAGGTGGGAGATGAGAGCGAGGTCTAGGTTTTGTTGCTCGGGAGCTTGAAATGGTGCTCGTCGCGAGGAAGAAGATGAAGGCTGGGGGATAATAGGTAAATGTAATTAACTGCTGGTACAGTAACTTATATAACCTTAGCATCAAGATTCATGCAAGTGAAAATTTGATATTGCATATGTGGGCTATGTGTGGAAGAACGTGCACGGTAATTTCGTCATGCGCCCGTAACTGCTACCAACATTTAGGATTTCTCGCGAGGGAAAATCGTAATGATTATTCACTAGCCGTTGTGAGTTTTGAGGTAGTGTAGGTTGTGCCCTACATCCTCCTCCAGACAATTGCTATGGATATGTCACATCTAAAGAATCTTTGATGTAACCAAATGATTGCCAACTACTAAAGAGCTGATCAAGACTCAATCTTTCTATGACTTACAAATGGAATACAAAGACACTACTAGGAAATACGCCGCCACTGATATTTATTTCTGTGGCGCATATTGAAACGTGCCACAAAAATCTCAAATTTCTGTGGTGCATATTGCCAATATGCGCCACAATTGTTTTCCCAAAATTCAAAAAAGACGGGCCAGATCTCAAAATTCTGTGGCACATATGACCAATATGCACCACATAAGTTTTTTCAAATTTTGAAAAAAAAGCTGGCCAGATCTAGATCTGGCCGGAGGTGGTGGATGGAGGAGGGTTAGGAGGAGTGGGTCGTCGAAGGTGGTGGCTGGAGGAGAAGGAGGAGGAGGCCGCCGCTGGAGGTGGTCGGAGTAGGAGGAGTCCGTCGGAGGTGGAGGAAAGTGTCGTCGGAGTTGGAGGAGGTCGCCATAGGTGGTGGTGGAGGAGGAGGAGGTCGCCGAAGGTGGTGGAGGAAGAGGTTGCCGGAGGTGGTGGAGGAGGAGGTCACCGTGGTGGTGGAGGAGGAGGTCACCGGGATGGAGGTGGAGGTCATCGGAGAGTGGAGAAGGAGGGGGGAGGAGAAGGGGAGAAGTGTGGAGGGGAGGAGAAGTAGTGAGGGGAGAAGAAGTGGAGGAGAAAAAGGAAAAAGAGAGGGAGAAGGGTGCCATCGTGATTCAAATTTCGAATCCAACCCAATACATCTATGACGCATATGGGAGAAATGCGCCACAGAAGTTTCTCTCCTATTTTTATTTTTTTTGCAGGAAAAAATCTTCTTTCTACAATAACTTTTTACTCTTTTCGAATTTGGGGAATCAGCCGTTGAAATCGAGTAGAAAACTTTGAGACACTCGTTTTGATATATTAAACTTTTTTCTGACATCGTACGCAAAAGTTATGGCCGTTTTACTATGCCATTACCTATTTTTTGCAAAATACATCGAAATTCATGTATTTCAATTTTCCCTACAACTACACCCCAAAATATAACTACATCTCAAAGGAATTTTTTTTGAAGTTTTTCTCATTTTTGTTTATTTTTTACAAAACTGAAAAGACGATCCACGGGAGGATCTGTTTTTCCATATTCTGTGGCGCATACATCTATATGGGCCACAAAACATCACTTTCTATGGCGCATATAGACATACCTGCCACATAATTGTCTCCCCCTTTTTTTGGTGCTGGATCCTATTAACTTTCTGTGGCGCATATGCTATATGCGCCACAGAATCATCACTTTCTGTGGCGCACAAGGAAATATGGATTTCCGTGACGCATATTAGTTTCGTGCACCACTGAATTGCTAAATTTCAGTGGCTTTTTTTTCTGTATGCGCCACTGGTATTTTTGTGTGGTGCATGGTTCTGTATATGCGCCACAGAATAGCTTGTCTATCTATAGCTGGTTTCCTAGTAGTGAGACGAATATTGGAAGTGTTCTTTGGGAGGACTTTAAGATGTTACTTGCCAATATTGCCGATATCACCTAGACGGAGCATTCAAGATATACGATACAAGACGCGACATGATCTTACTGTTCTCTAGGGGCTACTGTTGGGGATATGCATAATGGGTGCATAGGTCTAATCCGGCTAACCCGGGTGGCCCACAATTGGTAGCAAGACCTATTGCCTGCTGGGTGGCCTAGTTTGGTGGATCCATAAGGGAGGCCCATGCCGGATACAGGAAGGCTACGATACCGGCATAGATAAAGCCGGAGCCTTGGAGTACAAGACACGAGAACTTGTTAGTATTAGTGTAGGGCTCTGTAACCTGTACGATATGGAATTTACCCTACAACCCTATGATATGGTGCCTTTATAAGCTGGACCTTTGGGAGCCTTTAGGGCACAAGCACAAACAAGTTCGAGCAACACAATCTTGCATAGCGAACCACATGTTCCTTGTAACTCGGCGTATTTTATTATAGTGATTTATAGAAGGAGTAGGGTTCCTCCACCGTTATAGGATCTAAATCTGGGTAAGCTGTATAACCTCGTACTCGCCAACTCGTGGCCTTATCCCACCTATCTAAACATGCTCTATGAGGAACCCTCCATGATGTAATCATTAACAATACCACGACAAAGAGACTTGAAATATTAAGGGAATGGATTTTTTGGCCTATAGCTTGACAAGGTATAATGTGAGGCAGAGATATTTGAACAAAATACACATTGTAAAGTTTCATCGTATGTGTTTATGTTAGTTGGAAGTTGACATGTTTTGCTAGAAACCATTGCCAACTATTGACCTGAATTTGAATGTTCATGGAAACGAGTTGGACTCGAAGCTATGACATGATGCTTGGAGGAGTAACGCTAGTCGTGTCAAGTCTTCATGAACCTACAAGCCCACACACCTAGGAAAGGAGCCTACTTGGATTTGATCCATGTGGACAGTGGGGATATATATGGTCTAGATGAGCGTCAAGCGTTGTACCCACCGAGGAAGGCTATATAAGTAGAGTGGTATGAAAAGTTTCTAAACCTAGTGATCACTCACTTCACTCCCAAATCGAGCAAGATTGGAACTAGTAGTTCACTGCTCGTTGCTCCTCTCATACGTGTGGGTACCATATAGGTGTTGCATGTGTAGTGCTCACAAAGGAGTTCGTGGATTGCGGACATGTTTATGCCCAGACTGCACTATCCCGACGCACTTTATAAATCTCTATATTTGTGTGTCTAGTGGTAAATTCATGGCCTAGTCCTTAAACATAGAACTTGGTGTTGAGTTGCAAAAAAGTTTCATTGTGAAATAGTTGCACCTCACGTTCCCCAAAAATTTCCACTTCCAAGCAAACCACAGACCCACAAATCTCGAGGCCCGTTAAACACCCATTACTATTGTTGTTATCTTCGACCCAACTTCTAGTAGAGCCCATCTACAACCCTTTATAATGTACGGGAATGAACTAATGACCCAACACAACTGCCACCAAAAAATAGCACAATAATGTTCGTTGCAACAACTTTGTTCGGCCAATCTGAACGAAAAAGCTATTTGTCGCCCACAGGCGGCGCGTGTGGTTAGCGCCGCACAGGGTGGGAGCCCTATTGGGCTAGCCCAGTTCGCCAAGTCCTTTTCCTTTTTACATTTCCTTTTTCTTTTTATCTGTATTTTTTTTTCTTTTTTCTTTTTTCTGTTTCTTTTTCGTTTTTCTTTTTTGTTATGTTTTTAGAAACACCATTTTTTAAAGATGTTCATTATTTCTTTTAAAAATAGTTTGTTTTTTCCGATTTTTGGTTCAAATTGGTTCATGATTTTTTGAATTGGGTTCATGTTTTTGAATTTTTGTTCATGTTTCTAATTTTTGGTTCATGGTTTTTGAAATTGGTTCATGTTTTTCTAAACTGGTTTATGATTTTCAAAAATGATTCATGAATTTTTTGAAATTGATTCATAATTTTCAAAAACAAATTCATGATTTTTGAATTATTTTCTGAAAAAATATTTACAATATGTAAAAAATCTTCACGAATATTCAAAAACATTCACAGTTCTTAAAATATAATTATAGAGAATGTTCAGAATTTAAATTAAAATACCAAAAAAAGAAACAGAGAAAGAAAGAATAAAAACGAAAATCTTGCAGCCTGGGCCGGCCCACTTACCTCGCGCCCTTCAGGCGGCGCACGCGCCTTGCGCCGCCTGGAAGCGGTTTATAGCAGCTCCCAATTTGAATGCCCATCAGTGTTCTAGAAGCTGATTCAACTATCGGGAATCCTAAGTAGGACAACCTATATAATCTAAGAAAGGCTTAACTTGGGCGAGAATTACAGTGTGGCTTCTGGGTGCCACACACCCCTATAACTAGAAAAATTAAAAATAATTAAAAAAGTTAAAAAATTCTAACTTTTTTAAAATCAAAGATGACCAGTTATCGTACTTTTATAAAAATATTTTCCTAGGGAATTAATTTCATTGTGACATGGGTAAAAAAGCAAACTCGAAATGCCCCATGACCACGTACTATTAACCCGTGATACGTCATATTTTTGTTTTTTAGCCCTGAAGACCAAGTGAATCATTTCCTTTTCAAATATTTTTTTACGAGTACAATATCTAATCATCTTTGATTTCAAAAAAGTTAGAATTTTTAATTTTTTATAATTATTTTTTAATTTTTCCAGTTATGGGGGTGTGTGGCACCCGAGAGCCAAAAGTCCGCGTTAGGACTTGGGCACCCTATATTATGACCCATTGAAGCCCATTTACAACCGACACTGCCGAGTAATTAGTCCTACATCGTTGATTCGATCTCATCACCAAGTGAAGCGTCACATATCACTTCACGTAGACGATACCTTCTCCATTGACGTGGAGGCTAAAAATAAGGTGGCTACCAAATTCCTAACCTAATTTATAGAAAAAATAATTTTATTAAAACATCTACTAGTATGTCAGGTTCCTCACCTTTTCTTGCGAATCACACTTGTATTACTCAAAGATATTAGGCACTACAATCTAGACCACAAGTGCTTAACAATCCCTCAAGACCTGAGGCATAAAATGACTACTAGTGTTCTGACATCTGTAGACATGAGCACTACAAATCCGACGAACCTTCACCAAGGTTTTTATCTCTTCTATCATAGACGTGTGTAGACTGACCGATCTCTGTCCTTGTTGCTAAGCATCCTGACAACCTCGACACTACCAATCTCAATAATTAGCGGCTTGTTACTCCACATAGAGCTAATGAGAGACCCTCCATTATATCTCTATACTCCGCGTCAAGATCATCTCTACATGAAAATAATTGACGGCATGAGGAGAAGATGATTTCCCCTTCATCATCCCTGAGGATCATACCTTTTCCCGTGTGTCCATTTGAATCGAAAGAATCATCTGCGTTCAATTTACACCATCCAACAGCAGGTAGCATCCACAGCCGAACCGGTGCTAAGATATTTTCCTTGATGGTGTGAAACTTCTTTTCCTTGACGTTCAGGATAAATTTTCGTTTAGCAGCATCATCCTCGAGATGATATTTGATTTGCAATAAGGACTCCATGTAACTGGCCAAAAAGCGCCTTGACACCTCTAAAGGCGAAGACGATTTATCATGGACGACTTCATTTCGTACATGCCAAGATCGCCATAAGATCATCAATACTTTGCACCTCGAATCACTCGGGACATTAGAAAGAAGATTCAGGAGCTAGTTAGTGCCTGTATGAACTACTGAATTAAGTGGAGGTAAATGCCACTTCTTTCCCATATAGTTCGACGGTCGAGTGGACATTTAAAAAATGGGTGAAAGTTATCTTCAGCCTCCAAATCACAAATAGGGCACAACTCTGATAATTCAAGAGTACGGATGTATTTATTTCACCACGTATGAAGAGAATCAGTAGCTAAACGCCACACAAAGTGTTTTACCTTAGGTATCTAGACTAGATCCCATACTTTCTCCACCCTTCCGGATACTAGTGATGCTGGCCAGAGGAGGGAGAACAGACATATAGAGGAGGCAAAGGTGGATGCGGTGCCTAGGTTTCCTTAGAGAGGAGGGGCTGAAACGGGATGTTGCTTCATACTTCCTAGCTTTATAGATGAAAAAAATGGTAGAAGACCAAAACACAACCCATGTCTAGATCGTATTATTAACCAATAGTGCCAATTTACCACGGCGTTGGGTAGACAGGCCCAGGCCAATCCTTGAATTGTACGTACTGCAAAAAGGCCTGATTGGCCCGTGTCATGTATTTCCATCTTTCCATAATCCTTCCATGGCGAGCGGGCCACCAGCCTAGCGGTAGCGGCCATGCACGCGCACACGTTTGGTGTTGCTATTTAGGGCCATGGCGGTTTTGGAGGTCGCGAACAGTAGGCGGCCATCCGCCTCCGCCATCACCCAGCTCCCCAACATGAAGCAGTAACAGGAGCTAGCAAATAGGGAAGGATCCTAAGGGGAGGATGCAGACCGATATTATGATGTAAATATTTTTGCGTGGCGGAATTGGAGGTGGAGCAACGTATTTAGGGGGGCGCGATCCATCTTTCCGGTCGACCCGGCTTATTTTCCGGGAAGGTATCCTTCCCGTATCCTGAATTGAGCGGAATAAGAGGAGGAGGATCGAGCATAGGCCCTGTTCTTCGTGGAAGGGCATGGTGCAGGCCGCCGCCTCGTCGGTCGGCGTTGCCTCCGTCGTTCTGCTCTTGCTCGTCGTCGCCAGTGCCTCGTTCTCAGACGCCAATTTCGAGGACAGGCGTACTCTGACGTCAGGTTTGTGCCGCGTCGATCTCGATTGATTTTGTCGTGGTGGTCTTCCTCTTCGATCTCAGATTCAAAGTTTAATTGCTCGGTGTCGTATGCACGGTTGTCAATTGTCAAGCTCAATCAATCTTGGTCTTTCAATTTTCTTTTAGTACAACCTACTACCAGACATCCATACATTTGTCTCGTCTCATAATGCCATTGTCTTGATCATTCCTTGTACAGTAGTACCTTGAGTTATCTCTGCAGAAACTGAAACTTTCCAACGAATTTGCTCTGTCAAATTTATGTGGCCTGTCTGCAGTATTTATCTGTACAATTCATAACAATTGCTTTGGAATCGAGCAGAGGGACAATCAACGAGTACGGTGGCATCATCATGGAGGAGATCGGCCGAGGAGACACCCGTGCCGGCGAACAAATCACTCATTCTGGCCGCGGCGGATACTCGCCGGAGCGACCCCTTGGCCAACCTCACCATGTACGAAGGCGGCTGGAACATTAGCGAGATGCACTACTGGGCTGTACGTACTCGAATTCCTCCTCAAAAACAAATCTGCATTTCCATCACGTTGACATTGTTTCGCTGTATAATACTAATATATACCCTGTTACTTACACACATCTTGTTTTGTGCAGTCGGTGGCGTACACCGGGGTACCCCTGTTCCTGGTCGCCATCGTATGGTTCTTCGGCTTCGCGGTCGTGATGCTCGTCATCTCCTGCTGCTGCTGCTTCTGCCATAACAGGAGCAGCCGATACTCGCCCACCTCCTACATCACCTCCCTCGTCCTCCTCGTCATCCTCACCTGCGTCGCCATGTACGCAGTTCTTGCTTGTGATTCATCACTAATTTCCCATCACCAGTTCAAAATTCTTGTGATTGATTCCATGCACGTTCCCAATGGTGATTTTCAGCGCGGGGTGTTTGGTGCTGAACGCCGGGCAGGACAATTTCCACCGCAGCACGATCGGCACGGTGGACTACATTGTCGGGCAGGGCAACCTGACGGTGGACAACCTGAGGAACTTCGCGGGGTGCCTTGCCGCCGCCAAGAACATCGGCGTGGACAATATCTTCCTCCCCGACGACGTCCAGCAAAAGATCGACATGGTCGAGGAGAAGCTCAACTCCTCCGCCAACGAATTCTCCGCCCGCATCATGCAGAACTCCAACAAGATCAAGGGCGTGGTGGACAAGATGTGCGTATACAGTACTATTATGCATTGTTTGTTTTTCTTTCATATCCTCTGCTCTGCCTCTGAATGTAATTTTGTTCTGCTTCTTTTGTAGGCAGTACTACCTGATGGCTGTTGGAGTTGTCATGCTCGGCCTTGCGTTACTCGGATTCCGTAAGCGCGTTAATCCCTTTTACTACCTGATTTTGGCTCCTGCTACTTGTCTTGCGTTTACTTTTAGTCTGCACAAGAAATAATGGATTACTGACGCCACTTTTGCAGTGTTCTCCGTGCTGGGCGTGCAGTTTCTTGTATCCCTGTAAGTGCACACATTTACTGACAGTTCCGTTCAAACTCTGTCCTTGCTGCATGTTTCTTCCAGCATTTGAGATCAAATCTCTGGTGCAGAATGGTGATCGCCGGATGGGTCGTCCTCACCGTCACCCTCTCCATGGCCGGCGGGTTCATCCTCCTGCACAAGTAAGCGCCGGCCAAACATTCTGAAGGTGCAGTGTAGGCATCGATCGTTGAGGTTCAGTGACTGACTGACAGAGAGGTATATATACATGTGCAGCGTGGTGGGCGACACGTGCGTGGCCATGGACGAGTGGGTGACGCACCCGCAGGACCACACGGCGCTGGACGACATCCTCCCCTGCGTCAACGTCGCCACCGCAACCGAGTCCATGCGCCGCAGCCAGGAGGTGACGGCGCAGCTGGTGGCGCTCGTCAACAACGTCATCGTCAACATCTCCAACCGGGACTTCCCGCCCGGGTTCAAGCCGCTCTGGTTCAACCAGTCCGGCCCGCTCATGCCGGTGCTCTGCAACCCGTTCAACCCGGACATGACCCTCCGCACCTGCGCCCCCGACGAGGTCACCTTCGACACCGCGACCGATGGTTGGAAGCCGTTCCGGTGCCAGGTGACGGGCCCCGCAGGCTCGGAGGTGTGCACGTCGGAGGGGAGGGTGACGCCGCCGGCGTACAACCAGATGACGGCGGCGGCCAGCATCAGCAAGGGGCTGTACGAGTACGGGCCCTTCCTGACGGACCTGCAGGACTGCACCTTCGTCAGGGAGACCTTCACCGCCATCAGCGCCAACAACTGCCCCGGCCTCGAGCAGCACAGCAGGATAGTCTACGACGGCCTGCTCATCTTTTCCGTCGCCGTCATGATCTCCGTCGTGCTCTGGATGGTGCACACCCGGCAGCGCCGCCGGCGCGCCCGCAGCGCCAAGCAGGCGGGATGAGCTCGTGGATGATGCTCCTTTGCCTCACAACAACAGCTGTGTACATATACCATTATGAAAATTGTGTGGTACACTGAAACTTACAATCCTGTGCCTGAAATGTTGCAATGATGCATACGATTGCTCCTCGTGGTGATGGTTCTGCTATTGCGTTCCGGCTCTGGAGGTTTGCCACGGGTGAGCGCATATGCACATTCGTCCCGAAGATCCAAAGCAAGCCTCATCATTCAGGAAAGTTATACTGTATAATACGGGGGTGATATTGTTGTAGAGGATTTGTCTTCTCGCCATTCATACTGTCGATCAGCAGTCAGCAATTGCGATTTTATTCGAGCGCGATGGGTCATAGTCCTCGTAGCTGCTTAAAATATAAAATATAAAAGATCTCGAGGACGTAGAACTAACTAGCCTCCACATGCGAGCCGAACTGCATTCTCAGGAGGGATTCCCAGTACCGTTTTTTCATCTGTATGGCGATTTTTTGTTCAATTGCATTCTTAGGATACCGAATTCAGTCGGGTTTGGCCCAACTTTCATCTGGCCTTCCAAGACCGATCCCGACTGGGTGTCTCCTGCGAACACCGGATGAAGCGAAAAAAAGGTGGACCAGAGCTGTCGGCGACAGAAGGCTGAGTTCCCGCCTTTCTTCTCCTATTCCCTCCATTCCCTCTCGATTCCTCGCCACAACTCCTGCCAGTTCCCCGAACTCCCGCCCGCCATGCCGTCTAAAAAATACGCCAAATCATGCACCACCGACGACGGTCCATCGGAGCGAAAGCCAAGAAAGTCGAGAGCACCGGCTCCGAGGCCGGAAGACTTAAGGTCCAGCCCGCCACCCTCTCTTTTCTCCAACGATCTCATATCAAATCCTAAGCGTCATTTACCCTTAATCTTGCCACCCTATGGTTCAGGAATGCGCAGACATGATCGAGACACCTCTCTAATCAATGACCAACAGTGGGATCTGGAACACATGATGGGTCTCATGCATTCTATGAATTAACTTGATCGCTTGAATCTTAAAATGTCCATTCTCATTCCCTTTTCTACACGATACCTGGTTTGTCTAATATCTAATCTTCGGTATCTCTATACCTCGTTCAATATTGTTACCGACAAACACATTAACTCTTTTTCGTGATATTACATTCTCGTCACCTAGTCACATGCTTGAAAGCTTCGTAGATGTAATGTCACTGAGTGGGCCCAAAGTAGCTATCCGTCACGTGGAAGGGAAATCCCGATCTCGATGCATACGCTGAAACCTACCCCTTCAGAAAACCTGAGAGACACCTTTATGATCACCTTGTTATGGTGTGATGGTTGATACGGTCAAAGAAGCCTCTGATTATAGTGATTAGATATGATCTTACGGTCAAAAGATTGGGTTACTACATTTTTCCTAGTTATCGCAATATTAATCTTTGTGACTGGATCTCATTGTAATATTTAAGTTGGGTGTATCCATCATATTATTAACCTAATGACATGACCCCATTGCTAATTGACATAAATGTCCATGATCAGGAAACCTTGATCATCAGTTGGCTAGTTTGTTTATATACCACATGTGTACAAATGTTTCCACTAAATACAGTTATAGCATGGCATAATACTTATTATGAACATATGATATATGACAATAAAACATCTTTATTATTTTTCTCTAGGAAATATCTCCAATAGTCTCCCACTTGCACTAGAGTACAAATAAATTTGTTTATATTTGGCAAGAATCTAACACCTAGAGCTTCTCCTGGCGATGATCATGCTTTGCTTGTGGAAGAGGCTTTGTCAATAGGTCTACATCATTCATATCCGTATGTACTTTACAAATATTTATGTCATCATCACTGCCATACTGCCTTATCACATGGTAACACCGTAGTGTGTGTTTCACAGTAGTGTAACCTTTGATCCTTCGCATTAGCAATGGCCCCCGTGTTCACAGGGGCTTGCATTCTTGGAAACACTCCTAGTTCGATGACGAACTTCCTTAGACATACAACCTCATTTGCCGCTTCTTAAGCAGCTATATATTCCAACTCCATTATAGATTGAGCTACCCTGGCTTGCGTCCCACTCCTCCAGCTCACTGCACCTCTGACATGGGTATACCCTACAGGTACTTGAGCTTGGTATATACGGTCTAAATACGTACAGGCCCATGGTGTCGCCAAGGCCCAGATGAAAGGACTCGAGTAAACTGCGGACTCTCGATTGCTTGAGAGACAAGAAGAAGCTAAAGATAGAAAGTTTGAAGGGAAAAACCCTAACTTGTAACCGACTCGACCTGCTACCCGAGACCTAGCCTATCTATATAAAGGCTAGGAGGGGGCGGCGAAGAGGACACACGCAACCCTAGTTTCCACAACTCTCGCCAGATTGCATCTGCGCACCATTGTAACTTTCGACTCCTTTGATAATTCCACGAGCAGACAAGCAGGAGTAGGGACCTCTACGAGGCCTGAACCTGGGTAAATCCTTTGTCTCCTGTGTGCTTGTTTGCTAGCCGATAGATGTCTCCAGCACTCCCTCCTTCTCCAAAACCCAAGTCCATAACAATGGGCATTGATGAGTTAAACCCTTGTCAATTGGCGCCGTCTGTAGGAACTGGGAGTGCTGATGTTGTGGCTTCTTCGGCCCCATCAACTGCGATCTACAACTCCGCAACAACGGAGATTCGCCAGCTCTTTGGCGCCTTCGACTTCACCGTCCACACGCCGGCCACCCGCCCGGCCTTCGAATCCGTGGGCGACGGAATCAGCCTGGCGATTTGGAACTTCCGCTTCCAAGTTGGTCAGACGGGCACGCTTCGCATGCCTGATCAACCGACGACACCAGCGATTGCTCTGACATCATGGTTCCCTCCATCAATCGGCACCCTCAGTGAGCTCAATGCTCCGGTGGCAGTCAGGAACACGATCAGCGACAGCAGTCGCGACTCCGATCTGAGCGATCTGGCCACAGAAGATGGAACCTATGGTTCTAAATCTAAAAGTTGTGGAAGCAGCAGCTTCCCCAATCACTTCATGTGTGTCGTCATTAACGCAGGCGACACCTCCGCCAATCGCGGCAACGGCGGCAACGACGGTAACGGCGCCAACGAGGGAGTAGTCGAACCTCCCAGTATAATCAATGAGCAAACCGGCGAACGCGTCGTAATCAAGCTCAACGAGCAAGAGTGGGAGCGCTGCCACGAGGCCCTATGAGGTACACCGCTACCCCTCGGGTCCCCGCAGGAACTACTGATGGGCTACCACTGGCTCCTAAAAGAGGAGTTCACGCGCCAAAAACAAGCAATCGTGCAACTTGAGGCGCGTAAAAAGGCGGCGGACGAGTTGAGCCTTTGTCGCGCTGGGCTCTCCTCCTACGGAGGATCCTCCTCACGAGGCAACGAGTACATCGCCAAGAAGAGGCAGTCGCGGATGGCTCACCTCACCGAACAAGAGCGCATAGACGCTGCAAAAGTCCTCGACTTCGGCTCTATGACAGTCGACACGAGAGGCAACATGGTCCCCAGGATGCCGCAGGCCGCGGTGACAGCAGCCACCATGTACCTCCTCAACAACCAGCCACCGTCTGGAGATCCCCGAACCGCCATGCACCGATCTACGATCACAGGTTTGGAGCTAATCAAGGCCGCCCTCGACAAGGAGCCGGTACCAGACCCAAAAAAGGGCAAAGCGCTAGCAAAACGCTACTCCTCACCCTCATGCAGCGATGACAGTCACGACCTGTCTCGACGCCATCGTTCACGGCGACACGATCGCGACTACGATGCGCGCAACGACCTCACACAACGCAAGATCGACAAGTCAAGAGCACGACGTGCTCGGTCAACTGACTCAGAAGAGGAAGACGGGGAACTCTGCGGCGCCAGATGCTTCAGCAGATCCATTAGGTAGAAGCGAATGCCTAAGGGGTTTAAACTTCCGTCAGAAAATCCGAAGTTCGACGGTCTACAGGACCCTAAAATCTGGCTAGAGGATCACATCTCCTCCGTCAGGCTCCACGGAGGCAGTCGAAGTACTGCCATGCAATGCTTGTAGCTACAGCTGCAGGGCGCTGCCCGAGCATGGCTCAATAGCCTCCCACGCGGATCCATTCGCAGTTGGGATGAGCTGGTCTACAACTTCGTGCGCAACTTTAAAGGCACGTACAAACGGCCCGCATCAATCGAAGAACTGAGATGCTGCCAGCAAAGATCTGGCGAATCGCTGCGCTCATACATACGAAGGTGGTCCATCATCAAGAACTCCGCGGAAAACATCTCGGAAGACCGCGCGATTGATGCATTCAACGGTGGCGTCCGTCGTCTAGAGCTCAGGGAGGAGCTGGGCCGCTCAAAGCCCCAGACCATCGACCACCTGATGGAGATCGTGAATCGGTGGGCCGATGGAGAAGATTCAGTGAAGAACCGCACTCACTCCGACGAGGAGGCAGAACTCGAACGCAGACGCGACCGCCGAGGCAAACGCCGCATGCGCATCTACGACGACCGTGACGACGTCAACATAGTCGCAGCTGGCTATGCCGATAGACGCGATGACAACCGCAACATCAGATACCGCAGCTGTGGATACCACGACTCTGGGAAAACCATGCAAGTATGGCAACGCCGCACTCGCGACGAGGCACCCGCGACCTCCATCGAGGAAAAACTGTCCGGACCATGCATGGTACACTTCTACATCGACAAGCATGACGGCAAGAGAAAGTCCATCCACCTCGTCAAGGACTGCCAGGAGTTCCTCAAACTACACGAGGGATTGGTTCGGATGAACCGCAACGCAGTGGAAAGATGCTACGGGGCCGCTCCAGGCGCCATGGCACATGGCGCACCGCCACCTCCACCGGGGACACCACCGAACGGAGCTGCATCGGACCAACACCACGGAGGAGAACCGTACACACGGGCGATGGGTACCATGATGATCCAAAAGGGGCGCCCCTCCAACAGGGTGCAGAAAGCCATCACTTGCCAAGTCAACTTGGCCACGCACTCACCACCATCCACCACTGAGTACCTCAGTGGCAGTGAGTCATGCATCACCTTCGATAAACGAGACCACCCGCCTCAAGTACCTTGCCCAGGCCATTGCCCCCTCGTACTCGAGGCGCAAATTGGAGGCTTCGACATGAGTCGTGTCTTCATGGATGGCGGAAGCGGCATCAACCTCATATTCGCGAGTACCTTGCGAGCAATGAGGATCCCTCTAACTTGCTTGGAGGCATCGGACACAACGTTCCACGGCATCGTCCCAGGGAAAGGCGTATACCCCCTGGGCAAAATCAACCTCGACGTCATATTCGGCACGCCAAGGAACTTCCGGCACGAGCGCATCGATTTTGAGGTCGTCGACTGGCCCTCACAATACCACTGCATCCTCGGACGCGTCGCGTTCGCTAGGTTCATGGCGGTACCCCACTACGCCTACCTGCAGATGAAAATGCCAGGTCCCAACGGCGTCATCACGATCAACGGAAGCTTTGAGCGATCTGACAGTTGCGACAGGGAATTCAACAGAATCTCCCAGTCCTTCGGCATGCAAGAGGAGCTCGCGCGATTGAAGGAAACGACAGACAACAGCCTGCCTCCCCCGAGCAGGCCAAGCTCACCTGATCTCTCCTTCGACTCATCTGTGCACACAAAGAAGGTGCAGGTCCATCTGACAGATCCCGCCAAAACGGCCCTCATTGCCAACAACTTGAGTCCCGCATAGGAACTCGCGCTCGTCGAATTCCTCCGTGAGCACTGGGAAATTTTTGCCTGGTGTCCTGCGGACTTGCCAGGAGTTCCCCGGGAATTTGCCGAGCACGCACTCAACGTCAACCCCGACGCAAGGCCAGTCAAGCAAACAATCAGGCGACTGTCTGAGCCACGAGCGCAAGCAGTTGGCATGGAGATCAACAGACTCCTCGAGGCCAAATTCATACGCGAGATCAAGGAAAGCACTTGGCTTGCCAATACGGTGCTGGTGCCAAAAAAGGACATGGATATCCTACGGATGTGCGTGGACTTCACTTCTTTAAACAAGCACTGCCCAAAAGATCACTTCTCGCTACCACGGATCGATCAAATCATCGACTCCACCGCTGGATGCGAGCGCCTCTGCTTCCTCGATGCCTACTCAGGCTATAACCAAATTCGAATGAAGGAGGAAGACCAGGAGAAGACCACGTTTACAACGCCCTTCGGTGTGTTCTGCTACAACACAATGCCCTTCGGGCTAAAAAACGGGGGAGCCACCTACCAGCGGTGCATGCAGGCTTGCCTCAAGGAGCAATTGGGTCGCAACATCCAAGTCTATGTCGATGACATAGTAATCAAAACCAAGGAGGAAGCCTCTCTAATCGATGACTTGCGCGAAACATTCGCCAACCTCGATCGTTACCGGATTAAGCTCAATCCGGACAAATGCGCCTTTGGCGTACCATCTGGGCAGCTGCTCGGGTATCTCATCTCCGCGAGAGGGATTGAGGCAAACCCGAAAAAGATAAAGGCCATACTGGCCATGGAGAAGCCAAAGAACATAAGAGCCGTCCAGCAACTAGCCGGACGAATCGCGGCCCTCAGTCGATTTATCAGTCGAATGGGGGAAAAGGCACTGCCCTTCTATCAGCTCCTCCGCAAAGCTGACAAATTCGAGTGGACCAAGGAAGCGCAAGAAGCATTCGAAGATCTCAAGCGCCTGTTATCCACCTCGCCAGTACTGGTGACTCCACGAGAAAGGGAGCCACTACTGCTATACATCTCCGCTACCAACCAAGTGGTTAGTACAGTGCTCGTCGTCGAGCGGGCCGAGGAAAACAAGGTCCATGGCGTACAACGCCCGGTATACTACCTCAGCGAGGTCCTCACGCCAACAAAATAGCGGTACCCGCACTACCAGAAGCTGGCGTACGGCGTCTTCATGACCGCCCGGCGACTGCGCCATTACTTCCAGGAACACCCAATCGTGGTAGTCAGCGATGCCCCATTGGGACATATCCTCAATAACCCCGACGCCACGGGACAAGTCGCGCTTTGGGGAATCGAACTGTCTCCACGAGACATCACATACGAAAAGCGCGATGCAATCAAGTCGCAAGTTCTCCCTGACTTTCTCGTGCATTGGATGGAAAACCAACTCCCGGACAAGCCAGATATGTCCTGCCTCTGGACAATGCACTTCGATGGATCCAAGCGGAAAGACGGAGCAGGAGCAGGTGTCATATTGATGTCACCTCAAGGAGACAAGCTGAAATACATCCTGCGAATGCAGTTCACAACCTCAAACAACGAGGCTGAATACGAGGCCCTGTTGCACGGGATGAGGATGGCAAAAGCCTGCGGCGCAAAGAGGCTCATCATATATGGCGACTCCAAGCTGGTCGTCAACCAAACAATGCACGAGTGTGACGCACTCAATGACAACATGATCGCATACCACGACCTCTACGATACACTCGAGGGAGACTTTGATGGTTGCGAGTTGCGACATGTAGGTCGCGAAAGCAATGAGGAGGCGGACGCACTCGCCAACATAGGCTCTACCTGCGCCCCCATACCACCTGGGGTATTTCTCGAGCGCATCTGCGAACGCTCCATCAAGCCAAAGGCCGCAGAGAAGAAAACAAGCGCAACAACAGACTCGGGGGCTACGCCACCCAATGAGCCAATGGCACTCGAAAACTTGGAGCCAGACATAGGACTCGAAGGGCCAATGAGCGTCATGATGATTGAACAATCCTGGACACAGCCGTACATTACATATCTCCTTAGCAAGTGCCTACCGGACGACCCGACAGACGCACGGCACATCGCGCGACGCTCTAAGGCATTCGCCGTTATCAATGGCGAACTGTATAAACGCAGCATCACAGGCGTGTTACAACGATGCGTATCCCTGGCCGATGGAAGAGCAGTCCTCCTCGACATACATGAGGGGACTTGCGGACACCACACCGGCAGTCGTGCCCTCGTTGCCAAAGCTCTACGAGCTGGATTTTACTGGCCCACGGCCATGCGCGATGCCAAGGACATAGTCCAAAAATGCAACGCTTGCCAACGATTCGCCGACAAGCCACACGCACCAGGCGTAGAACTACGGCCTATTCCATTGGCCTGGCCCTTCGCCTAGTGGGGTCTCGACATGGTTGGAAAACTCCCAAGGTCCTCGCAAGGAGGATACGTCTACCTCTTGGTCGCAGTCGACAAATTCACCAAGTGGATCGAGGCCATGCCAATAACCAAGCAATCAGGGCACAACGCATTCAAGTTCTTCGAGTCCATCGTCTACCGCTTCGGCGTGCCGCACAACATCATCACTGACAACGGGACGAACTTCACATCCAAGGAGTTCCAAGAATTCTGTGAAAACCTAGGGATCAACATCAGTTATGCCTTAGTCGCGCATCCACAGACCAACGGTCAGGTGGAAAAAGCAAACGGGCTCGTCTGCAGCGGCATCAAGAAGCGACTCCTTCGACCACTCGAACAAGCCGCGGGTTGCTGGCCAGATGAGCTCCAATCCATACTCTGGAGCCTACGTACAACTCCAAACAGCACCACAGGCTACACGCCATTCTTTATGGTGCACGGGGCAGAAGCGGTACTACCCGCCGAAGTAAGGTACAAGGCGCCGCGCATAGTCACTTACAGCGAACAAGAGTCATCTCTTGCACTCGAAGACTCCGTCGACCTCCTCGACGAGGCAAGAGAAATCGCCGCAGAAAGATCCACGATCTACCAGCAGAACCTGCGCAACTACCATAGTAGAAGGCTTCGCCCCAGATCCTTCGTCGAAGGTGACCTGGTCCTGCGACTGAAGCAGCAGGGGCATCTCAAGCTCGAGTCCCCCTGGGAAGGACCATACTTGGTTACAGAAGTAATCCCAGGTGGCGACTATTGCCTTCAAGACCTAGAAACAGGAGTCGCATACTCCAACCCTTGGAACGTCGCACAACTGCGACGCTTCTACCCCTAGCTGTTTTTACTTTTACATCGCAAATAAGGCTACCCAACCAAGGCTACTTAGCCACACATTGTACCTCGTACTGTTCTCCAAATAAATAAAAGCTAAGTGCCCCAAAACTCTGTGTTTTTTTCTTTTCACTTCTATTACTATTGTACTCGGGGGCTACGCCACCCTACACACATTTGTTCTTCGAACTAATAAACGCAACATCCTGAGTAGCTGGCACATCAATTGAACCCCTTAACGCAAACTCAACCTAGCTGCAACGCACCTGGCAGGTTGATAAAAGGGATGGCCAGGCTAACGAAAATGACTCGCATAGTGCAACACACCTTACGCTTACAAAAGCTATTTGTACGCGTTCAACAATAAATTACATAAAAATATATATATGAACTTTACAACACAAATACACTTATGTGCAGGATACAAATCTGATTACTGCTGCAACAGAAGAACATTGGTTTGCTCCTCAAAGAAGTCGACAATCTCCTCTGCTGGACGGTCCACCGCTTGATAGTGCGGCACCATATTCCAAGCAGATCCGGCTGGTGGCGCTGGCAGACCGGAAGCTACGACGGCGACATCCACATCAGGCATGTGCAATCGCACCATCGAGAGGGCAGCCTTGGCACCAGCCACCAACTGCTGCCTCACGCACTCGCGAACCACGGACATATCTTGAAATTTGGCCAGGAGAGCCAACAGGCTTGATGGAGTGTCATCCAACGGGAACATCGCCCGGTAGATATTCTTCAAACATGACTGTGACTTCTTCAGGAAGAGCAGTACTCGCGAAGCGCAATCCTGCAGGGTCGCCAATGCAGTCGCACGATCATGATCCACCCAGAAGTATCCACTCTCTTGAAGTTGCTCCTAGGTGAGACCATGAAGGCGGATGGCAATCCTATCCCTCTCCTCCCGCGGATGGCGTGCGCTAACAACTACACGAAGCAGCACCAACAACATGAGTACAACGCACCTCTGCGACTAAGTGCAAAGGAAAAAATGAGGACGAGCAAACTAACACTTAAACTGGTCGCCCAACCGCGTCACCTCGCCAAGAAGATATTGCTCGCGGGCGGCGCCTTTTTCCGCCTTTGACTTCCACACATCTGCGTTACCGCGGATCAGGGGCAACTCACGCTCCAGCTGCTTCACGCGGTCACAAAGTCGCGACAGCAAGGACAGATCCTCTACCCTGGAGTGCGGCGGTGCCACTGTCTCATCAAGAGATGGTGAGTCCTGGTTTCCCCCTACGGGACCACTCGATGTGCCCTACCACAAATCAAGACAGAAGCAAATAAGGCAACCAAATTAACACAATGACAAGGGGAACAGGTGCATTCATGATAGGCATAAATATTCACATGCACACTCGCCAGCAGGCATGTTCTTAGACCAAAAGGACAATTCATCATCTATTACAAAAGCTAACTACGGAGCAGCTGGCTTCTTCGACTTCGACGCCTTCGGGGGCTTCATCAAGTCCGTGGCAGTATCAGACGCCACTGACTTTCTGCCTGCCCCTGAGGCCAAAGCTTTTGCCGCCTTCTTAGCATGCTGGAGTTCCTCCGAATACTTGGCAACGGTATTAATCAAGGAATGGCCATATTTGGCATAGGCAGTCGCAAAGGGAGCGAAGACTACCTGCTGACCATCTGCGCCAACAGGCATTGTCTTCGACACCGCAGAGGGATCTATCTCGACTCCGTGGGCTTGCACCATGGCGACTGACATTGTTGCACCAGCCGCCCGGAGGGAGTTCTTGTAAGAAGAAGGCACGCCCCCGGCGAGTGACCACCAGCTCGCCCATAGTATCGACCTGCTCCGCCTTTGGCATCAACTCCTCCCGGAGGCGACTAAGGGCGACCTTGGCCTTGGATAATGTATCCTAGACGGTGGCGCTTCGGTCTTCGACCGCGGACACCGCGTCGGCCAGAACGTCATCACGACGAAGGGCCTGCGGGTCAAAACTCAAGTCGCCAGCATCTACACCCAAAAAAATGGATCAAATCTCTAGTGCCATCGGCAAAAATCTAGAAGCAGAAAAGAGCAACAATAAAATATCCACCAGTAAAGGTACCTGATAGGGCCTTGGCGACTGAGAGCAGTTGCTCCTCAAACAGCTTTTCCCTGGCCACAAAAGAGGCGCGCAGATCCTCTTCGCGCTTCTGGGCATCATCATGAGCCGTGATTGCCTCATCGCGCCCCTTCACAGCTGCAACCAATGTCTTCTCCAATGTTGCGACATTGCGCAGTAAAGCGTTATGCTCAGCTACGTGGCAGTCAATAATCAGCTATCAGTCGAATATACCAAACAGAGAGAAGATGAAAAGTACAAGCGTGGAAGCACTCACTTTCGACCACACGGTGACGCGTCTCCAGCATCGCATGCTGACGACCCATTGCCATCACCTGCTCCGCCACTTGCACGGCCTCCTTTACAAGGAGCTGTTGCACCAAACAAGGAATCAGAGAAGACAACAGAAGGCGTTGACTGCAAAATTACAAGAGAAGGAAACAATATACTCACATGGTCCTCTAACGACTCCGAAGAAGTCTGCTGAGCCGTCATCCGAGCAACTATTCGATGCTCCCCTCCGTGAGGAGAGCTCGAAGAATTATGCCCAGAGTGGGCCGCTGCCGGAGGAGAAGGAGCGCGCTCGACCTCTACCTTGGCCCTTGAGGTCGCGACTCCTGATTCCTTGAAAAACTCGACGTCGCCAGAAGATGATGACGCCTCCTGACTGCAAGATGAAATTCGCATTGAGAAAAAGCAAACTCCAGGGCAAAGCCAGCAAGACGAAAATAGAAAAGAATGAATAAACTCGCGAACTTACCAGTCAAACTTGTCAAGATCAAATGTGGCCTCCGCCGACTCCGATGAAGACTCCTTGGGCAGTCGCATCTTCTTGCGGGTCGACGGTGCCACAGCCCTCACAGGAACAGCTGGAATTGGCGACTCCACGCCAACAGCCGTGCCTTCTGGAGTCGAAGGAGTCGACGCATCGGAATCCTCGCTGCACGAACGCTTGCGAGTATCCGGGCTCCCAGACTCGGGGGCTTCCTCTTCCACATCAGAAGGGACAGTCGACTCAGACTCATCCTCTTCCAAAGCTTCGCGAGGAATAATACCCTCAGGGAGAGGAGGCATGCAAGGCGACACCGCCCAATCCTGCATACAAACAGCAAAGATGAGCAAAAGGAGCGAGTAAGCAACAGAAAAAGCAATCACGAAAATAAGCTACTGCGTAGCACAACTGTACCTCAGGAGGAGGATTCGAAGCATCAAAAGGAGGAACGACTGGCTCATTCGGAAGCACATCCTTGAAGGTGTACTTCGTAACCAGTCGCACCCTCTTATCTACCTCACTCGCGGACATGCCATCGGCAGACACGCGAGTGGCATCATCAGCACCACCCCATTGAAACATGAGATGGACTCTAGCTTGGAGAGGCTGGACACGACGACGCAGCCAAGTCCTGACAAGGGCGCAGCCTCCCTCCTCTGCGCCTATGCGACTCTCGAGGTCGCAGACGCGTTGATATAGCACGTCTGTCTCCGCGAGTTCGGAGGGCATGATCACGTTCTTCCAAGAACGCATCTTCTTGCAGGGAGTCGTGGGATCGAAAGGCGCGAGTCCAAAATGCTCGTCCTTGGCCTTTTGGTCGCGAACATAAAACCATCTGTCCCTCCATCCCTGGACGGACTTGGCGAGCTTGATGTCGAAGTAGGTGGCGGATGGGTCGACATGGATTCCACAACCACCTACGTCATAAACTAAAGAGCTAGATGCGGACTGACGCTTTAGCTTGAATAAACGTTTGAAAAGGCCAAAGTGCGGCTCGATTCCAAGCCAGCACTCGCAAAGGGTGATAAAACAAGAGATGTGAAGAATCGAGTTTGGGGACAGCTGATGGAGCTGGAGCCCATAGAAACAGAGGAGACCCCTAAGAAAGGGGTGGAGAGGCAAAGAAAGGCCGCGAATGATGAAAGCAAGAAACATCACTCGAAAACCAGCGGGAGGCACAGGAATGGTCTCACCACTGGGAACGCGCGCGTCGGCGACTGCTGCAGAAATAACTCCGTCTTGGCGAAGAAGATGGAGATCGGACGCCTTGATGATAGAGGGGCGCCACGCGCCATTGGTCACGTAGGTGCCCACGACCTTCTTTTTTTCCGCCAGCAGCGGCACTGGTGCCCGCAGTAGCGGGGCCACCCTTCTTCTTTGCCGCAGCAGCGGTGGCGGCGGATTCAGTGGCAGCGCCTCCTTTCTTCTTTCCCATTGCACGATGGCGATGAGAATGTAGGAAATAACTTGGAAACGAGCGGAGATGGTCCAGAGCTGAGGAGGAGATGAGCGCAGGAGAAAAGCAGAGGAGCAGCAGCAATGGAGATGGCAGCGAGGAAGAAAAGGGCGCAGATGGAAAATTACCGCCGTAGCATCGCTTCTTAACCCTTAGGAGATGCAATCCAATGGCTCACAAAAACCCTACTGGACGCGTGGCACGCATCGCGCTCGACACGTGGAGTAGAGGAAGCGCGAACCGTCCCTCCACTGCTCCCATTACGCGTGGAAATCGAGGAGGCATAATTAATCATAAGATTACGCACGCCCAGTCAAGTCAAAGTCAGAAAGTGGGACCTACCGCTCGTCAAATCCCGTCAAAACCGCTACCGCGGGCAACTGAGGTCATGAAAGCGTCAGCACCAACATCATCAACAACTACGCAGCGGAAAACTATGACTACTTTAGTCCTTGCTAGAGTCTTCGACTCCACCAAGCACTTGGGGGCTAGTCCCATAGGGAGCGCTGGCCGCGCACCCTATGATTTTCTTTTCTTATTGCAGGGAGACAGGCAATCACAATCAAACCCAACCACTCGAAAAACGATTCGACTATGGACGTGGGTTACTCCCATAGGGAGCGCTGGAAACAATTTCGACTGAAACAAGCAAGCAAAAGACGACAGCAGTCGCAACCCAAGTTTTCGACTCAAACAAACAAAAATGACAGCAGTCGCAAAATTTCTTTAGTCCCTGCCTGAGTCTTCGACTCAACCAGGCACTCAGGGGCTACTCCCATAGGGAGCGCTGGTCGCGCACCCTATGATTATTTGCACGAAATATGTGCGTTGATTACATCAGCACTCGCAGATCATGGTGACACTGCCTCATAATTTTCCCTACAAAGAGATTACGTCTCCTGGGTTGCCCGAATCATCTCTGCGATGATAAAATTCGGATGCCGCGCTTACAGCGTGAAGGTAAGACCTGAATAAAGGCCTGGCAACGCATTTAACTGCGCACTACCAGAAACATATCCGTGCCTACAGGCACGATGAACATGCCTTGACGGACGCGTCAAGTGCTCACACCCATATAACTGGAATTCGACTCCTGTAAGACCTCCGCGGCCTGAGTCAAATTACGCCAGCACTTTTCCGGATTCGAGTCCGGGGACTCGAGTTCGAGTAGATTGCGTTGTTTCACCCTAAGGTGGTTAACTAATACCGATACTTCGGCTACATCAGGAACGTATATCAACAAATCCCTATGACATAAATGAAAGCAGTCGAAAAATGTACTCATTCAGGCACTCGAAAACTTCAAAAAGTACCCAGTCGAATCTGCGATTCCACTGGATACTCGGGGGCGACTGACATGGGTATACCCTATAGGTACTCGAGCTTGGTATATACGGTCTAAATACGTACAGGCCCACGGTGTCGCCAATGCCCAGACGAAAGGACTCGAGTAAACTGTGGACTCTCGATTGCTTGAGAGACAAGAAGAAGCTAAAGATAGAAAGTTTGAAGGGAAAAACCCTAACTTGTAACCGACTCGACCTGCAACCCGAGACCTAGCCTATCTATATAAAGGCTAGGAGGGGGCGGCGAAGAGGACACACGCAACCCTAGTTTCCACAACTCTCGCCAGATTGCATCTGCGCACCAAAGTAACTTTCGACTCCTTTGATAATTCCACGAGCAGACAAGCAGGAGTAGGGACCTCTACGAGGCCTAAACCTGGGTAAATCCTTTGTCCCCTGTGTGCTTGTTTGCTAGCCGATATATGTCTCTAGCACTCCCTCCTTCTCCAAAACCCAAGTCCATAACAATGGGCATTGATGAGTTAAACCCTCGTCAACCTCCGTTCACCAAAAACACGTACCCCGTCCGAGATTTTGAATCATCCGGATCAGTGTCAAAACTTGCATCAATGTAACCTTTTATGCCAACCTCTTCACATCCTCCATGGACTAAAAACATATTGTATGTTCTCCTAAGATACTTTAAGATATTCTTAACTACTATCCAATGATTCATTCCAGGATTACTTTGGAA
The DNA here is from genome assembly GCA_910589775.1 of Avena eriantha. Lineage (NCBI taxonomy): Eukaryota > Viridiplantae > Streptophyta > Magnoliopsida > Poales > Poaceae > Avena > Avena eriantha. Next base: position 428,899,928 of record OU342746.1, read on the forward strand.
CTGACTCGTCAAACTAAGATCTAGGCCACATTAGGTCGAGTACTCAGCATGGCATACATGATAAAAACCTATGGATGAAGCAAAGGGGATGTTAGACATGATTTCCTTATCATTAGTCGTTGATGTACACTGAGTCAACCTCAATGGTTTACCTTTCACCATAGGCAAAAATCATTTCTTCATGTGATCCATTCTGAACCATAGGCAAGATATTCATGTGATCCATAGGCAAGGTCTACACCGCCATCCCCTATGGCGCTATCTACAGCGGGTGCTGGTCATCCTTCACCATCTTCGGCCAAGTCCACACCTCAGCCATCTTATGGTCAGGCCCGGCTCTAGCCCATGGCAGGGTTGTGCGACCGCCAAGGGCCCAGGCCCGGGGGGGCCAAAAAAAATTATGCGCCGAGCGGAGAGCAGCCTGGGCCTGGACGCCTGGTCTGTTGATTAGTTGGTTGCGACATCGTGAGCAGGTCCTTGCCGAGAGATTGATTCCGATCGATGATCGATTGATTGATCGTACTCTCTCTCAAAAAAGATCGATCGTGAATTCTAGAAGCAGGCCTATCCAGAAGTCGCGTCTCGCCTCTCGGTCTCCCGACGCTCGCCCAGTCGCTGTCACCGTGACGCCCGTGATCGATCGTGAATTCTGCCCTACAGCCCCTATCCTCTATAAGTTTACTTTGTAAGTTTACGCTTACGCTTTAACTTGTCCTTAATCCTTTCTTTCCTCGCATAATCCTTCTAATTAATCTCTTGATTAGGATCACTCCCTCCATCCACAAATAACTGACTTAGGTTTGTCTAGATTCGAGTGTATCTAGACGTATTTTAGTATATAGATACATTTGAATCTAGACAAACTCAAGTCAGTTATTTGTGGACGGAGGGAGTATAATTTTTAAGATTACAATTTGATGTAAAATCCTTCACATTAATCTGTGATAGGTGTTACGATGGGAAAGCAATTGTCGGGTGCTGCGAAAAAGAAGAAAAGAAAGAGAGAGCATTAGCTTATTGATTCATAGAGAGGTGCTTTAAATAAGTTTTTTCCAACAAAAAGTAGTGTTGATGTCAGCAATAATAATCAAAGGCAAGAATCTGATCCCAGACCCAGAGAAGATGATAAGAATAATCCAAATACAGATCTTGAGGCCAATGAACAATCCCCAGAAAAAGGTAAATAACTAACTAACGTCATTTTTTTCAAGTGTAAGTAACTAATTGCAATATTTTGTTTGCCATGCAGATGTTGATCTTGATGTTAATGTTAATGAGGACAATCAGCCCTTGAGGACAATAGGAGGAAGAATAAGGTGCTCCTAGTGGTGATGAACAAGATGCTCTTAATGGTGATGAACACGATGATTCTCTTTCATCTATCTATGATCCTAGAACATGGGATAATCTTGATAATTACAAAAGGGATATTTTAGTTGAAAAGGGGCCTATGAGAGAATTGGGTGTGGAGTTTGCTAAGGATGACAAAGGTAGACATTTTTCTTATGAATACTACTCTAGAAAGTTAGCCAATCATGAGGTTGTTGATAGAAAGCGGTTGGTTTACTCCAAAAAGGTGGACAAAGTTTATTGTTTTTGCTGTAAGTTGTTCAAATCAAATAAGAGTGAGTCCTTGCTAGCATTTGATGGATTGAGGGATTGGCAGCGTCTTAGTCCAAGACTCAAAGATCATGAGAAGAGTGTTGAGCATTTTACAAACATGAATACATGGAGTGAACTAAGGTTGAGGTTAAGCAAAAAATAAACAATTGATGATGACATGCAACAGTTGGTTGCAAAGGAAAAAAGAGTGGTGGTGATAGGTTTTGCAAAGAATAGTTGCTGCAGTGAAGTTTCTTGCAAAACATAATTTGGCCTTTTGAGGATCAAATGAGAAGTTGTATCTAGATAGTAATGGAAATTTTCTAGGCACAGTTGAAATGATTGCCGAATTTGATCATGTGATGCAAGAACATATTAGGCGCATTCAAAACAATGAAATTCATCATCATTATCTTGGCCACAACATTCAAAATGAGTTGATCTCTTATGTTAAAGATCATCAAGGATGCCAAGTATTTCTCTATTATCTTGGATTGTACCCTAGATGTGAGCCATGAAGACCAAATGACGCTAATTGTACGTTGTGTCAATATATGAAGTGACATCTCGAGAGTGGAGTAGTTTTTCCTAGGGTTCATAAAGGTTGATGACACATCAAGATTGGGGCTTTTTAATGTATTGTTGGATACATTGGATGCTCTTGACTTGGATGCTGCTAATGTGAGGGGGCAAGGTTATGACAATGGTTCCAACATGAAGAGAAAAAAGCAAGGTGTTCAAAATCGTTTGCTTATAGTAAACCCAAAAGCATTATATATGCCATGTGCATGTCATAGTTTGAATCTCACTCTTTGTGATATGGAAAAATCATGTGAACAAGCTATTTCATTCTTCAGTATCATCCTATGTATATATGTATTGTTTGCACGTTCTACTAAGAGGTGGAAGATTTTGCTTGATAATATTCCAAATATGACTCTCAAACCATTGTCAGATACTCGTTGGGAGAGTCGAATAAAGAGTGTACAACCTATAAGGTTCCAAACTGCCCAAGTAAGATCAGCTTTGAAGAAACTAGAGCAGGCTTCTACTGATGATCCAGCTACGGTTAGTGATGCTCAATCTTTGTACAAAGCACTTGGGAAATTTGAGACTTTAGTTGGTATGGTTATTTTGTATGAGGTTTTATTTTCTATAAATATGTTCAGCAAGAAGTTATAGGAAAAAATGTGTGCATTGATGCTACTGTCAAACACATTGAAGGGGTCATTGAATTTTTTCAAAAGTTCAGAGATAAAGGATTCGATACTAGCATTGAAAGTGCCAAAAACCTTGCATCTTCTATGGACATAGAGCCAAAATTTCGTACAAAACGTCAAAGTAAAAGGAAGAAGAATTTTGATGAAATCAATGATGAAGAACAAGAATTACAGTTGTCGGCTATTGAATCTTTTAGAGTTTATTACTTTCTTGTCATTGTTGACACTACAATTGCTTCATTGAATAGTCGATTTGAGAAGCTGAAGGAATTTGAAAAGGTTCTTATTCAACTCAAAGAATCTGAATTCCATGGATGATAGTAATCTACGAAAATATTGAACTACTTTTGCAGAAACTTTTACTCATGAGAATTCATGTGATGTCGATCTTGATGATTGTTTCTCCGAGTTAAAGGTGTTGCAAGTAACTTTGTTAAATAATTTGATGTCAGCGCATGAGATTCTTCTATTCATTACAGCCATAGATTGCTATCCAAATGTCTCAGTTGCCTATCGGATCCTTTTGACTTCACCTGTGACTGTAGCCTCAGCTGAAAGAAGTTTTTCTAAAATAAATCTACTAAAGAATTGTTTGAGATCAACTATGTTACAAGATATATTGAATGGCTTAGCTACGTGTTGTATTGAGAAGGATATATTGGACAACATTAATCTTGATAGTTTTCTCGATGATTTTGCATCTAGAAATGCACGAAGAAGCTTATTTTGAAGCATTGAAGCTTAATTGTCGATGAACTCATTGAGGCTGGTGTTTTGTGAGGTATTCGCTGCATGGAATACTTGTTACGTTTTCCTACCATTTTTATTTTTCCTATCTAAATATCACAATGCTTTAGTGCTTGACAATTATTTATAGACATCTTGACTATGAACGTGTGGTTATATGCTTTTAAATATTTTGCAAGTGAAATTGGTACATATATCGTCTATATATCTAGTTATATGTACATATATATATATATATATATATATATTGTCATTCGGGGCTCTTTTGTCGACTTCGCCCAAGGGCCCCGAAAAATATAGAGCCGGCCCTGCTTATGGTTCCAATGCAAAGAAACCTGCTGCTCCAGCTACTAGCTTGGTTCCAATATGTTAACCGCTCGTACTCACAATGTGGAGTGCCATATTTGTGGAGGTAGAGGTCACTACAAGGGAGATTGTCCAAACCGCAAGGTCATGTTTGTCAATGAACATGGTGAGTATGAAAGTGGAGATGAAGTTGATCCTAATTGTGCTGATGATAATGGTTTTGACAGCGAGGAAGGTATGGACACTTTTCCTAAGTATGCGCCAACCATTGTGGTGTCTCCATGTATACTTAGTGTGCAACCTATTTTTGATTCTTAGCGTTGCAACTTGTTCCAAACAGAAGCACTAGTTGGCCCTAACAAAGCTTGCAAAGTAATCATTGATGGAGGTAGCTGCAGAAATCTTGCAAGCAAGGAGTTATGTGCTAAGCTGAATTTGACTTATTTACCTCATCCCAATCCATACTACATACAATGGTTGAGTGACAATGGTGAGATGAAGGTAAACCATATGGTACGTGTAAATTTTGAGATAGGACCATATAAGGATTCTATTGATTTTGATGTGGTTCCTATGACTGTGTGCCATCTATTGTTGGGTTGGTCTTGGCTTTATGATCGCCATGTGCAACACAATGGTCGTGCCAATACATATCATTTGGAGTTCAAGGGAAAGAAAATTAATATGCAACCTATGACACCACAACAGATTGTCAATGAGTTCCGCCAAAAGATTGAGGTGAACTTGAAGGATGCATCTATAGATAGGCGAGATAGTGTTGCAGCTGTGAATAATGTAAATGAGCCCAAAAAGAATGATATAACGAAAAGTGAGAGAGTTCCTAATCGTTTGATATTATCCACCAAGGAAGATATGAGAGAGTTTCGTGAGGATCCTATAGCCATGCCTCTTGTTCTCATGTATAAGGGTGAGGTCTTGGTTTCTAACGATATGACCCCTATTTCTCTTGGTGTATCTATTATTTTGCAGGATTTTGGAGATGTGTTTCCAGAAGATGTGCCTGCAGGCTTGCCTCCATTGCGTGGCATTGAGCATCAAATAGACTTGATACCTGGTGCCACATTACCAAACCATGCACCCTACAGAACCAATCCGAAGAAACAAAGGAGATACAGAAACAAGTACATGCGTTGCTGGATAAAGGGTACATTCGTGTTTCTCTTAGCCCTTGTGTTGTTCCCGTTATTTTAGTACCTAAGAAAGATGGTACCTGGCACATGTGTGTAGATTGTAGAGCTATAAATAATATCACTATTCGATATCATCATCCTATTCCACGCTTAGAGGATATGCTAGATGAATTGAGTGGTGCTGCTATTTTCTCTAAGATTGATTTGCGTAGTGGATACCATCAAATTAGAATGAAAGAAGGAGATGGATGGAAAATTGCTTTCAAAACAAAATTTGGGTTATATGAGTGGTTAGTTATACCGTTTGGTCTTACTAATGACCTAGTACATTCATGAGATTAATGAATCATATTTTGAGAGAATTTATTGGTCGTTTTGTGGTTATTTATTTCGATGATATACTTATCTATAGCCACAATGAAACTGAACATTGTAATCATATCCAACAAGTTTTACAAGTGTTGCGTGATAACAAATTGTATGTTAATCTTGAGAAGTACACATTCGGAAAGGATCAAGTTATATTTCAGGGATATGTTGTATCTAAGCATGGGGTAGAAGTAGATTAATCTAAAATTGAATCAATTCAGAATTGGCCTATTCCCAAGAATGTGAGTCAAGTGCATAGTTTCCATGGTTTAGCTGGTTTCTATAGGCGCTTTGTGAAAGATTTTAGCACTATTGCTGCACCATTTAATGAATTGACTAAGAAAAGTGTGCCATTCGTATGGGGTGCAGCCCAAGATATTGCATTTGATTCTTTGAAATGTTTACTTACTTCTACACCATTACTTGCATTGCCTGATTTCGAAGCAATTTAAAGTTGAATGTGATGCTAGTGGTATAGGAATTGGTGGCGTTTTGATGCAAGAGGGTCGTCCTATAGCATATTTTTCTGAGAAACTTGCTGGTGCTAGACTGAATTATCCTGTTTATGATAAAGAATTGTATGCCCTTGTTAGAGTTCTTGAAGTTTGGCAACATTATTTGTGGCCAAAAGAATTTATCATACATTCTAATCATGAAGTATTGAAGTACTTAAAAGCTCAATCAAACTTGCATAGAAGATTAGCTAAATGGGTTGAGTTTATTGAATCATTTCCTTACATTATTAAATATAAGAAAGGAAAAGAGAATGTGGTTGATGATGCTTTGTCTAGGAAGAACATGTTATTGACACATCTAGATGTTAATATTCTTGGTTTAGAAAGTATTTGTGCACTATATGCAACTGATCATGATTTTTCTGAACCATATCGTTTGTGTGATCTCAAAAACGCATGGGATAAGTGCCATATACATGATGGTTATTTGTTTAGAGCTAACAAACTATGCATTCCAGAATCATCGTTGCGTTTGTTCTTAGTGCATGAATCACATGCTGGAGGTTTGATGGGTCACTTTGGGCGTGAGAAGACATTGCTCATGCTTGCTGATCACTTTTATTGGCCCAAGATGAGGCATGATGTGCACATATTTGTGAGCCGCTGCATTACATGCAACAAGTCCAAATCAAGGTTGAAGCCTCATGATTTGTATACACCTCTCTCTACACCTACTACACCATGGGAAGACATTAGTATGGATTTTGTGCTAGGTCTACCTAAAACTCAGAGAGGTCATGATTCTATATTTGTGGTAGTGGATAGGTTCTCTAAGATGACTCATTTTATTGCCTGCCACAAAAGCGACGATCCGTCGCATGTTGCTAACCTGTTTTTTCAGGGATATCGTGAGATTACATGGAGTACCTAAGACGATTGTTTCTGGCCGTGACGTGAAGTTCATGAGCTACTTTTGGACGACCTTATGGGGGAAGCTTAGAACAAAGTTGTTGTTCAGTACTACATGCCATGCCCAAATAGATGGTCAAACAGAGGTGGTGAATAGAACATTGTCACAATTGCTGAGGACTATGATCAAGAAGAATCCGCGGGAGTGGGAAGAGTGTTTGCCACATGTTGAGTTTTCATAGAACAGGGTTGTGCATTCGACTACTCAGCTTTGTCCTTTTGAGGTGGTGTATGGGTTCAATCCATTGATGCCACTTGATTTGTTGCCTTTGCCGTTACATGAGAGAGTTGATATGGAGGCATCAAAACATGCTGACTATATGAAGAAAATTAATGAGAAGACTCGAGAGGCTATTAAGAAGAAAGGCATGAAGATTGCTGCTGCAAGAAATCAAGCAAGAAAGGAGGTTTGGTTCAAGCCTGGAGATATGGTTTGGGTGCATCTGTGCAAGGATAGGTTTCCCACTACTTCGACAATCCAAATTGAAGCCACGTGGTGTTGGTCCTTACAAAGTGTTAGCCAAGATTAATGATAATGCCTACTCGATTGATATTCCTATTGCTGAATTTGGTGGAGTTAGCAACAGCTTCAACGTTGCTGATTTGTCACCGTATGATGGAGAATACCTTGGAGCATCGAGGTCGATGCCTTTTGAAGGGGGGAGATGATGAGGACATCCCTATACTTACACCTTCCCCAATTGCTACTAATGATGCTCCAGTTGCTACTAAGAAGGATCGGTCCAATGAGATTAGAATTGGACCTATTACAAGAGCTCGTGCTAAGCTACTAGAACAACATGTGAATTTGTTTCTTAATGAACCTGATGTTTTGCTTAATAAGAATTTTATATTGCCGAAGTCTTTGTGCTATTGTATGATCAGGTACATGGGAAAAGAAGGCGTAGCATGGAGTGAGGAGCTGAAGCATATGGAGCATGGAATGTTGATCAATGAAGAATGCGCGGGGGAGGAGAGGGAGGAAGCGCAAGGAGCTACAGAGGAGGGGATCAACACATGGCAGAAGGATCTCTGCCGTGGCAGAGAAACGACGCATTTTCCTACCACGGCAGGAGAATATCATTTTGCGGCCCGAAAGTTGGGGTGTCCAGGCAACACGGTACCCAAGTTCTTTGAAATCATCCGCGATGACTACAGTTGGTGTGCCAAATACTCAGAGGGTCTTTTTTGGCACGAATTCAACTTTATGTTTCAATACAAAAAATCAGGCTAACGGCCGTCAAGTTGGGCCCCCCCTGTCAATTCTCGCCGTTATGTCGCTCCCGTCGCTTAGGTGTCAATTAGGCTTGCAGCGTTGACGCCTGCATCCATTACGCATCTTCTTCTTCGCCGGAGCGGCAATATGTGGGGCGTCGCAGCCATGGCGCGGAGTTGGGACATGGACGAACCTGCTCGGCCCAGCTCTCCTCCCTGTAGGCTTGTAGTGTTGGCGCCTGCATCCATTACTCGTCTTCTTCCCTGGAGCGGCAATCTGTGGTCACGGCCATGGCACAGACCTGGGAAGTGACGAAGCTGCTCGGCCCCGCTCTCCTCCCCATCCCGAGTCAGAGCTCGCCCTCACCATGGACGCACCCATGGAACGGTCGGGGACGAGAATTGGTTCCCGGTGAGATCTATCACCTTGTCGACCATGCTCGGTTCTGTTTTCCTCCTCTAGAATCCGAGCTCGCCGTCGTCGTGGTTGCACCCGCACCAATTCTGCCACCTCTGTCGAGGTCTCTGTGGTAGCTCAAGTTCTGGGGCTCTCCAAGTTTTGCCATGTTGGGCCTGTAAGTGTTGTTGTATGTTAAACTAGCAAATCTATTTTGTTCAAATCTCTAGGGTTGTACCAACTTCATTGTGTTATTATGAAAGACAAAATATAAATGACTTCTCTCAATTTCTCGCATAGAAAAATGCACAGCTAATTTCATATTCTCGCAGGAATTGGCCCCACTTGTTGAGCCGGCGGCACTGCCACGATCTCCATGTAACCACGGTGAGTTCTCGAACCGAAAGTTGCAGTTACCACGTTTCTTCTGCAGTCATTCCTCTTTCTCAGTCATGCCTCTGCAGTTTTTCCTGGGCGCTTCTTCTTCCTCTGTTCTAGAACCGTCGGTTCATCTTCTTCTTCCTCTTGTAGGCAGTTCCTTGCAGGCAGTTCCTTTCACCCATTTCCTTGCAGGCATGGACGATGGGAAACGCACAACAGAGACCCACTTGGTCCCTGCCCATGGCACCACGAATTTGACAGTGGTGTACACAAATGATGAAGCGACCGTGGAGACAACTCTCGCCAGGTTTGAGCAATTGGTTGAGAAAGAGAAGCACAAGTTTGTGGGGCTAGACTTGGAGTACACCCGTGCAAATAAGCGAAAAAATCCTCCATAAGAGATCGTTGTCGTGCAAATCGCCATACATGAGGAGGTCCTCGTTTACCACTTCTACAGGTATGTGAAATTTAAATTTGAGATCACCACTTCTGCATCCCTTGTTCCCTTACATCCCTAGAACCATCTAAGTGCAGGAGTAAACCAACTGAGATGCGTTGTCCGGCTCTGGTCGAGTTCTTGTGTAGGAAAGGGATAACTTTCACTAGCGTGGATATCACAAATGACACACTTATGCTTTCTCGTGCGTTGATAAAAATCCCAGAGGGGCACCACATCGACATCCAAAATCTGTACAAGATCAAATCATACCCAGCGAAGGATGGCATGGGTGATCTGGCAACGGAAATCATCGATAAATCCTATGAAAAACTGAAGAAATTGAAGTCACTCGATCACGACTACTGGGAGTGGAAGCCGATGAGCCATGTGCGCCTCCAGTATGCAGCTAGAGACGCCTACATGGCGTACGAGTTGTACAGTAAGCTCATTACCATGAAAGATGGGATGGTTATGGCGGGGTTTTTCGCGAGAGAGTTATGACCTGGTTGCAAGCTAGCCCAGGAGAAGAAGCGCGAGGAGGACAGAAAGCGGTTTTAGGACAAGCAGGGATCTTGGGACGGTGGCGACATGAAGCGGCTGAAGGGGAAGCAAGTCAAGGACGACAACAAGTGGTGGTGATACATTATGTGTTTAAACTAGATTTTAGTTTCTAGTTTATTATATGTGTGATACATTTAGTTACTTCAATACAAAATTTCGACCAATTTAACTTGTTGATGTATTTCTTGACAATTTTAATATAATCGAGCACTAGAAATATTTTGTAGTGTGCATGAGCATGATCAGCAAATATAATTGAACACTAGAAACTTTAAGGCACTCCATATAAAGGAGTAGATTAATATATAAGGTTCACCAGAGACACCACGGATATATTGTCTTACATGCCACACACAAGTAATAATTAACTAGAACAAAATAAAAGCAGGGGCTGCAGCAGGAGGCCGGGACACGGAAACGCCTAGCAAGGCACGGGTTTATCAGCAGGAGGCAGCGACAGCCTAGTCGATGGGATACAGGCCAGTCCTGACATACTCCCGAAGGAATTTGCCAAAGGCTGCGTGCCGCGCCAAGGTAATCGGCCTATGGCTTCTGCCTCCGCCTCTGCCAATGCCCTCCGCGTGCTGGATCATGCTGTTGAGGTCCACGTTGATTGCTCTACCACAGAATGGGCAAAACAGTCTCCTCCTACGGTGGAAATGGATTAGCCCACACCGTAACCACCTCAGCACGTAGCGGCTCTTGTTGTCCCTGGATACCTTGCTATCGTCCACTTCGTCATCATCCTCCTGTTGATTTTTAAGAACGTAACTTAGAACTCATACATATGATTGAATTGTATTACAACTCAAGAATTGACAACATGTATATGTAAGACAATATATCCGTGGATATCAAAGATAAAGCATCTCAGCAATAGTTTGATCGGTTCATATATCATTTCATCTCAACACAATGACAAATAATTGCATCAGATTGCGGCCTCATAAGTTTCTTCAGGGATGGAGTCAGCGAACCAAGTAACAATTGCACAACCTGTAATGTTGTTGTACATCACCCCAGGTTCACTAACTCATCCTTGAAAAAATCTGACACCAATGTGTCTGCCTCTCTTTTGGGGCAAATTTGAATCATTGGCCACAATAAGAAATTGAAATGTAATCGTACAAAACATTATTCAAGGATATACATAGTCATGTAAAAAAACAAGCCTCAATATTGTAATTATAAATAAAAAACCAAACAATTAATCTTCGGGTGCATGTTAAAAATACTTATGATCAAAACCATTCATATACATATGCATCATACCAATCATTAAAACATCAGAAACAATTCAAGGATCATATATGTAGTTCCATATGAGAATAAATCTAGGGCCTCATAATTTGTTTCAGAGATGGAGTTGGCGAACCAAAGTACCAACAGCACAACCTATATTGTTTGTGTGCATTGCTGCCTCAGCACCAAACCATCCCTAAAACACGACACCATCATACGTGTCTCCCCTTGAACTTTTTTGGGGCTAATTTCAATCATCGGCCTTGGTGACAAACTAAAATGTAATTCTTATACACTATGAATGCATGGAATAGATAATTCGAATATCATAGTTCTATGAATGTAGAATAAAGATTGGGGCCTCATAAGTTTATTCATGGACGGCATGAGTGAACCAGATAACAATTGCACAACCTATATTGTTGTTGTACATCGCCCCAGGTTCACTAACTCGTCCCTGAAAAAATCTGACACCAATGTGTCTGCCTCTCTTTTGGGGCAAATTTGAATCATTGGCCACAATAAGATATTGAAATGTAATCGTACAAAACATTATTTAGGGATATACATAGTCAGGTACAAAAACAAGCCTAAATATTGTAATCATAAATAAAAAACCAAACAATTAATCTTTAGGTACATGTTAAAAATACTTATGATCAAAACCATTCATATACATATGCATCATACCAATCATTAAAAGATCAGAAACAATTCAAGGATCATATATGTAGTTCTATATTAGAATAAATCAAGGGCCTCATAATTTGTTTCGGAGATGGAGTTCGGGAACCAAAGTACCAACAACACAACCTATATTGTTTGTGTGCATTGCTGCCTCAGGTTCACCAACCCATCCCTAAAACACGACACCATCATACGTCTCTCCCCTTGAACTCTTTTGGGGCAAATTTCAATCATCGGCCTCGGTGACAAACTAAAATGTAATTCTTATACACTATGAATGCATGGAATAGATAATTCAAATATCATAGTTCTATGAATGTAGAATAAAGATTGTAGCCTCATAAGTTTCTACAGAGATGACGTAAGCGAACCAAGTAACAATTGCACAGCTTATATTGATCTTGTACATGGCCCCAGGTTCGCTCACTCATCCCTGTAAAAATTTGACACCAATGTGTCTGCCTCTCTTTGGGGCAAATTTGAATCATTGCCCACAATAAGAAATTGAAATGTAATCGTACCAAACAATATTCAGGGATATACAAATGCATCATACAACGCATTCTTAGATCAGAAACAATACAAATATTATATATTTAGGTTCCATATGAGAGAAAAAATTAGGGCCTCATTTTTTTTAGCGATGGAGTCGGAGAACCAAAATACCAACAACACAACCTATATTTTTTATGTGCATTGCTGCCTTAGGGCCACTAACCATCCCTAAGAAAACGAGACCATCAGATTCCCTTGGACTATTTTGGGGCAAAATTGAATCATTGGGCTCAGTAAGGAATAGAAATGTAATGTTATAGGCCTACTGTGTATCGAAATCAACACTCAACTAGCAAACTCAACTAGATGGCAGATGAGCAGATTGGGGTTTTGTGACTAGAAGGATTGGGGTTTTGTGACTAGATGGCAGATGCATCAATCAACCGATCGAATCATATATTTTACCCTACTTCAAGAGCAAAAGAATATGTACACGATTGAGCAAATCCTATGTATGAACAGTGAAAACTGCGGCTACGACTAGAGAAGCTAGCAATGTAGTACCTCGGACTCCTCATCAGGGACCTCCTCCTCGAACTCATCATTCTCCGCGATTGCGTCGAAGATTTCTTGAACAGCGATGGGGTCGTCACCAGATTGCCTCCGCCTGCCGCCTGCCCCCCATCCAGATCTGCCACTAGCACCAGGACATTGTCGGCCACGACGTTGTCGGCCACCTGCTGCTCGGCGGTGATGGCTACCACCTGCTTCTCGGTGGCGATGGCTACCACCTGCTGCTCGGCGGCGACGGCTACCACCTGCTGCTCGGCGGCGATGGCTACTGGCTGGACGGATGAGTTCGCACCCTCGACGGCGCGGCAACGAGCGGCGTTCGTGCCCGGAGAATACGCCTCCGCCTACTTGGTGACGACCGAGCCATCTGCTACTGCGCCTTCAACCGGCTTCACCTCCGGATCTTCTTCACACGTACGCTTCATGGCGCACCAAGGCAAGGAGGTAGTGCAAACGAGGGAGCTTCGGCGTGCGCGGCAGGTGTAGATTGGGGTCTTGGGACTAGACAGACTAGGGGGAAATGACACGAGCTCATGGAAGAAGAAGGTCGAGGGGGTTATAAACACCGGACCATTCGTAGTCCTCGAGTGGACACGTGTGGTGGGCAGGGGGCGGGGGGGGGGGGGGGTACCACGATCTCCACCCTTTTTTCTGTTCCCTTTTTTTTGAAACAGCCACGATCTCCACTTTAGAGCTGCATTGAAAACACGCTAATGGCAGACCTCGATTCCACTGCATGCAAGTGGCGTGGAACTAATTTCTAGCAATATTAGATCTACTCGAGGGGGGCCCTTGACTCATGGAATTTACTAGCGGTAGGGCCCAGTTGGAAGTGAGATTGAGAGCGCTGTGGAAAAATGGGATATGTCTGATTAAAATAAAGTGGCAATAAATTGCAGCGTCCCGTCGACAACCGTGCACTCGATGACCCAGTTGCCCTGTGCATGAGTTGTAGTAGCAGTAGTAGGCTTTTCAGACTTGATTAAACTTGACATGACCGCTCGACGACTTTTTCCATGGACGACATTGTGTTCCTTCTTGTAGAAGTCTCACGGAGGGAGACGTCTGTGTTGTCTCACGTTGTACTGTGAAGGGCACGAGGTGTGCAACGATCATCGTTGGATCGCACAGAATCAACGGTTGGTACGCACGATCCGCGTGACAACTGTGACAACCAATCAGGGAGTAGTAGACAGGGTGGGCACAGTTTTGGGCTTCTACGAAAGATAGAGAGGGGGTGGGCAAATACATCGTAGAATACATCAAATTATGCCAAGATATATCCACTAGAGTTCATTGGATGTGTGTTCTTCTCATAAACCACATATGGATCCACCAGTGTCATTGCATGTGTGTTCTTCTAAACAAACCACATAAGGGCCCACCAGTGTCATTGCATGTTTGTTCTTTTCATGAACCACAACTAGTGTCAGTGCATGTCTGTTCTATTCATGAACCACACCCAGTTTCACTGCATGTCTGTTCTTTTCATGAACCACATAAGGATCTACCAGTGTCATTGGATGTGTTTTCTTCTCATGAACCACATGTGGATCCACCGGTGTCATTGCATGTATGTTCCTCTAAACAAAACACATATGGATCCACTAGTGTCATTGCATGTCTGTTCTTTTCATGAACCACAGCTAGAGTCCACCAGTGTCATTGGATGTTTGTTCTTCCCATGAACTACATAATGATCCACCAGTGTCATTGCATGTCTGTTCTTTTCATGAATCACAGCTAGAGTCATTGCATGCATGTCTATTCTTTTCATGAATCACAGCTAGAGTCATTGCATGCATGTCTGTTACTTCCATAAACCACACATGGATCCACCTAGTGTGATTGCATGTATGTTCCTCTAAACAAACCACATAAGGATACACCAGTGTCATTGGATGTGTGTTCTTCTCATGAACCACACCCAGTGTCATTGCATGTGTGTTCTTCTAAACAAACCACATAAGGATCCACCAGTGTCATTGCCTTTCTGTTATTTTCATGAACCACATAAGGATCCACCAGTGTCATTGCATGTCTGTTCTTTTCATGAATCACAGCTAGAGTCATTGCATGTCGGTTACTTCCATAAACCACATATGGATCCACCTAGTGTGATTGCATGTCGGTTCCTCTAGACAAACCACATAAGGATCCACTAGTGTCATTGCATGTCTGTTCTTTTCATGAACCACACCCAATGTCATTGCATGTGTGTTCTTCTAAACAAACCACATAAGGATCCACTAGTGTCATTGCCTATATGTTCTTTTCATGAACCACATAAGGATCCACCAGTGTCATTGCATGTCTATTCTTTTCATGAATCACAGCTAGAGTCATTGCATGTGTGTTACTTCCATAAACCACATATGGATCCACCTAGTGTGATTGCATGTCTGTTCCTCTAGACAAACCACATAAGGATCCACCAGTGTCATTGCGTGTCTCTTCTTTTCATGAACCACACCCAGTGTCATTGCATGTGTGTTCTTCTAAACAAACCACACAAGGATCCACCAGTGTCATTGCCTGTCTGTTCTTTTCATGAACCACACCTAGTGTCATTGCATGTGTGTTCTTCTAAACAAACCACATAAGTCATTGCATGTCTGTTCTTTTCATGAACCACAACCGGTGTCATTGCATGTCTGTTCTATTCATGAACCATATCTAGAGTCATTGCATGCATGTTCCTCTAAACAAACCACATAAGGATACACCAGTGTCATTGCATGTGTGTTCTTTTCATGAACCACATAAGGATGGGCCCACCAGTATCATTGCCTATCTATTCTTTTCATGAACAATACCTAGTGTCAGTGCATGTCTATTCTTTTCATGAACCACACCCATTGTCACTGCATGTCAGTTCTTTTCATGAACCACATAAGGATCTACCAGAGTCATTGGATGTGTGTTCTTCTCATGAACCACACGTGGATCCACCGATGTCATTGCATGTCTGTTCCTCTAAACAAACCACATAAGGATCCACCAGTGTCATTGCATGTGTGTTCTTTTCATGAACCACACCCAGTGTCATTGCATGTGTGTTCTTCTAAACAAACCACATAAGGATCCACCGGTGTCATTGCATGTCTGTTCTTTTCATGAACCACACCTAGTGTCATTGCATGTGTGTTCTTCTAAACAAACCACATAAGGATCCACAAGTGTCACTGCATGTATGTTCTTTTAATGAACCACACATAAGGATCCACCAGTGTCATTGCATGTCTGTTCTTGTCATGAACCACACCCAGTGTCATTGCATGTGTGTTCTCCTGACAAACCACATATGGATCCACCAGTGTCATTGCATGTCTTTTCTTTTCATGAACCACATCTAGAGTCCACCAGTGTCATTGCCTGTCTGTTCTTTTCATGAACCACATAAGGATCCACCAGTGTCATTGCATGTCTGTTCTTTTCATGAATCATAGCTAGAGTCATTGCATGCATGTCTGTTACTTCCATAAACCACATATGGATCCACCTAGTGTGATTGCATGTGTATTCCTCTAAACAAACCACATAAGGATCCACCAGTGTCATTGCGTGTCTGTTCTTCTCATGAACCACACCTAGTGTCATTGCATGTGTGTTCTTCAAAACAAACCACAACTAGAGTCCACCAGTGTCATTGCCTATCTGTTCTTTTCATGAACCACATAAGGATCGACCAGTGGCATTGCATGTCTGTTCTTTTCATGAATCACAGCTAGAGTCATTGCATGCATGTTTGTTACTTCCATAAACCACATATGGATCCACCTAGTGTGATTGCATGTTTGTTCCTCTAAACAAACCACATAAGGATCCACTAGTGTCATTGGATGTGTGTTCTTCTCATGAACCACACCCAGTGTCATTGCATGTGTGTTCTTCTAAACAAATCACATAAGGATCCACCAGTGTCATTGCCTATCTGTTCTTTTCATGAACCACATAAGGATCCACCAGTGTCATTGCATGTCTGTTCTTTTCATGAATCACAGCTAGAGTCATTGCATGTCTGTTACTTCCATAAACCACATATGGATCCACCTAGTGTGATTGCATGTTTGTTCCTCTAAACAAACCACATAAGGATCCACTAGTGTCATTGGATGTGTGTTCTTCTCATGAACCACACCCAGTGTCATTGCATGTGTGTTCTTCTAAACAAACCACATAAGGATCCACCAGTGTCATTGCATGTCTGTTCTTTTCATGAACCACACCCAGTGTCATTGCATGTGTGTTCTTCTAAACAAACCACATAAGTCATTGCATGTCTGTTCTTTTCATGAACCACACCCGGTGTCATTGCATGTCTATTCTTTTCATGAACCATATCTAGAGTCATTGCATGTCTGTTCCTCTAAACAAACCACATAAGGATCCACCAGTGTCATTGCGTGTGTGTTCTTTTCATGAACCACACCCAGTGTCATTGCATGTGTGTTCTTCTAAACAAACCACATAAGGATCCACCGGTGTCATTGCATGTCTGTTCTTTGCATGAACCACATAAGGATGGGCCCACCAGTGTCATTCAATGTCTGTTCTTTTCATGAACCACACCCAATGTCAGTGCATGTCTGTTCTATTCATGAACCACACCCAGTTTCACTGCATGTTTGTTCTTTTCATGAACCACATAAGGATCTACCAGTGTCATTGGATGTGTGTTCTTCTCATGAACCACACATGGATCCACTGGTGTCATTGCATGTCTGTTCCTCTAAAAAACCACATAAGGATCCACCAGTGTCATTGCGTGTGTGTTCTTTTCATGAACCACACCTAGTGTCATTGCATGTGTGTTCTTCTAAACAAACCACATAAGGATCCACCAGTGTTATTGCATGTCTATTCTTTTCATGAACCACATAAGGATGGGCCCACCAGTGTCATTGCATGTCTGTTCTTTTCATGAACCACACCCAATGTCAGTGCATGTATGTTCTATTCATGAACCACATCCAATGTCAGTGCATGTATGTTCTTTTCATGAACCACATAAGGATCTACCCGTGTCATTGGATGTGTGTTCTTCTCATGAACCACACGTGGATCCACCGGTGTGATTGCATGTTTGTTCCTCTAAACAAACCACATAAGGATCCACCAGTGTCATTGTGTGTCTATTCTTTTCATGAACCACACCTAGTGTCATTGCATGTGTGTTCTTCTAAACAAAACAAATAAGGATCCACCGGTGTCATTGCATGTGTGTTCTTTTCATGAACCACACCCAGTGTCATTGCATGTGTGTTCTTCTAAACAAACCACATAAGGATCCACCAGTGTCACTACATGTATGTTCTTTTAATGAACCACACATAAGGATCCACCAGTGTCATTGCATGTCTGTTCTTTTCATGAACCTCACCCAGTGTCATTGCATGTGTGTTCTCCTGACAAACCACATATGGATCCACCAGTGTCATTGCATGTCTGTTCTTTTCATGAACCACAGCTAGAGTCCACCAGTGTCATTGGATGTCTGTTCTTCCCATGGACCACACATGGATCCACCATTGTGATTACATGTCTGTTCTTTTCATGAATCACAGCTAGAGTCATTGCATGTTTGTTACTTCCATGAACCACATATGGATCCACCTAGTGTGATTGCATGTATGTTCCTCTAAACAAACCACGTAAGGATCCACAAGTGTAATTGGATGTGTGTTCTTCTCATGAACCACACCAAGTGTCATTGAATGTGTGTTCTTCTAAACAAACCACATAAGGATCCAGCAGTGTCATTGCCTGTCTGTTCTTTTCATGAACCACGTAAGGATCCACCAGTGTCATTGCATGTCTGTTCTTTTCAGGAATCACAGCTAGAGTCATTGCATGTCTGTTACTTCCATAAACCACATATGGATCCACCTAGTGTGATTGCATGTCTGTTCCTCTAGACAAACCACATAAGGATCCACCAGTGTCATTGGATGTGTGTTCTTCTCATAAATCACACCCAGTGTCATTGCATGTGTGTTCTTCTAAACAAACCACATAAGGATCCACCAGTGTCATTGCCTATCTGTTCTTTTCATGAACCACATAAGGATCCACCTAGTGTGATTGCATGTCTGTTCTTTTCACAAACCACACATGGATACACCAGTGTCATTGCATGGGTAGCCGTTAGACCGAGTCTTCTAGAAGGCATGCCCTAACACAGTTGTTCTGCTTGACGATTATTACATACCATTCTATTGGGGCGCTTGGACGATTGGGATGGTCTTGGTGAGAGCGATCCGCGAGTAGGATGTTTTGTGGCATGATTGGCCACGCTTGCTCTGGACAAACTGGCAACACCGGGCGCTCCCCTGTTGTGAGTGTCACGTCTCACGAGTTCAGTGGGCCACATCCCAGTGTCACGTCCCCATTACTTCTCTTCCTCCCCGTACTTCTCTTCCTTACCCTCGAAGCCACTTTCCCCACTTCACTCCCATCCTGCCGTAGCCGCAAGCCGACGACGCCTCCATCCCAATCCCCTCTCCGGCAGCCACCCCCACCCCTCTTGCCATGGGTTCAAGGGGAGACGGCGAGGAAACGCGTCATGACGACAGGGGCGGTGATTTCGATGTGAGTCGTCTCATCTCTATTTCTATCATGTGTGGCCAGCTATCTATTTTTTGAGCTAGATCTAATCTGTTTACTCATGCGCGTATGATGTGTTAGGCTAACCAGACGATGTATGACTCCGACTATCACGGTTTAGAGGATGAAGACAGTCCTCTGGTATGTAAACATGGATATGTGCCCGCTAAATTTGTAGCCTTCGAAGGACGAAACGCAAACATGAGGTTTCTACGATGTCAAGGACATCGTGCAATGATGCAAGGCGGAAGTTGCGGTGTTGTCAAATGGGTAGATCCAGAGTGGCCCAAATCGATGCAGAAAACGCTGGACAAACTATGGGAAATGACTGTCGAGTTGAAAGAATCTGAATTCTGCTCACTTCTTGACAGTTTTGAGATGAAGCTATGGGAACCAGTTGACACGACCAAGCATAAGCGAGATCTCAGGTGGGTGCAAGACAAGGTTATCAAAGTCGAGAAGGAGAGGAACGCGGCGTTGGCCCTGAAGGCTAAAGCAGAGCAAGAACTGACTCAAGAAAGGAATGATCTCCACCATGCCAAAGTCCTGCAGTACACAACTACGAGTATTGACAAGTGCATGAGGAAAAATGCAGAGAAACAATTGAAGCTGTGCAAGGAAGTGAAGGAAATATGCCCTGAGAGGCAATAATAAAGTTGTTATTATATATTCCTTGTATATGATAGATGTTTATTTTGCATGCTATAATTGTATTGAGAGGAAACATCAATACATGTGTGTTTAATAAACAAAAAGGGTTCCTAGTTATGCCTCTCTTATAAACTAGCTTGTTGATTAACAAGATGATCAAGGTTTCCTGATCATGGACATTGGATGTTGTTAATAACAAGGTCATAACATTTGTGAAATGATGTGATGAACATTCATCCGAAGTATAGCATTACGATCAAGTCATTATGTTTATATTGCTATAACATCATACAAAGTAGTCTTAGTCCTTAGACCATGAGATCATGTTAATTGCTAACACCGGAAGAGTATCTTGATAACATCAAACGTCACACCGTAACAGGGTGACCATAAAGGTGGGTTCAGTGCTATGAAGGTGTTATGTTGAGGCACATGGATCAAGAGTGGAATTTGTCAATCCCGATGACGGATAGATATAGTCTGGGCCCTCTCGGTGATATCACATTAAGATAGCTTGCAAGCAAGTGATGTGATCACTAGAATGTTATATCATGGAAACGAGAAAAGAGTGCATGTCGGTAACGAGATCAAACTAGGTATTTGGATACCGATGATCGAATCTCGGACATGTATTATATCATGAGACAAAGGGATTAAATTGCTGACGTTAAAGGTTCTCACGATCATAGAAGTCATCGTTGAATATGCAGGAGTCAGTATGGATCTCCAGGTCCCGCTTCTGATTATTAATCTGAGAGGAGTCTCAATCATGTCTGCATTATTCGCGAACCGTAGGGTGACACACTTAAGGGTTGTCGGACACCATTTAGGAGCACATATGTTCCAGACAAAAGGTTTGCAAAGCGCAGGAAATGTTTCGATAGAAACCGGAATTGTTTCGGGTGAAATTGCAGAAAGTAGTTCTGCATGTGATATTGAAATGTTGCAAGGGGTTTTATGTGAATGTTTTATAATTAAAGTAATTAACAAAATTCTGAATAAAATAAATAAAATAGTTTTATTAATTGAGAGTTGCATTTAATTTGGTGGAAATTAAATACATGTGAGTGGGATTTTGGGTGGAGGCCATGTTTATGTGAGTGGAGGTTCACCACATGAATGAAGGAGGGGAGGAGTCCCCCCCTCATGCGCCGGCTATGGGAGGGGAGGGGTATCCCTCCCTCCTATATAAAGCCCCCCTCTCCCCTCTCACAAATCACACCTCCTCGTGAAGGATCTCTCTCCCCCTCTAGATATTCCCCCATGGTCTCGGATTAGCGAGATACATGTTCCCTGTGGCCTTGCGTCTAGAAGGAGTTGCTGCTTCCGCTGATTCGCTAGAGCGAGGAGGTGGAGGTTGTCCGGTGGCTTGAACGTGTGTGCGAGGACGGATGCGTTGCTGATTTGCGGCGCTCGGACTTCCACACGATCTTGAGATCGGCAAGCGTACGACTACATCAACCACGAGTTCCTACTCGTTAACAGAACTCGTTGTCTCCGAGGGTAAGTTCTCCATGGATGTATGTCCACCCGTTGCTCTGTATCTAGTAGATAGATCTTGGCGTATAGTTCTCATCGTAGGAATTTTTTTGTTTTCTATGCTGCGGACCCAACAGGAAGATGCTAAAAGGAAGGAGCAAACAATTCGATCCTTGCTCTCGCAGGAAGATGCGCATCGGGCCAAGATTAGGAAGATCAAGTAGATGTGTGATAACTAGTTCTATTTAGCTTAAGCTCCGTGCCTTTTTAAGTTGTAATATTTGTACTTGTTGACCTAGCGGTCTAAACTATTGGTCCCGGATTCCAGGGAGGAAAAAAATTGCTCTGACCCCGCATTAATTTGTGGACGAATTTGTGATATAGATCAATTTCTGCCTCGATTTAGATCTCTATCCCGGATTCGGAACGTAACCGTGGACCAAAGACACCTTTTCTACTAGTGTATTCTGACATTGGTGGTGTGTTTAAACGTAATCTACATGGATTGTGCCGCATGCAAATGGCACAACGACAATTTATAAAGTGGAAGCACGTACACCCGGTTACTGGAGATCCGGGAGCTTCGCCAGTTGCAGGGGATGCAGGAGCAGAGAGGCGGTGAGATAGACGGGCTCAAGATTAGGCCAGAAAGTGGTACCCATTTCCTCCTCATTTGGTTATTATCGGTGAGAACATTGTTGTTTATGTTGCCACGTCATTATGCAACATCTGAAATAAGTTGCTGCTTCGTGGAGTGTGGCAGCTTAAATAATTTATTTATGTGCCACTTATATTCCGTCGTATTTGGAGACCTCCTGCCCCTCAGCAATCATGGAACCGGTGGATCCTTGTTTTCAGATAGCAGTGGCACAATCACAATTTCGGATTCAACTACTGACTCGGGCATTTCCAAACCCTAAGTCGCGGTACATTTTACTCAGAGAACGTGGGTAGATTGTTTCGCCCAACAACGTGCCACACACAGAGCGATCAGAATTTAACAGAATTACATATATAGGTTCAAGTTCAACACATTACTATGCATCTTCATTGCCAGCAGCCTTCTTCCGCAGCCTGGGTGCCAAGCCTTCACGTCCAATGGCTTCTTCATTTCATGCCTTCTTCCTCTTGCTCAGTGCCAATTTTCTTAGCTTCACGTACTCTGCATCACCGGGACAATGGGCACCAGAATCGTGTCCAGCATCATCTTTCCACTCGTTTTTAATTTCTTCGGGCAGCAAAATGACATCTTTCCACTCGTTTTTAATTTCTTCGGGCAGCAAAATGACTGACCCGGCAGTCATGTTTCTAACCTTGCGATGCTTCCTGTCAAAGAAACAAGACTGTTGCATAACTGCCCAATATCTACAGAGTAAATAAAACAAAAATTACAATTCAGCACAAACATGCGAACCCCAAGCGACCTTTGCTTACCAGGAGCTAATTGGGTTCGAGCAACCACCCTGTCCAAGAATAGAAGGGCGACTCCCAGTTGCAGCAGCTTCCACATCCAATACATCACATTTCAGCTCAAACATGGCAGCCGAAGCATACCTTTTCATTAACCCAATTAGCTGACTGTCACACGTTATAGGAACCATGATGCCACGTTCATCCATGAAGCTGCACTTTGCAGTCTGCTTCAGCCATAATTCAACATGATTACGCAGAGCAGCAACCATACCAGATATAGTGCTGATCTGTGCAGGCGCTTCTTCCATCGTGAAACAATGGTGTCCATACCTCTTGCCCTTAGAGTCGTACCTATAGAGGACTACCGTAACCAGGTAAGAGGGGTCCGCGCAGATCCCACTTGACAGAAAACTGTGGACAAAATATGTTTGTCAGCGTTGGGCTAACAAACAATTTGAGGTTTAGTAGCCAGCTAGCAGTTGTAACTAGTGTGAATAGCAAAGAAAAGGGTAGATCACCCGCTTGTAGACAGAACTTATTCTTTCTTGATAGTAGGATCTGCCATCCTCCGAATTGCTCGGCTCGTCGGCGGCAGAGGCGGGCTAGAGCCTCGCAACGGTGGCTACGACATGTGCCATTGGAGCTCGGTATCAGCGACTGGGCGCAGCAACTGGGCCCCGGAAGTCAAATGTCCAAAGGGATCGTCCTGCCTGGAGGGTGGATTCCGACGCCGCTGGTGCTAGGGGAAAGCTGGGAATGGATTTGTGAAATTGGTCAACGCATCCAATCCACTTAGTTCCTCGATTTGCCTAAGAGGTTGCCGCGTTGGCGCTCGCGTCACGGACAGATAACCGACATGTGGGTCCCGACCGTCTACTTCACGGAGTGGTTTAACAGAATGTTTGTATTTGGCAGGGGTGAGATGAGTTTGCCTCGAAATGGCCCCTCTCAGTAGTTGGCGGCCCAACTTTTCGAAGCACGGTAATTTCTGGCAACTTAGGTACCGCCATGCGCTGGCCTGCCAACTTTGGTACCGCAGACGAACAAGCCCCCACAGCAGGCCGCGGCACAAAAACGGAGTCCTTCTCTGCCACGGCAGGCTGCCGCGGCACAGAACCTAGCACAAACTCTGCCACAGCAGAGCAGGCCTGTGCGCCTTAGACCGCACCCACCTTGGGTCAGTTTGTATCTTAGTCTAGGTTGAATCAAACCCGTTTCCTAGTATTGGCCGCCACCTCCTAGTCCTTAAATAGCTGGAGTGCCACTTCCCTTAGGGTTAGACCACGTTAAAATATTTTGGAGTTGTTTCTTATTAGAACCTCTGAAATTACCCTGTGATCGAATTACCTACTGCAATTGAGTATGATCTGTTGTTCCATTGGGAATTAGTAGATTGCAAACTACCATTCGTGGTCGATGGCTACGTGCGCAAGAGCGTGATGTTGTGAATATCCCATGGGGTTCGAGAGCTGTTGCATTGGCAATGGGGTCGAGCGGGAGAGTTCATAGCTACAGGCTAGTTATCTATCATCCACCAGTTCAACAGCTAAGAATGTTCGTCGTAGATTTTTATTTGGCTAAGGGAGGGGTCTACCCACATGCATGACAACCGATGGAGTATTTTATTTGGGTTCACACATGAGAAGCCACCATTTTCCTCGGGCTTCCACGAAAACATTGATTTGGGGTGGATTTTTTCATTCCCGTAGAATCTGCAGGAATCGGCATGGCTAAGGAATTTTTCCTCCGGAATCCTCTTAATTTTTCTTTTCTCTAGAACGGTTTCTTCTGGAATAGCTTTCTTGTGAAATTCCTAGGAAAATCTCGTGCACCGAACAAGGCATCAAATTTGGCACATGGATAAGCAACAGATCCGACTCTATGCAGATGATAGCAATATAGTTTTTCTACAACTATCCACCGAGTTGATCACCATACATCAATTTGTCATTGTCATAATTTTAATATGATACATGGTGCCGTGCTGCCACGCAACATTTTCTAGTTTATACTAAACTTGTATACGTCGACATTTTTCTATTAAAAAACACACTTAAATAGTACTACCTCTGTTTGGAATTATTAGTCCTAAAGACCAAGTTGCTACTACCAAGACACTTCATAACTCTCTCTTATTAATATATGCATGCACCAATATTTTACATGCATAAGAGAAGTGAGAGGAAAAGAAAAACATGTATTGGACGAGAGAGAATAATAAACGAGATAGCCCTTATAATCTTAAACAATATAAAAAAGCTCTTAAGACTAATAATCCCAAACATAGATAGTATATTTTATAATTGCGACATTAGTTTTGTAAAATATTTCACATTAAATAAACTCAAACACCTTAAATGTGATAAAAGATAAAGATATCCGTTCATTGCTCCTAGGAAAGTGTTCCACACTTGCATTAATCTAGGGCGCTTGTTTGTTCGCCTACATTTAATATCTTAAACTATCTTTGTAGACATCTCTAAATCAACCCTTCTAGCAATTTCAAGTGTATGTCTAGGTATATCATACAAAAAGTTATAGACTATAGAATATGTTCGTGGGGATCTTGTCATCAAATTGTAGGCATGTTGCTCACTGCTTTTATTACCATGGTTTAGTACATCTTACTAGTTAACTGCCCGTGCTTTGCTACTGGCATAATTTAGATAAAAGAATAAACTAGATGATTAAGCATAAGAATATTGTCAATGAACCATGTCTTCACATAGGTCTAGTAAAACAATTGACGTTCATGTGTGCCCGAACTTGTTATCAAAATACAATATATACATGTTACAATAATCACAAACCAATCTAAAATATTGCTCGATGCATACTCCTTTTGCCTACATACATGCGAAGTGATTATATGATATGCTCAAGACCGGTATCTACTACTACGTTTATAGACAACTATAAGATATAACAGTGTGCTAAAACGTCATATAATTGTGTATAGCGGTGTGCTAAAATGTCTTATAATAATTAATTGTGTGCTGCCATCTCTATTTAACAAAGTGAATTTTCCTCGAAACAGACATACGCCCAGCTATATTAATATAGCAACCATTTGAGACTGCTGCTGGACCAGGCAGCACAATGACCAGGCAGCACAATGTCCAAAAGAGAAACACAAAAAAACCAAAAAGAAAAAGAAAAAGAAAAAGAAGAGAAAGCAAAGCCAAAAGCAGTGGCTCGACGAAAACGAGGATGAATCGCGACCGTTGCGTCCTCCAGCTAAGTTACACCACACGCCTAGCACTCTGACACATTGCGCACCAAGCAGCACCTCCAGGAAGGAAGGCGACGATGACGACGCTGCTGCCCGGACAAGTCCTAGGGTTTCCCCCGGCACGCTCCGGGAGGTGGGAAAGAGGTACCCCGACGCCCTTCAAGAAGGACAGTGGCACCCGCAGGCGTCACCACGTCGGTGTCAAGAAGACAAGGATTTCTCCCGACCCCTAAAAAAAACCACCTCCCCGGACGCTTCGCAGTGCTCCACCATGCTCTCCGCCTGCCAGCGCACGCCACACCGGTCTTGAATCCGCCCCCGCCGTCTCACCGTGAC
The DNA here is from genome assembly GCA_910589775.1 of Avena eriantha. NCBI lineage: Eukaryota > Viridiplantae > Streptophyta > Magnoliopsida > Poales > Poaceae > Avena > Avena eriantha. The sequence goes on from OU342746.1 coordinate 428,926,454, forward strand.
ACACGAAGTAGGGCCGATAAAAACACAAAGAGGAAGCAACGGTGGGGGTAGCCGGAACAACAATGCGCGGGAGAGAACTACCTCCACCACCGGAAGGCGGTAGCCGACCGGATACAGCCACAGGGCAAACCAGGCCCACCTAGCCTAGCCGAGCCCACCAGGGCTCACGAAGCCCCACCGCCATACTGCAGCGGGGGGACCGTCGTCCAAGCCAACCCCATGCACGCCCCTACTTCGCCGTCCATCAGGGGATCCACTGCCACCGTCGATCCCAGCCGCCAAGTAGCAGCACCACCACCACCGCGCGCACCCGGGATTATCGGACCCCTATCGGTCTGAGATACGCCCTGGCCTCCACGAGCTCAACCCCTCGGAACGATAGGCACCGCCATGGATGGGGGCCGAGGCAAGATCAGGGCCCACCTGGCCTAGATCCTACGACACCGAGGAAGGCCACGTAGCCCGCTATCCGAGGACCAGCGGTGCAAGGCCCGCAGGCTAGAGCTGGTGTTCAGACCATGCGCCGGTAGGTGAGGTTCCTGCCTGGAACCACGCACAGGGCCAGGGCGGAGCCAGCCCAGATCGAGCCCAACTTGGCCCAAGTCTGGGCCGAATCCCCACAGCACCGCTGCACTCCACCTGCCGCCACCGCGAATCGTACGCCACCACCCCGTCGTCGGCGCCCACAGGCCCCTCCACCACTGCGCCTCGCCGCCGACCTCAGGGTCAGGCCCTCCCACCATCCAGGCACCCTCGACCTGCGGAGCAGCAGTATTCTCCAGAGTAACAGCCCAGCCCTCCTGAGACGTGAGAGTGCTTCCCGATCTGGGCCCGCCTGGCCCAGATCTAACCAGACGCCGCATATGCCCGGAGCACCGCGACGGCCAGCACACCGACGTCTGCGCCTCTGGTGGTAGCCGCCGCCAGATGGTCCGTTCCCAGCCACCGCAAGCCCGCCTGGCCCGTGGCTGGCCCAAATCGGGCACATCACAGCGCGCCGCCTACGAGGGAGAATAGCGTCGTTGGAGCATCCCGCCGCCAAGATCTTCTGTGGCGTCGCCGGAAGAACCACCGTGTCCGCCTGAACTGCCCTGGATTCGCCGGTCGGGGTCGCCGCCGTCTATGCCGCACCGCCGCAGGCCGCAGCCGCCCGGCGAGGCCGCCCCTGCACGCGGGGAGATGAGGTCCCGCCGCCGCCAGCACCGCGCGGGCTTCGCCCGGTGGCGCTCTCCGGCGGCGGCGGAGGAGGAGGGGAGGAGGAGGAGGCTGGGGCGACGCTGGGTTCACGCGTCTCCGCCGCCCGCTCGGGAGCGACGCGAGACGCGGGTCCCTCTTGTGTCCACTTATGTACTCAACAAAGTGAATTTTAAGAAATGATCGTTTATCCATGGTTGAGCTTTAACATTTTTTTGACAGCTTGTTGCTTTTAGTACACACTCACCGGTCACTAGTCTAGCTACCACTGCATTACCATGTGCTGTATAGCAAGTATACGTGACAAAAGTCACGAGCGCTCCCAACTGTGCCATGCCGTGGCACAACCGGGCTAGAGAAAACCGTGCCCCTTCCCACTGTGCCATTTCACCACTCCCCGCCCGACATCACCTTCCCACAGAGCGGCAGACAAGAGAAAACCCGCTCGGCACCGGCGCGATGAGCGGCCTCATGGACTGGCACTCGTGGCTGTCGTCGGCGCGGCTGGAGCCGGCGCTAGTGCACCAGTACGCGCTGCTGCTGACGCGCAACGAGCTGGAGGCCGGCGACGCCGCCTACTTCGACCACGAGTTCCTCCGCTGCATGGGCATCTCCGTCGCCAAGCACCGCCTCGAGATCCTCAAGCTCGCGCGCCCCCGCCGCCGCCACCGTTTCTCCCCCTCCGCCGCCGCCGCGTCGCTCTCCCGGATCCTCGCCGCCGTCGACCGCGTAGCCAGGTACGTACGCGCGCTCGTCCGCCGGCGCGGGGAGGGATCCTCTGCGGCGCTCGTGCTGGTCCCATCATGCCAGCAGCAGCCCGACGGCGTCGACTTCGGACACGCGGGCTTCAGCTCCGGTTGTTACAAGCAGGCGCCGAAGCGGACCAGGTCGTCCAACCCCAAGGGTGCCGCGGCTGCTATAACGAGGGCCAGGCGGCCGTCCGGCAGCTTCAGGGGCGCCGCGACGGTGCACGCCATGAGGGACGTCGAGAGCGGCAGCGAACACACGGTCATGTGGGACCGCCTGTTCCAGGACCTGAACCCCAACTGATCGATGCCGTGATCGAATTATGGACCAAGCCGCCATTGTTCTAGTACGTACGTCGGTACGTGCACTCGCCGGCGGAGGTGGCTGTAAAATCCTCCACTAAATAAATGTGTGTAAGCATGTCTGCAATGTTCACACGGTGGTTTCCAGTTTTCAGATTTCCAATGGGTTCCTCACTTTCTCAGGGTACTTCAATTCTTGCGTGCTTGTACGGTGATATTTCTTTTGTATCCTGTTAAAAAGTTGATGATTTTTATTATTTCACTAACTATTGTTGGTATTTCAGAACACGGAGCAGAAGTAGATGTCCTTTTGTCTGAATTGTCAAATCATATAATTGGAAGTAGCTCGCTAACTCTAGTTACTCCGAAACCGTATCTTGGGTGGATCGCTTGGTTTTCTTCCGACAAAAAGAGCCACACGGCTCCATTTTGATAAAAGTTAAGGCCGTGTTTGGTAGACCGGGTAAGCTCAGATATTCTCTTCCCAACCTAGCTAAGAGGTCTTTTTGTTGTTTGTTAGTTCGGGTCGGACCATCTCAACACTGCCCACCTTGTGCAAAAAAAGAGCTCTCAGCCCTGCCCGATAGAGAAACTGAAATCGAGCTTCGCTCCTTGGCAGGGCTGAGCTCGCCCCGAAACCCCCGCCGCGTCTTGCCCCGGGCCCGAAACCTACAGGGGTCACCGCCCCTCACCCTCATTCTCCCCGAAATCACGTCTCTCTCTCTCAGGCGGTCTCCCACTCCACCTCTGGACGCGACTGTCCTTGACGAGAATCGCCGCCACCGCCTCGACGACGGCCTCCGCTTCCTCGACGCCCTTCGCGCCTCCTCGAAGCCGGTCTCCGCGGAGAATCTCGCGGTACTGGTACCGCCATGACCGTTGTCACCCAGCACCACCATGGCCGCACACCCGTCTTGGAGGGCAGCCGCCGACAACCGGGAATCGCGCAGACCGGCCCTCTTCCACGCAAATCCCTCGTCGTCTCCCATCTTCTCAAAACCAGCGAGCACCATCGGCGCCCCAAGTCCCTCCGGCGACGAGGATCTATTCCTAGAGTGGCGTGTATAGATACAAGGGCCCGATTGCGTTTTTATGTTTCGTCTAGGGGCATGTGTGCAAGAGTTTGGACCTCTCTGTTATTTCTTAGCTTTCGGGCCAATCTCAACACAGACAAGGCTACCAAACAAAGTATTGGTTCAGATTCTCCCAACACAAACGCACCACAAAATCTTATGTTGGCTTGTATGAGGTCAGATATCTCAAGTGGGAAAGTGAGTTCGAAGTGACACAGTCTACCAAACACACCCTTAGTCTCACACAAGCCCATACCCAGGATCCGCTAAAAAGAAAGCACATACAAGGGTTCCAGCAGCCGAGCACAACAACCAACTTCTTTTATTTCTCAAAAAAAAACCCAGCTTCCTTTCCATGTGATTCTCGATGAAAGGGTCGGGTTCCACTATTCAAGATAATAATGAAACATAATATTCTCTCCGATCTAAAATGGCTTCCGGTTTATCTAGATTTGAACGTATCTAAACAAATTTTACTGCTAGATTCATCCGAATCTACACAAATCTAAAGTTATTAATTTGGGCCGGAGGGCGTAGCAAAAGTTTGAAGGTTAAACTCCAACCACCCCACACAGGAACAACACAAACCTCAAACTCACCGGTCGCTGTGGTGTGGTTCTGCGGTTTCGGCCTCCCAACATTTTTTTTGACAGCTTGTTGTTTTTAGTACACACTCACCGGTCACTAGTCTAGTTACGACTGCATTACCGTGTGCTGTAAAGCAAGTATACGTGACAAAAGTCACAAGCGCTCCCAACTGTGTCATGCCGTGGCACAACCGGGCTAGAGAAGCCGGAGGGTCGAGATCGCCGTGCCATTTCACCACTCCCCGACATCACCTTCATAGGAGTAAATAACACAAAACTACCACATATAGGACAGTCTTAACACTTAACTACTACAATTGCGTGAGTTGACACGTAAAGACCGTTTTTGGGGCAGAAGTGTGCCACATAGCACTAATTGAGCGATTTGCTAGACTTAAATCATTTTCTGACATGTGGGGTCTATTATCAGGTCCTACGTGGCAGGTCATTGACGGACGGACGGAGACCACGGCCGTTAGGTAGATAGTTTTTCAACAGCTCGGTCCCACATGTCCGTCCTAGATGGCAAAAACAGACGACTTTCTTTCCTTATTTTCTTCTTTTTCTGATCGGGGCTTGGACCAATCCGGCCATCCTGAGCTCCATAGCCGATGCTCATCGTGGCGGGGGAGAGGAAGAGGGTTGCACAGAACGGTGGCAGACGGCCTGCACTACACGCCCGCAACGATGCACTGAATCGCGACCACGATACAACCGCACTAAGCGACCAACACTTGCGGGTTTAATTTGCTCCGCTGCCATTGTACTGGCAGCAGCAGGTGCATTAAGCTAGGTAGACATGCCGATCGATTCTTGTCTTCATGATTTGTGCTAGCTAGCTGATTGATCGGATCTGCTGCTAGCTGGCTTAATTTGTACAGAGAAAATCAACAAATCTAGACAGAACCGGGGGGGAGGGGAGGACTCGACGCCACCCAGTGCTGGGTGGGCCATCTCCAATCCCGGGACCTCCAACGGAACCCTCCTCAACGGCGTGTCCCTTGTGGCCTCCATCCCCGCCCTGCTCTCCCACAGGGACCAAATCAAGGTCGGAGTATGGTGGCAGTGGCGAGGCGAACGTGGAGGCACGGACAGAGCGCGAGCTGTAGGGGAGGATAGGGGAGACACCCTAGTTGGGAGGTGAAGGGACAGTGGTAGAGGGGGCTGTGCGGAGGCTTGTCGTGGTCCGGCATGCGCGGTTGCCGTGGACGGGGAGGAAGAGGGAGAACGGTGGTGGGGATTGGGTCCCATGTGCAGAGCTAACGACCGTCATCTAAATCCGTCTATTTTTTCCCACGTAGACCTGACTGGTGGGTCCAAAAGGTCAGAAAACAGTTTAAGCCCAACAAATCGCACAATCAGTGCTATGCGTCATAGTCCTGCCCTAAAAACGGTTTTTATGTGTCAACTCGCACAATTGTAGTAGTTAAGTGTTAAGACTGCCCAATATGTGGTAGTTTTGCGTCATTTACTCCCTTCATAGACCCCACACATCAGGGCAGACAAGCGAAAACCCGCTCGGCACCGGCGCGATGAGGAATCCTCTGCGGCAGCCCGACGGCGTCGACTTCGGACACGCCGGCTTGAGCGCCGGTTGTTACAAGGCGCTGAAGCGGACCATGTCGTCCAACCCCAAGGGTGCCGCGGCTGCTATAACGAGGGCCAGGCGGCCGTACGGCAGCTTCAAGGGAGCCGCCACGGTGCACGCCATGAGGGACGTCGAGAGCGGCGACGAACACACGGTCATGTGGGACCGCCTCTTCCAGGACCTGAACCCCAACTGATCGATGCCATGATCGAGTTATGGATCAAGCCGCCATTGGAGGTATCCACTGGCGGAGCTCCATTGGGGCCGAACTGGGCCGTGGCCCGCCCAGATTTTCTGCCAAAAAAAAATACCCCTATGCATCTAAGGCCCAACCCACCACCTACTCTTTGGCTACAGGCTACCTTCGAGAAAGTTTCCTCACCGATTCCTCTCTGCCTAACTCGACAGAAACGATAGCCATGGAGGCGCCAAGTTAGGTCTTCCAATCTGGACAAAAAAGAGAGAGAATCGGAGGGAGGCGGTGGAGCAGAGATGCACGTCATCAGCCTGATCAGCTCACCAAGGAGCAATACTTTCGAGTGGAAATTTTCCATGCAACATTGGACACTCAACTATTTGAATTAAACCGAAGGTAATGGACTTCTATCTACTAGTGCCACTTTGATTCCTAGAAAAAAATTCAGAGGGTTCAATGCTAGTGAGATATGTGAGATGGTGAAAAAGTACTACCCAACTGATTTCTCTCAAGATATTTGTAACTACCTCGGTGAATTACGCTCTTAGTTACATGCCTGGATGAACGAAAGTGGTTAAAATAGTACGGTGGGGCCCAGGGCCACTCACGGTAGACCTTTCGGCCGTCCTAACCACTTTCAGAATATCGGGACAAGAACGAGCGGCGTAATCGGCAGGCGAAGGGATCAACTACATACACAAATGAGTATGTATGCAAGCCACATACAACAGTCCTCAGAGCCATTCCATCTAAAAGAAATAGAAATATTGCAACGCCATACGGCAAGATTCAAATATCCTAGATAGAGATAATATTTTAGGATAGTTCCTCATACAACAAACATCAGAGTATCAGGCGGAAGCGGAAGACAAGATCCGAGTACAGATAAGAAGCAAATCGGCATAGGATGCCACATAATTAAACACATCCCGCCCACAGATATCACGGATCCCCGTTCCCGAATCTCTACACCGAGTGATCGTTGACAACATCATCTGTCTCCTCCACCCAGTATCCATCTTGCGAGTACACCTGTTCGTCTGAATCAAAAAATTTATCGTGTGATACCCTAGGGGTACTCAGCAAGTCTTTATGCCACTAAAGGGGACACAACCTGGGGTGACGCAATTGCAGCAAAAGATAATATCTAACAATTCTATAGATACTCGCTAACCATCCGCCTAACCAATGATAGACGGATGTCCGTGAATTAAGAACAACAGTTATAACAGTATAATTAACAGATCCATCCTCCTCCGCGCTTACCAACGAGGAAGCGGACGAACAGCCTCCATCATCCGTTGGCAGTTTTATTAATCATTCCATGAGTATTGCACTATTTACTAGTCAAGTACTTAGTCAAATTAAAAGCGGTACTTTAGTTATACTTGTCTATGATCGAGAAACTGTGCTCCAAGTCGTCCATAACCGCGGACACGGCTTTCAGAAAGATTTACCCTGCAGGGGTGCACGAATAGCAACACACACTCGATCAACCTCGGAAAAAACCAAATCAAAACCCAACGAGGCATTCACGACAAAGCAATCACAGGATTCAGAAATATTTCAGGGGGCCACCCCATTAAGCTACCCGCAACGAAGTTGGCCGGCTTCGAGACAGACCCAAGGTTTGTGTGGACGGCGGTAAACGACTAGGAACCCGAAATGTGACTGGGCTTGTCGATACAGCGAAAACGTTTCACGGTCCAAAACAGTACAGGTGCTCCACGCACAATCTTAATAAAACAGTAACATGGCATAAGTACAGGATAATAATAAAGCCCCAAACTAATTGTGGCCCCAAGAAATAAGAATGAATCAAGCTCTGGCTCAGGGGGGTCCATAAGGCCTCCCGGATGTGGATAGTGCGAATAGTCAAGGAACAGGAATCAAATACTCGGGGTCCTACGGGACACAAGTGAGCATGAAAAACCAAATAGCAGATATTGCTCACCGGTGCCTCTTTCATTAGTTATCCCATTACTACTCAGGTTGTGTTGTTTAGGTACCTCATTGTTCATCAGACACTCACATACCCTACGCATGCTTTTCTACGACTCGCATGGCTCAAACAACTCCTGTAGTAAAGGCTCATGGGATGAAGGAACAAGCTTCAGTGGGGTTTAAAAGTAAAGGCTATGCAGTACTTGGGATTCAATTTAATGCAATCGGGACTCAATGATGCACGAATAAGATAGAGGCAATAGGTACTATATGTATGCAAGCATGTGGTAGTGCTTGCCTGGCAGCTCAGTTGAAGCGAGAGATGGATCGGGATAGAACTCCTGTGATTCCTGGTAATTCTCCTGCTGGGCGTCTATTCGAAGAAGAACCAAACAAACAAGGGCCAACATAAATAAAGTGCACAAGCATAGGAAATAAAATGCGACAAGCAAACAAGCATGCCACGATGAATGATGCACAATTTACATGGCATTAAAGTAGCTTGGTATGGTGAGGTGTGGAATACAAGAATAAAGCATTTTATTATTTACTTAGTCCAATTTTTGTTGTCATAAACAATTCTGATTTATAAATATGGCATGATGCATGCTTCAAATTAGAACAAGGAATGCATAGATAGAACGGGCTCGTCGCGCTGATCGATTTAAACATATTATTTGTCAAATTTGGAGTTATAGAAATAAAGTTATTAATTTATTAAGAAAAAGGGCATTTTATTGTAATTTTGTTTAACTCGAAATTTTAAATTGCTCAAACCCTATTTTGAATGTCATATTTGAATTCCTCACATTTTTTTGATTCAAAAACATATATTATATGTATTATTTGGATTTATAATTTGAAAGTTATTTAAAATCTGATTTGAATTTGAATTTAAACAATTTCTGAAAATGTTTAATTAAAACAGAAAATTTGCCGGTCTTTTTGCACCCAATCAAACTCAACCCCAGTCTCAGACAGATGGGGCCGACGCAACTGGGCCCAGCGGAGAACGTTGCACGGCCGCGGGCTTTTCTCACCATGGCTTTACCTAGCCACATCGAATGGCATGCGGGACCAGCGGCTACGGGCCCACGTGCCAGTGGGTGATCCCGCAGAGGCTGACGGGTGGGGAGCATGCTGGAGCGCGGGTTGAGGCTACGAAAACTGGAGTGCCTTTCTGTAAATTGCACGCAGTGGCTGGCAGGTGGGGTCGCGAGGGGTGCGGGTTGAGCGGTAAAAGAAACAGGGGGGTAAATGCAAAATGGGGGTCACGGTACTGTGGATCTTCTCCACTGTCTGGCGGCAGATCCGTGCGCGGCACGGAACGGGGGACTCGAACCGGGGACCTGGGACTAGCGCTCGGCGGCGGCAACCAGTGCGGTAGGACGTGGGTGTTGATAGGAGGGAGTAACGCGGCTAGCTAACGCGGTGCGTCGCGGGGTCGTGCAGGCGTAGACACCCCCAGAGAGCGTTCGTCCGGTGGTCCAGCGAGACTAAGACGCGACTGAGAGAGAGAGAGGGTGTCAGCGGGGACGGTTGGCTCACCGCAGGGAGGGCGGTGGTGTGAGATCGGCTTGGGTAGCAGCAGGGAGACGACGAGGCAGACGAACGGCGGCCTAGGGTTTCGTCGGGGTGTCGCGGTGCTGTGGCGGAAGTGGGGTTCCTCCTCCTCGCTGGCGGGTACGGGGCGAAGCAGAGGGTCCTCCTTGGACACCTCGACCACCTCCACGTCAACCACGATCGCCGGAACGAGGTAGCGGCGGTGTTGCTGGCGGCTGACCGGCCAGAGGCGTTGGCGACGGTGAAGAATAAAGAGGGGAGAGGCAGGGGCTCTGGGGTGGATCTGGCGAGGCAGAGGAGACGTGGGGCGGAGGATAAAGCGAGGGAGAGGGAGGAGGTGCTGTGTGGGGGCGGGCAGAGATAAAGTGGCTTTGGCCACTTTCCTCCTCCTCCTCGATCACGTGCTCGACATGAGCAACCAGGGCAGGGGCAGGTAGGGCCTGGCAGGTGGGACAGCAGAGAGGAGCTCGGGGTGGGGCTAGCTCGGCAGAGAGAGAGAAATAGAGAGGAGAGGGGGGCTCGGCGAGCTAGGGTTAGCTTAGAGAGGGGCTCGGGTTAGCTAGGTAGAGGGCTCGGTTAGGGTTTTGTTAGGGTTGGGGTAGGAGGGTAGCTGAGGTGGGGCCAACATGGTAGAGAGAGAGAAAGAGAGAGAGGTGAGGTGAGGTGAGGGTTAGGGTTTAGCTTAGAACTAGGGTTAGAGGGAATAGAGAGAAAACTAGGTTAGGGTTTAATTAGGTGTTTAGGTTTTAAAACATATTTATAAGATCAAACCAAGATGAAAGGTGAGGCTTTGATTTAGCATGAGATGAGGTGGAGGTGAACCCAAGAAAAGAGAGAGAAGGAGGTTTATGGAAAAGGTCTCATTTGCATCATGCATGGAGGAAAAAGAAATGGTGTTGATAAGAACATGGGGATGGTGGAGATGGATGGAGATGATCCCACAAAGAAAAGAACCACTAAAACCAAGAGAAAACAAATGGGCTAAAGGTGGTGGTACTCTTGCATGGCCCATGCAAAATAATAAATGCCATGTTTTATTTTGTGAAAACAATAATAATAATATGGCATTATTCTTATGCATTCCCAAGAAGTGGAATAAAGTCCAAGCAAAAGAAATTATAGATTTAGATCCATCCCATCCCACATGAGCTAGAATAATACCAAAAGAAAATGAAAGCCCATGGGTAAGTAGAATGGTGGAATAAAAAGGTGGTGACAAAGAAAGGTGGTGGAGTGGAATAAGAGATATACCCCCAACATCAACTTGGGCATTAAACAATATATCAATAGCCAAATACAATATCAAGAGGCAAATACAATTAATAATGCATATGAGAGAAGAACCCAAGAAAGAGGGTTTTATATGATGCTCAAATGCAAGGTGGCATGATGACATGAGCATGATATAATTATGATGCAACAATTATATATAGGAAGTAGCCATTATATTATTAGACCAAGTAGCATTACCATTGTTAGACAATTGGGATGTTACAACTCTCGCCCACTAAACAGGAATCTCGCCCCGAGATTCTAGGAATAAGAAGACGACTCAAAGAGGGTAGGATACTTGGCACGGAGCTCATCTTCACGTTCCCAAGTGGCTTCATCAACGGAATGGTGCGACCACTGCACCTTGCAGAACTTGATGGACTTGTTGCAAGTCCTTCTTTCTATGACTTCTAGAATTTTTATGGGGTGTTCTTGATAAGACAGATCTTCTTGGAGATTGATGAGTTCATGGTCCACGGTCCTGCCGGGATCCTTGAAGCACTTTTTGAGTTGAGAGATATGGAAAACATCATGGACCTTGAGTTGTTCAGGGAGCTCAAGAGCATAAGCAACTTCTCCTCTTCTTCCACGAATTTTGAACAGACCAATGTATCTAGGAGCCAGCTTTCCTTTGATACCAAAGCGGTGCGTGCCTCTCATGGGAGTGACACGAAGGTAAATGAGATCACCAGGGACATACTCCATGTCCGTGTGCTTTCTGTCATAATTGCTCTTCTGGCGACTTTGAGCAATCTTCAGATTTTCAAGAATGATGTGAACTTTCTCCTCCGCTTGAGTTACAATGTCGGGGCCAAACAATATTCTTTCACCTGCGCCCGACCAACCAATCGGAGTTCTGCATTTGCGACCATAGAGAGCCTCAAATGGTGCCATCTTTAGACTTTTCTAGAAGCTGTTGTTGTAAGAGAATTCAGCATAAGGAAGACATTCTTCCCACTTCATGCCGAAAGAGATAACGCAAGCATGGAGCATATCTTCCAGAATCTGATTGATCCTTTCCACTTGTCCTTGCGACTGGGGGTGGTAAGCGGTGCTGAAGTTCAATTTTGTTCCCAAAGCATTTTGGAAACTTCCCCAGAACTTGGAAGTGAAGATACTTCCACGGTCTGAACTGATCTCAAGAGGAACTCCATACAGAGAGACAATTCTGTTGATATAGAGCTCAGCCAACTGAATTGCAGAAATTGTTTCCTTGATAGGAAAGAAGTGAGCTACTTTAGAAAGCCTCTCGATGACAACAAAGATTGCATTGTTGCCCTTCTACGACCTTGGAAAACCAGTGATGAAGTCCATCTCTACTTTCTCCCATTTCCATTCTGGAGGCTTCAATGGCTGTAGAAGACCGGAAGGTTTCTGGTGGACAGCTTTAACTCTACGACAGACATCACACTCCGAGACATACTTGGCACAATATCGTTTCAAACCAGGCCACCAATACTGTGTTTTCAAGTCCATGTACATCTTAGTGCTGCCAGGGTGGATAGAAAGAACAGAATCATGCGCCTCCTTGAGAACTTGCTCTCTCGAACCCGGGTAGTTCGGAACAAACATCCGGTGTTCAAAGAAAAGAGTGCGTGGTCGTCAACATGGAAAGACTCATACTTCGGAAGCTGAATGTTGGAGATGATCTGTTTAGTGTAAGGATCACCAAGTTGAATGTAACGAACTTTTTCTTCCAAGAGCGGTGTTGCCAGAAGGTTCTGAAGATACCCTTGATCCACAATTTCAAGGTCGAGCTTGCGGAATTCCTCGCACAAGAGAGGCTGTTGTTCTTACACCATGAGGTTATTGACATAAGCTTTTCGGCTGAGAGCATCGGCCATGACATTGGCTTTGCCCGGGGTGTAGTTGATGGTCAAATCGAAATCATTGATTGTTTCAATCCACCTCCTCTGACGAAGGTTGAGATCAGGCTGTGTGAAGATATATTTCAGACTCTTGTGATCAGAAAAGATCTCACAACGGTTGCCAAGCAAGTAATGCCTCCATACTTTCAAAGCAAAGACAACTGCTGCGAGTTCGAGGTCATGTGTAGGATAGTTGATCTCATGCGTCTTCAACTGACGAGATGCATAAGCAACAACTTCTTTTTCTTGCATAAGGACCGCACCCAATCCTTGCAATGAGGCATCACAGAATATCTGGAAAGGCTTTGATGTATCTGGAGGAACTAAGACTAGTGTGGAAGTGAGATTCTCTTTGAGTGTTTCAAAGCTTGCTTGACATGCAGGAGTCCAAAGGTATTTCTTGCCTTTCTTGAGGAGATCGGTAAGAGGCTTCGCAATCTTCAAGAAGTTTTGAACGAAGCAACGACAGTAACTGGCCAAACCAAGGAAACTTCGGACTTCTTTGACATTTATGGGTGGAAGCCAGTCCATAATTGTCTTAATAGTTTCTGGATTGACGGCAATGCCCTTGGCAGATATGACGTGACCAAGGTAGGTGACTTGAGGCAGCCAAAACTCACACTTGGAGAACTTTGCATATAGGAGGTTCTCACGAAGCTTGTTTAGGACACACCGAAGGTGTTCTTCATGTTCTTCCTTTGACTTAGAATAGACTAGAATGTCATCCAGATAGACCACAACGAACTTATCAAGATACTCCATGAAAACCGAGTTCATAAGCCTCGAGAAGGTAGCAGGTGCATTGGTGAGACCGAAAGACATGACCGTGTACTCGTACAGGCCATAGCAGGTGGTGAAAGCTGTTTTAGGAACATCTTCCTTGCGAATCTTGATTTGATGATATCCACTTCTCAAATCAAGCTTAGAGAATACCACGGCTCTAGCTAGCTGATCGAAAAGATCATTAATCCGTGGAAGGGGATATTTATTCTTGATGGTTTTAGCATTGAGAGCCCGATAGTCAACACAAAGTCTATCCGTCTTGTCTCGCTTCTTCACAAAGATGGTTGGGCTACCCCAAGAAGAAGTACTGTGCTGAATGAAACCCAACTTCTCTTGTTCATCCAACTGACGTTTGAGTTCAGCCAACTCAGCAGATCCATTTTATAAGGACGCTTGGAGATAGGAGCGGTACCAGGTTCAAGTTCAATGACAAACTCGACCTCATGATCCGGAGGCATACCTGGCAACTCTTCAGGAAAGACATCTGGGAACTCACAGACTACAGGAACACTCTGAATACCTTCCATAGCATCATCATTCAGAGCCGCCAAAGAGTAAAGCTGAATTGTAGGAGTCAGACTTGGAGAATAGACTATATGGCCTTCAGGAATTTTCAAAGAAACAGAACGTTCAGCACAATCAATCACAGCTGCATTTGCTGTTAACCAATCCATGCCCAAGATAACATCAATATCAGAATTGCCCAGAATAATTAAGGAAGCCAGAAACGAAGAACCACCAATCTCAATTTGATTGCCATGGATGATATGAGCAGCCCTCATGTTTGACCCAGGAGATTGTACCACAAGACGATGTAATAAAGGAACCATAGCCAGATCTTGCTCATGCGCAAACTTGTGAGAAACAAAAGAATGCGAAGCACCAGAATCAAACAAAACTCGTGTAGAAACTGAGTTAACAGGAAGCATACCCATCACAACTCCAGATGCATGCTCAGCTTGAGCAACGTTGACACAGTTGGAACGAGCAACCGTAGACCCAGGCTTAGTGTTGATGTTGAGAGCCCGAGGTGGAGGTGCACGAACCATAGAAGAACTTGCCGCAGGTCTTGGAGGTGGTGGTGGAAGAGCTTTGTTGTTCATTGGACAATTCCAGTGCTGATGCCCAGTGTTTCCACAAGTATAGCAAGCACCAGGTGGACGTGGAGCAACGTAGCCAGGGACTCCGCCAGGCGTTCCAGGGTAGTTGTGGTTGTAGCCCCTGGGAGCCACAGTGAAGGAGTTTGGTGGCCTTGCTGCGTAGCTTGACGGTCTTGGTGGAGCAGGGAGCGACGGTGGGGTGTTAGGAACCCAGACACGACGCTTAGAAGGAGCTATCATAGCAGAAGAGCTTGCTGTATCACGGCTGTGTTTCTTTGACTCCTCAAACACTTGCCTACTTGCTTCTTCCTGCAGAGCTGTGTGTTGGAGTTCCAGAAAAGATGCCGGCCTTGCATGAGTGATTACATATTTGATGGAAGCATTGAGGCCTTGCCGGAACCTCTTTTGCTTCTTCTTGTCATCAGAGATCTCATCGCCACCATACCGAGAAAGGTTCATGAAGTTTCTGATGTAGGTATTGACATTGTCAGTGCCCTGCTTGAGGTTGAGAAACACTTCCTTCATCCTTTCCATGACAATTTCTGACAGATATTGCTCTTTGAAAGCCCTAGTGAATTGCTCCCAAGTAGGCTGAAAACCAGAGAGATCTGCCTTGAGGTAATTTTCCCACCACAGAGCTGCATCTCCCTTCAGAAGGTGAGTGGCACATTTGACCCATTCTTGCTCGGGAACATCCGCAGTCATCAGCAACCTTGACACTTCACGAAGCCAATCATCCGCATCAAGTGGCTGATCAGACACCTCAAATTGGCGTGGGTTGAACTTGAGAAAACTCTTGATGTCTCCTCGCTTGGGAGGTGGAGTTAGCGGAACAAACTCATTCCTCCTCACGCTTTCCTCGAAGCGCTGCTGGTTCTGCTGCATAGTGCCCAAAGCATTTGCAATACTTGCCAAAGCAGCCCCAAGTTCAGGTGGTATGTCCTCCTCAGAACGGCGTGGTGGTGCCATCCTGTGATTGATATAAAACACAAGTCAGTACTATAATGGAGAATGATAATAATCCAAAATAGTACCAAAATGGAATTAACCAAGATTAAAGGATACAATTCACTGAGATGATATTAAAATATCAACAAAGTTAAAGGCAACTAGAAGATATTAAGCATAACGCACACGACTGAACAAGGAGTGTGGTACACAAACTAACAAAGAAAAAATTTCCGCAAATTTCGGCATTAAAATACCACTATATACGCAAAACCACTTCACGAATCCAGATTAGTAACTCTACTAATTCGATATACAAGAGCGAATGATAAAAGTAGTGGTATGGTCGCGACTCCATCCCGCACTCAAATCATTACTCTGCACATGAATCAGTAAAACACATATCCCAACACCTTCTTCTTAAGAGGAACCTAAAGATTGGTAACTATGAAAAAGAACACCCCAACAAGATAACGTCGGATAACAAAGAGTAAGATAGATCGCATCGGTATACAACGAATCAGAATAGATCACGTCGGTTTACAATGGCCTGTCGGTATGGGATGTACCAACAGTTGATAACCAAAAGACAGATAGAGATAACATTGGATGCAACAGATAGACAAAGAATTCACACACACACACAACCTATGGTACTACGGAACACAGAACACGTGAATCCTAGCTTGAATTTTAGAAGAGAATTGAAAACGTTACACTTCCTTACCAGAAAAAGGGTGGGTGGGTGGGTAAGAAGAAAAATGGAAGCAGTCCTACTCTCACGTTTGTTTTTCCCTAGTATACATAGCTACCAAAAATATTTGCTAGACTGACAACGACCATTTTGGCTGAGACCCTGAAGGGCGGGATGGCTCTGATACCAATTGTAACTACCTCGGTGAATTACGCTCTTAGTTACATGCCTGGATGAACGAAAGTGGTTAAAATAGTACGGTGGGGCCCATGGCCACTCACGGTAGACCTTTCGGCCGTCCTAACCACTTTTAGAACATCGGGACAAGAATGAGCGGCATAATCGGCAGGCGAAGGGATCAACTACATACACAAATGAGTATGTATGCAAGCCACATACAACAGTCCTCAGAGCCATTCCATCTAAAAGAAATAGAAATATTGCAACGTCATACGGCAAGATTCAAATATCCTAGATAGAGATAATATTTTAGGATAGTTCCTCATACAACAAACATCAGAGTATCAGGCGGAAGCGGAAGACAAGATCCGAGTATGGATAAGAAGCAATTCGGCATAAGATGCCACATAATTAAACACATCCCGCCCACAGATCTCACGGATCCCCGTTCCCGGAATCTCTACACTGAGTGATCGTTGCCAACATCATCTGTATCCTCCATCCAGTATCCATCTTGCGAGTACACCTGTTCATCTGAATCAAACAATTTACCGTGTGAGACCCTAGGGGTACTCAGCAAGTCTTTATGCCACTAAAGGGGACACAACCTGGGGTGACGCAATTGCAGCAAAAGATAATATCTAACAATTCTATAGATACTCGCTAACCATCCGCCTAACCAATGATAGACGGATGTCCGTGAATTAAGAACGACAGTTATAACAGTATAATTAACAGATCCATCCTCCTCCTCGCTTACCAACGAGGAAGCGGACGAACAGCCCCCATCATCTGTTGGCAGTTTTATTAATCATTCCATGAGTATTGCACTATTTACTAGTCAAGTACTTAGTCAAATTAAAAGCGGTACTTTAGTTATACTTGTCTATGATCGAGAAACTGTGCTCCAAGTCGTCCATAACCGTGGACACGGCTTTCAGAAAGATTTACCCTGCAGGGGTGCACGAATAGCAACACACACTCGATCAACCTCGGAAAAAACCAAATCAAAACCCAACGAGGCATTCACGACAAAGCAATCACAGGATTCAGAAATATTTCAGGGGGCCACCCCATTAAGCTACCCGCAACGAAGTTGGCCGGCTTCGAGACGGACCCAAGGTTTGTGTGGACGGCGGTAAACGACTAGGAACCCGAAAATGTGACTGGGCTTGTCGATACAGCGAAAACGTGTCACGGTCCAAAACAGTACAGGTGCTCCACGCACAATCTTAATAAAACAGTAACATGGCATAAGTACAGGATAGTAATAAAGCCCCAAACTAATTGTGCCCCCAAGAAATAAGAATGAATCAAGCTCTGGCTCAGGGGGGTCCATAAGGCCTCCCGGATGTGGATAGTGCGAATAGTCAAGGAACATGAATCAAATACTCGGGGTCCTACGGGACACAAGTGAGCATGAAAAACCAAATAGCAGATATTACTCACCGGTGCCTCTTTCATTAGTTATCCCATTACTACTCAGGTTGTGTTGTTTAGGTACCTCATTGTTCATCAGACACTCACATACCCTACGCATGCTTTTCTACGACTCGCATGGCTCAAACAACTCCTGTAGTAATGGCTCATGGGATGGAGGAACAAGCTTCAGTGGGGTTTAAAAGTAAAGGCTATGCAGTACTTGGGATTCAATTTAATGCAATCGCGACTCAATGATGCACGAATAAGATAGAGGCAATAGGTACTATATGTATGCAAGCATGTGGTAGTGCTTGCCTGGCAGCTCAGTTGAAGCGAGAGATGGATCGGGATAGAACTCCTGTGATTCCTGGTAATTCTCCTGCTGGGCGTCTATTCGAAGAAGAACCAAACAAACAAGGGCCAACATAAATAAAGTGCACAAGCATAGAAAATAAAATGCGACAAGCAAACAAGCATGCCAGGATGCATGATGCTCAATTTACATGGCATTAAAGTAGCATGGCATGGTGAGGTGTGGAATACAAGAATAAAGCATTTTATTATTTACTTAGTCCAATTTTTGTTGTCATAAACAATTCTGATTTATAAATATGGCATGATGCATGCTTCAAATTAGAACAAGGAATGCATAGATAGAACAGGCTCGTCGCGCTGATCGATTTAAACATATTATTTGTCAAATTTGGAGTTATAGAAATAAAGTTATTAATTTATTAAGAAAAAGGGCATTTTATTGTAATTTTGTTTATCTCGAAATTTTAAAGTGCTCAAACCCTATTTTGAATGTCATATTTGAATTCCTCACAATTTTTCTGATTCAAAAACATATATTATATGTATTATTTGGATTTATAATTTGAAAGTTATTTAAAATCTGATTTGAATTTGAATTTAAACAATTTCTGAAAAAGTTTAATTAAAACAGAAAATTTGCCGGTCTTTTTGCACCCAATCGAACTCAACCCCAGTCTCAGACAGATGGGGCCGACGCAACTGGGCCCAGCGGAGAACGTTGCACGGCCGTGGGCTTTTCTCACCACTGCTTTACCTAGCCACAGCGAATGGCAGGCGGGACCAGCGGCTACGGGCCCACGTGCCAGTGGGTGATCCCGCAGAGGCTGACAGGTGGGGAGTGTGCTGGAGCGCGGGTTGAGGCTACAAAAACTGGAGTGCCTTTCTGTAAATTGCACGCAGTGGCTGGCAGGTGGGGTCGCGAGGGGCGCAGGTTGAGCGGTAAAAGAAACAGGGGGTAAATGCAAAACAGGGGCCACGGTACTGTGGATCTTCTGCACTGTCTGGCGGCAGATCCGCGCGCGGCGCGGAACGGGGGACTCGAACCGAGGACCTGGGACTAGCGCTCGGCGGCGGCAACCAGTGCGGTAGGACGTGGGTGTTGACAGGAGGGAGTAACGCGGCTAGCTAACGCGGTGCGTCGCGGGGTCGTGCAGGCGCAGACACGCCCAGAGAGCGTTCGTCCGGTGGTCCGGCGAGACTAAGACGCGACTGAGAGAGAGAGGGTGTCAGCGGCGACGGTTGGCTCACCGCGGGGAGGGCGGTGGTGTCAGATCGGCTTGGGTAGCAGCAGGGAGACGACGAGGCAGACGAACGACGGCCTAGGGTTTCGTCGGGGCATCGCGGTGCTGTGGCGGAAGTGGGGTTCCTCCTCCTCGCTGGAGGGTACGAGGCGGAGCAGAGGGTCCTCCTTGGACACCTCGACCACCTCCACGTCAACCACGATCGCCGGAACGAGGTAGCGGCAGTGTTGCTGGCGGCTGACCGGCGAGAGGCGTTGGCGACGGTGAAGAAGAAAGAGGGGAGAGGCAGGGGCTCTGGGGTGGAACTGGCGAGGCAGAGGAGACGTGGGGCGGAGGATAAAGCGAGGGAGAGGGAGGAGGTGCCGTGTGGGAGCGGGCAGAGATAAAGTGGCTTTGGCCACTTTCCTCCTCCTCCTCGATCACGTGCTCGATGTGAGCAACCAGGGCAGGGGCATGTAGGGCCTGGCAGGTGGGACAGCAGAGAGGAGCTCGGGGTGGGGCTAGCTCGGCAGAGAGAGAGAAAGAGAGAGGAGAGGGGGGGCTCGGCGAGCTAGGGTTAGCTTAGAGAGGGGCTCGGGTTAGCTAGGTAGAGGGCTCGGTTAGGGTTTTGTTAGGGTTGAGGTAGGAGGGTAGCTGAGGTGGGGCCAGCATGGTAGAGAGAGAGAGAAAGAGAGAGAGGTGAGGTGAGGGTTAGGGTTTAGCTTAGAACTAGGGTTAGAGGGAATAGAGAGAAAACTAGGTTAGGGTTTAATTAGGTGTTTAGGTTTTAAAACATATTTATAAGATCAAACCAAGATGAAAGGTGAGGCTTTGATTTAGCATGAGATGAGGTGGAGGTGAACCCAAGAAAAGAGAGAGAAGGAGGTTTATGGAAAAGGTCTCATTTGCATCATGCATGGAGGAAAAAGAAATGGTGTTGATAAGAACATGGGGATGGTGGAGATGGATGGAGATGATCCCACAAAGAAAAGAACCACTAAAACCAAGAGAAAACAAATGGGCTAAAGGTGGTGGTACTCTTACATGGCCCATGCAAAATAATAAATGCCATGTTTTATTTTGTGAAAACAATAATAATAATATGGCATTATTCTTATGCATTCCCAAGAAGTGGAATAAAGGCCAAGCAAAAGAAATTATAGATTTAGATCCATCCCATCCCACATGAGCTAGAATAATACCAAAATAAAATGAAAGCCCATGGGTAAGTAGAATGGTGGAATAATAAGGTGGTGACAAAGAAAGGTGGTGGAGTGGAATAAGAGATATGCCCCCAACATCAACTTGGACATTAAACAATATATCAATAACCAAATACAATATCAAGAGGAAAATACAATTAATAATGCATATGAGAGAAGAACCCAAGAAAGAGGGTTTTATATGATGCTCAAATGCAAGGTTGCATGATGACATGAGCATGATATAATTATGATGTAACAATTATATATAGAAAATAGCCATTATATTATTAGACCAAGTAGCATTACCATGTTAGACAATTGGGATGCTACAATATTTATGGATTATAACAACAATTGAAACATTTTGTATCGGATGCTTTGAAAGATAAAGAGTTGAGGAATATATCAACCTTGATTGATATTTGTCGATGCCTTGTGGAGATGGGAAGACATAATATCTACAATTTAATTGATAGGTTACTTCGTTTGCTCATTACTCTTCCAGTTTCTACGGCGAGTGCTGAACGGACATTCTCTAGTATGAAGATTATTAAAACACAGTTGCGCAATAAGATGGAGGATGATAATCTTGCCAATAACATGTTGGTTCACATTGAGGGTGATATTCTAGGAATACACGTACTCCCTCCGACCCAAATTAATTGACTTGGATTTGCCTACTTTTGGATGTATCTAGCACTAAAACATGTCTAGATACTTCCGAATCTAGACAAATCGAAGTCAATTAATTTGGATCGAAAGGAGTACGATGATGTCATTTCAGATTTTAAAAGCATCAAGGATCGGGCTGCTGACTTGTAGTATGTATCTCTGTGTCTATTTTTAGGTTCTTTTGTTGTGTGTCTGTGTAGTAATATTATATAAATGTATGTTTCTCCTGATTTTGTAACCAACAGGAACAAAAGCATTTGATCAATGAATTGTCTAGTGAAATGGTGTGTTTTGGAACAAATTTTTTTTGTTTCTTTTAGCTTGCCCCGTCCATGATTTTTTTTCAAGCTCCACCACTGGGTATCAGCTAGGTGTGGCCTGCTCGTAGTGACAGCTGCCTAGTACGTACTGTACGTCGGTAAGTGCACTCGCCGGCGGGGGTGGCTGTGAAATCCTCCACTAAATAAATGTGTGGAAGCATGCCCGCAATATTCGCAGGGTGGTTTCCTCACTTATATCTACTCCCTCCGTCTTAAAATAAGTGACTTGAGTTTGTCTAGATTCGCGTTCCTAGATTCACATGTATCGATATACTAAAACGTGTTTAGATACATTTGAATCTACACAAACACACGTCACTTATTTTAGGACAGAGGGAGTATATAGTTTCACTGCAGTTTTCAGATTTCCAATGGGTTCCTGATCACTTCCTCATGGTACTTCAATTCTTGCGTAGCTTGTGTACGGTGATATTTCTTTTGTAACCTGTTAAAAATTTGATGATCTTTATTATTTCACTAATTATTGTTGGTATTTCAGAATTCTTAGCAGAAGTAGATGTCCTTTTGTCCGAATTGTCAAATCATAGAATTGGAAGTAGCTCACTAACTCTAGTTACTCCAAAACCGTAGCTCGGGTGCATCGCTTGGTTTTCTTCCGACAAAAGAAGCCACACGGCCCCAATTTGATAAAAGTTTGTCTCACACAAGCCCATACCAGGGATCCGCTCAAAGAGAAGGCACATACAAGGGCTCCAACAGCCGAGCACAATAACCAGCTTCTTTATTAAAAAAAACAGCTTCTTTTCCATGTGACTCCAGATGAAAGGGTCGGGCTCCACTATTCAAGATAATAAAACATAATACTGCCTCCGATTTAAATTAATGGCTTCAGATTTATCTAGATTTGGATATATCTAAACATATTTTAGTGCTAGATTCACCCTAATCTACACAAATCTAAGTTCATTTATTTGGATCGATGGAGTAGCAAAAGTTTAAAGGTTAAACTCCATCCACCCCACACAGGAACAACAAAACTCAAACTTTCGATCTTCAACACATCCATGGGGAGAGAACAAACTCAACAACCCCTTGCTGCAAAAGCCAAAAGCATCTTGATCTTTTTGTTTCTTTTCTCTCTTGAGATAGGTTTCGCTTCTCTGGTGCAACATTAGTTTTTTCTCCTCTTCGTCAGTATCATCTATTTGCACCCGGGATCTAGAAGGAACCCTAGCAAAGGCAAGGTTGTGGTCATAGTTGCAACATCTTCTAGAGCATTTCTTTGCAGCGTGCCATCGCAATCGCAGAAAATTTCTTGTTCATCAACACCATGGAGACATGCACAATAATTGATAAATGCAGGGTTACGTGGTTGGGAAACAAAAAATCGCCCCACACGAACCACCAAGATCTACTAAGAGAGATTGCAAATACTAGATTGGATCTAGATGTCTTCACCGATGTTATAGAAGAACAGAGCTTGGTGAAGATTCTCCATGAAGAACATGTTGGTTGCCGCGGTGAGATGTAACCCTCCTAGTCACGAGGATTTCTCCATCTCATGCGAGGATCAAAAATATGATCCATCCGCCTGTATCCACACACATGGTCCTTCAATCCATCATTATTCCACCGTCCAAGGCAACGCTTAGATGGTGAGAGTAGTGCACCCTTTCAGCGTCTATATGGAGAACTTCGCAAGGGAGATAGAGGGGCTTTGCCAACTTGGAGAGAATTTTATGTCCTATGAGGGTATCCCCTCACGGGTTTATATAGGAGGAGTAGGACATCAACTTGGAGGAGAGGCTCCTGTAGGGGCAGTCGACACCCTCTATAGGGGAAACCCTAATACTTGTAGGAAAAAGCTTATTGGTTACGTTCGGAACAAGGGGTTAGTAGCGTTCAACCTACACAACGCTAATCTCACTTCACTGGTAATTGCTATTGGTGGCGTGTGGCTATAATGCCAAAAGTAAAAATTGGTACTAGTGGCATTCCAGTAAAGTCTCACCACTAGCATGCTCCCCAAATGCCACCATTGAAATATACATGTGCAAGGTTCAGTGTATATCAAATGCCGCTAGTATGAATTCGAAAATTAAAAAAAACTGGTTTTACATTATTGAATTTCACAACAATTGCATATCAGGAACTGGATATTCTTATATGGTAGCAGACAAAATAAAGTAACATCATCTAGAAGTTATTATTACTGCATTTAACTAGCTAGAGAGATAACATGCATGCATAGTAGTAGTTAGCTAGCTACTCCTCGGCATATTCATGGTCATAGTACCCATCCTCGTCCTGTGACTAGTTGGGGTCAATGCCATCAAAGTAAATAATGTGATGCACATACTTGAGGGTGAAGATGATGATGTCCCTGATGTTCATCTGGTAGCGATTGAGAAACTGTGTCTAGGTACCACTAAAATACGTGACGGTTGGCTGGTTGGTTACTTGAACCGTGAAGTTGGTTTTGAGCTTTTTGTGTGACTCAATGATGACTTCAAACGTTCCATAGCTTGCTATCTTCTAAAGACCTGCTCCAAGAAGCCATGTCTTGACTTGCACAGGATGTTCTAAATAAGATCATTAAAAAAACAACCATTATTTTAAACCGTTATAGCACATATAGTATGAACAAGGTAGATTTAATATACATATAGTTCAAAGACCATGTGGTTCTAGTTTCAAAGTTCTAAGAGAGCACTATGTAAAACTTCTTGTTTATACACAAGGTGTAACCGCACATGACGCACGACGGATCCATATGCTGCATATATAACCATATTAACTTAGCATCATGTTGCATAAACATTAAACATTCTAAAGTATATCAAAATATATAAGTAGCACATTAATTAAAAATATTAAGCATTTTAAAGTCTAGCAAGATACATGACGGTAAGTACTATGATCAACTGCATAAGAAACATCCTAAGGCTGTACTCTGAGTTGGTGAAACCGTCGAAGCTGCTGGAGTCAAAGTCAAAGTCCAGCCAGTCCAAAGACGACGTCAGCTCAGTGGTAAAGTCGTCTGGGTTGAACCCGTAGTATGGGGGCTAGTGGCGCTGGGTGGAGGGGGCCATGCTGTCGGTCCTAGAGGGGCCAGCCTCCTGATGCGCGGTGGAGGACCCCGTGCTAAAGACTTGGCTCGCGGTGGAGGAGCCCATGCCGAAGACATAGAATTTATATGCAACCATCCCAGGATTGTCAAGAAACAACATAAAGGCGGGGTATGAGTCCGCCTGCTTGTGCTCCCTCTGTTGCCTCTGCATCAGCTACCCTCGCCGCCTGACGGTGCTCCATCTCCTACACCATCGTGCAAAACCTCATACTCGAGGGCCCATTGATATGTGCCCTCGCTCGATCCTACTCAAAGTTCAGCTAGGCGTATGGCCCAAAGTGCAGAACCGTCACGCAGTCGTATGCGCGCGGCCATCTGAGGGTTCCTCCATGTACCAAGATTGTACCTAGTACAATCAATGTTGATATGAGCCCCCCACGTCGAGGTCTTCGTGTGTTTCCTATGAACTCCACAGAACTTCGGCTCTGACATAAAACTAGCTAATTAATAAGATTTAATACAAGTGTTAACTATATGATGTGTAACAATTAATACAAGTGTTAACTATATGAATATGTAACAATTAATACAAGTGTCAACCAACCATACGGACATGTAAAATTTAATACAACTTTTATCTACTAATTTGTCTAAACATCTCTATCTAAATATATTATCTAACATTTTCTATCTAAATCTCTATTTAAAATATAAGATAGTAGAATATCTATCTAGAATTTGAGCCTAAGTTTGAGCATAATTTCAAAAATCTCTATCTAAAAACACTATCTAAAAATATCTAGCTAGAAATTGAGTCTAAATGTACAAAATCTCTAGCTAGAAATTGAGCCTAAATGTACAAAATCTCTATCTAGAAACACTATCTAAAAATATCTATCTAAAATTTGAGCCTAAATTTCTAAAATCTATATCTAAAAACACTCTCTAAAAATCTCTATCTAAAATTGAGCCTAAGTTTCTAAAATATCTATCTAAAACCACTATCTAAAAATCTCTATCTAGAATTTAAGCCTAGGTTTCTAAAATCTCTATCGAAAACACTATCTAAAAATCTCTATCTAGAATATGAGCCTAAAATTTCTAAATTTCAACTAAAAAAGAAGGCGTGGCGGGTGGCTCACCGAGGATGTGGACAGTACGGGTGTGGCTGCCGGAGGCTCGAGTACAGGGCGGTTGTGGTGGCCGGTGGCTCGGGGACGGGGAATTTTCTGCGACGGAGGCTTCTCGAGTGAACGTGGTGGCTGGCGGATCAACCGGTGTGGGTAGGGTAGGGTGAGAGAGAAGGGAGGGACAGGGCGTTGGATGCGGGGCATGCGGCGGCAGATGTGCACGATCGCTGGTGGGGAGAGGAGAGGGAGAGCGCCAGATCCGGGCCGGCGGCGACGACGAACGCGGTGAGTGGAGAGAGGGGGAGAGACGTGTGTGAGACACATGTGTGGGTATCAGCAGGATAATTTTAGCCGTGGCGTTCGAACTTATCAACACCACCACTAGAGTATCTATCAATGACGTTCATCATTTTATACAAACGCCACCACTACGTTTGCCCTGGATGGACCTATAGGACCCATTTTTGGGTGGCGTTTAACAATAGGGTTTAGTGGTGGCGTTCGCGATTATACGGACACCATTAGTATTTTGCCAGGCAGTGGTGACGCGTATTTATTTTTGGACACCACTAGCAAAATGACTGTTATAAGGGTTTTTCTACTAGTGTAGGATTGCCCCAACTCTTGGCCTCCAAGGCTAGGTTGGATGCAGCCCTAGGGGCCCTGGGAGCCATGGCGCATGCCCAAGTTGGCTGCCCAATGTTCGGGTACTTTCCGAAAATAAGTTCCTTAATTTATTCTTTCCAAAACCTTTTTAAGGAAAGTCTCCGATTACTCCATGATTTCAAATAAAACCTAATACACCAAATGTATATAAACCTATATAATTCCTTGCACCATTTCGTAAATCTTTGACATAATTACAATTTTGGAACTATTGCCCCCTATCTTGAAAACACTTCTATCGACTCCGGAACTACTTCCGAATATAAGTTATGTCGCCATAACAATTCTGATATTTTCACCGATACTATTCTGATGTCTCCAAAACTATTTCAATGTCTCTAGACCTTATTCCGGATGACACTCTCAACCAAATACCAAAAATAAACTTCTCACAACTGAGTGAATGACTTTAAACGTGTGACCCAGTGGGTTCGTAATACAGGGACATGACTCTAAAACCCTTCAGAATCAATAACCTACATAGGGACCATGGACGCCCATGATAGCTTCCATGTATTACACAAATAACACCGAGTGAACCCATTCTTTATACGAAGTGCTAATACTTTTCTTTGCGATACAAAATGACAACCTGAGGTGAGACTTCGGAATACTCATGATTTAACAACTTGATCACTATACCCGCCATTCTCGTTCTAGTTTCATTCTCTTTACTTATTTGTGTATTCCGGTGTACTCATGATCATTATCACAAAGTGTTTGGGCAGACACAAAGATGACATCGTAATACTGAGAGGGTCTGGAGGTTAGTAGCATTCATATGGATCCGGTGTGACCAATGACTCTGGCAGGGCACCAGTCTAGAACCTCAATCGCCTCTGGCTTGTGCTCTTCGAAAGTATGGACATCAGCGCTTGTGAACTTTTTGCCGGCAAATTGTTTCCTTTGTTGAGAGATTTTCTCCATTGTGCAAAACAAATTTTCTTCATGGCTCATAGGTTGGCCACTGCTATTTCAGCATTTGCACAAGCTTTTCTATTTCAAAATTCTATGTGCACAACGTTGTTTTATGATGCTCATGATTCTTAAATCAAGTTATTATTGTTTTCAATAATTAGTATGGTGTTAGTAGACTTTCTCCTTATAGAGAGGCAATATAACAATTCTCTTAGCAATGATAATGCTGACGTGTGCTTTCTACCAAATTAGAACTGCTGATATAAGCAGATGTTTCAATGTCAAGGCTCATCATCAAACTAGAATAGATTTCAAACTTAAATCTTCTTCTCCTCTACTAGTTCTTAGACTTTTAATGAATTAAGGCAAATATGATTTCGTAAAGATCAGGCTTTAAAGGTTTCATTGTCAATAACGGCGCTGCACAATGCCGAAAGGTTTGTCACCACAACACATTTCGATTTTTTCTTACTATGCTACCAGTGCTAGTCACTCACCACAGTTATGAGTTTGAAATGACAGACGCATGATATATACATCAAGTGGCTGTCGCAGCAGAGCTATGTCAATGGGGCCTCTAGATGTGAAACCACTGGTATCGTGTTTGAGTCACAAATTTGAAACACACGGCTGAAATACAGAACACATAACCAACAAATACGCTGGAGTTGCACGCATCACGAAACATACAAATGGCAGACTGAACGAGACCAAATGAGCCCGAGATCAGTTTTGCATTTCTGCACAAGCAATGCATTGTGAACTTATATAACACATATACACAATTAAAGTAATCTTACTGTTTTCAGCTAGTGACAAGTCAGGTGGCATGTATACATTACAAGGTACTATGCTAATCAACTTGGAACTTAATGAGGTAGCTGTATGATTATGAACCATGTGCTAGGCCGAACAAATTTATTAGCCTCGCGTTGATCCGTCAAAGGCGTGTGTTGAGCGTCTCGCGGGTCGGGGCTACTAAAACCCCGCCTCCAGCACTCCACACTGTCCGTCACTGTGCGCCCTGCTCGTCGCTAGAGAAGACGTAGCCGGAGAACAGCTTCGCAGGCCGCTCGTAGCAATTTTTCCGGTCGCTCATATACACCTCACCGTATTGAATTGAAGCCTGAACTGATGAAAAGAGTTAGACTATATATTTATATTATTAACACTACTCCCTCACATCTACGCTATTTTAGTTCTTAGTGTGGGTTTCGTGGCTGTACATGCGGTACAGACGCGCCATATGGGGATATCCCCCCGTACGAGTGCTCTTTAAATGAGCAGTACCTTTCGACGAAAAAGTGAAATTTTTGGAGAAGTGGTTGTGGTCGTGGTATGGGCGCACCGTACGGGCATACCTCGCCGTACAGATGTTCGTTAAAGCGTCTACATCCATGGTTGATTTCTTCATTTTTGAGATGGAGGTCGGACGGGTGAGCCTCATCGTACCGGTGTTCGTTAAACCCCCAGTCTTCGTGTCTTGGTTCTGTTTTCCATGAATTTTTTTCCATTGTCCTATATTTTCAATAAAGGTTCCAAAATGATAGTTATATTCAGAGTTGCATCAATACATAAATTGGCCATATATTCATGAATGTTTTGGAGCAAGTTTACCTTGTCTTCTCCTCTCCTCTTCGGATCTTTGAACACTCTTTGTTTTACTAAGAATAAAAACAAAACAAAAACTTACAAGACTTTTATTTCACATGCCCATGAAGCGCTTTTAGTTTTGATCATTTAATGATCTCGATGGTGATCATTTAAACTTTAGAAGTGAAACTCCCACTCCAAAATAGTTGGTCTTCAATGTGATGATCCATCCTCAAGTTTCTTGGTCTTCCTTTTTCTAGAGAAATGAACAACAAAGGGTTCTCGTGAGGGTAATTCAAACTTCATGTTCCCTTCATAAAGATTAATCAATGTCTTTAATAGTTCTTAAAAGTGGCCTACCAAGTATTATAGGAGATACCGGATTTTAGGGTATATCAACTATGACAAAATCAGTAAGTGTTGGATCTGACAGTCGGTTTTACAGCGCAAATAATATTTTCTTTGATGCCTACAGCTTGTTTATAAGTTGAGTCTGCTAAATGCAGCTTAAGTTCAGTCAATGTTTAGTGTATCAAATAAACTTTTAGAAATTGTAGAAACACTTGCACCAAGATCAGAAAGTGAAGGAATATCATTTACTCCTATATGTATCTTAATTGTTGGTTCAAATATATCATCAACTTGGGTTGTAGTTTTTCAGACCACTTTTTATATTCATTTTGTAGCTTACGTATCTTTTCAGGGACTGGATTGGTACATAGCTTCATTACCTCTCTAAATACCAAGGTTTTCCAAGGTTATCATCTTGACAAGATCATCCATAGTGTAATCCGAGGATGGAGCATTTCTATAGTCTAGCTCTTTAGGTTCTTCATTATCAACCCTCATCATCTTGAGATCTTCAACCAGATTTGGCTCGGGCTTGCCAGCGAATCTTGCAAGTATGAGAGTTTGACTCTCGGTTATCTTGTCCAATTGTGCATCAACGGTCTTGGTTTTTTCTATAGATCCTGCACATCATTCTTAATACCAACTGCATGATTAGATAGTTTACCAATAATATTACATGGTTCTCCATTATCTTTGTAAGGAGATTGTTTTGTTTCGCTTGAGTTTGCTTAAAAGTTTTAAAAGAATTCTCAAGTGCCGAGAGATTAACATGATTTGATCCATTGTTACTAGTATTATTATTCATTGGAGCACCTGTATGACTAGTGTATGATTTTTGAAAGTTGGAACCATAATTTTGGTTCCTCCATACAAGATTATAAGGATTGCGAGAAATGAAGTCTACTTCTTCAATTTTATTTTCAGTAATAATAGTATGTTGGGTTTCTTCCTTACCTTTAATTATTTCTATGAGCTCATTTACCTTTGTAGTGAGATCTTCATTTCTCTCTTCATTAATATAATTTACCTTCTTGTTTGTAGCTCTTTTCACATGCCATTGAGTATGGTTATTTTACATATTATTAAGAAGTTATGTGGCAACTTTAACTTGCTTGCCTATAAATGTGCCTCTAGCTGCAGTGTTAAGCATAGATTTAGACATAGGATTCAAAGCATTATAAAATAAGTGGAGAATTGACCACTCTTCCATCCCATGGTTGGGACAATTTCTTACGGACTCTTTCATCCTTTCCCACGCAAGCGCTAGTGGCTCACGGTCATCTTGTCTAAAACCTATAATGTAAGATCAAAGTTGCATAGTTTTAGTAGGAGGGAAAAACTTAGTCATAAGCAATGAAGTGTATTCCTCCCATGAAGTAATAGTTCCTTTGGGCAATACTAGCGACCAATCTTTTGCCTTTCCCCTTAGTGAGAAAGGAGATAAATGTGGCTTGACCGCATCATGTCGCATATTTCAGTAAAAGTGTTCAAGTGCATACTTACATTCTCAACAACTGATCCTCCAAACTAGTTATGTTTTTAATATCATAATTTTCCTCTAGTACATCGGGCTGAGTAATAGGTGCATCAAATAATCATCATTGGGAGTAGCATACTCCCAAGCTATTGGGATATGTCCTAGAGGCAATCATGTATGATGTTATTCCCCATGTATTCAGAAAGTTGTTATATTGTCCTTGTATGAACTTCTGATATGTGTCATTAAATATGTGATTCGGTTGTGGATCCTTGGTCATCGAGGTTGTGCTAGACACACAACTTAGAATAATGTAAAAGTTGGCTGATGACTCGGTTCCACTTGTCATGGGTATTGTGATGCTATTCCGACTCACACGGATTCAGCTAAAGAGTTTACGAGTCAGATTGACCCATATTGAGATACAACAAACAAGTCGTTATTTGTATGTCTCAATCAATATAACCCTTAGACCTGAGGTTATTGCACAATCCGAGTTGTGGATCACTGACTTAGATTATGTCAAACGTTGTTCCTTCAAAGGGTAGTTATAAAGGAAGAGTTCGGATTGGCTGAGAATCAAGCTGCGTGATATGGATAACCAAGATGGGATTTTCCCCTCCGACTGGAGAGATATTCTCTGGGACCTCTCAGATGATATTATTCACAAAGCGTGGCCATGCACGACTCGGTTAAATGTTAACCAAGGCGTCCGACTAAGAGTTAGTCGGATGAATTACTTATCCCGGATCGAGAAGAGAGTTGGGCTATTTGAAGGATGACGATTATTCGCCTATAGCTTGATAAGTTGTATTGTGAGGCAAAAGAGACTCGAACGCATGTTGCATTGGAAGGTATGTTTGTTGGAGATATGCCCAAGAGGCAATAATAAAAGTGGTTATTATTATATCTTTGTGTTTATGACAATTGTTTACATCCCATGCTATAATTGTATTATAAGGAAACACTAATACATGTGTGTTTTGTAAACGTAAAAGAGTCCCTAGTAAGCCTCTTGTTGAACTATCTTGTTGATTAATAGATGATCATGGTTTCCTGGTCATGGACATTGGATGCCATTAATAACAAGGTTATATCATTAGGAGAATGATGTGATGGACACACACCCGTAGTAAGTGTAGCATAAGGTCAAGTCATTAAGTTCATATTGCTACAAGCTTTCAAATGCATAGTAACCTAATCCTTCGACCATGAGGTTATGTTAATCACCATCACCGGATGGGTACTTTGATGGCATCAAACACCACTTCGTAACTGGGTGGCCATAAAGGTGTCATTGGGTATTCTGAAAGTATGTGTTGAAGCGCATGGACCAAGATTGGGATTTGTCCATCCATATGACGGATAGATATGCTCTGGGCCCTCTCGGTGGAATTTTATCTAGTTAGCTTGCAAGCATGTGACTAGGTCACAAGGGATGACATATCATGGAACGAGTAAAGAGTATTTGTCAGTAACGAGGTAGAACTAGGTATGGAGATACCGATGATCAAACCTCGGATAAGTAGAGTATCGCGTGACAAAGGGAATTGGTTTCGTATGTTAATGGTTCTATCGATTACGAAGTCATCGTTGAGTATGTGGGAGCCGTTATGGATCTCCAGATCCCGCTGATGGTTATTGATCGGAGAGGTGTCTCCATCATGTCTACATATTCACGAACTGTAGGGTGACACACTTAAGGTTCGATGCTGTTTAGGTAGATATGGAATATGCGCTGGAGACCGAATGTTGTTCGGAGTCCCGGATTGGATCTGAGACATCACGAGGAGATCCGGAATTGTCCGGAGAATAAGATTCATATAATGGAGATCATTTTCTAAGTTAGGAAATGTTCCGGAGTATTTATATGGGGATTCTAGAAGGTTTCGGAATGTTCCGGAAGGTTCTAGAAATTTTTTGGAGTTTACTTGAAAACCAAGAAAGGATAAAAGGATAAAGGGAAATTTAAAAGGGAAACTTGGGGGGGGGGGGAAGGACTCTCCCCCCAAGCTCCCTTGTGCGCCGGCCCTAGGGGGTGGGCCTAGGGGTGGGAACCCTAGGCCGCACCCCTCCCTCTATATATAGAGGGGTGGAGGCGCCACCCCCTTGCTCCTCCACTCTTGCCCCTAGCCGCCTCTCTCCTCCTCCTTCCTTCTGCTCAGGCTTAGGCGAAGCCCTGCAGAATCCTCTACTCCACCATCACCACCACGCCGTCGTGCTGCTGGGATTCCATGGAGAGATCTACTACCTCCGCTGCTCGCTAGAACGGGGAGAGAAAGGTCTACTTCGACTCCACATGTGTGACCGACTGCGGAAGCGCTGCCGGAACGCGGCGCCGGAAGGATCGTCCACTCGATCTTGAGATCGGCAAGTGATCGACTACATCAACCACGAGATCCAATCTCGTAACGCTTTCGGGTCTACAAGGGTTAGTACAGATCTATCTCGTTGCACATGTCTAATAGATTAGATCTTGGCTTTTATCTAGATTAGATCTGGGTTTTGTTCGTTCTTGCGGTAGAATTTTTTTGTTTTCCATGCTACGAACCCATCAATGTTGTCATGCCTCTTTGATACTTGGGACTCAGCATGTTCTGCTAAGAGTCTCTACCAACTAATCGATTATGAGTAAGACTCATATCGTGTTCGATCACCATGAGCCTATCGGGTCACACATTTAAAGGTTAGAGCAAGTTTGGGTTGCCCGAATCGGACACGGACTGAGTCAGTGAGTTGGACTCATAATGACTAATATAGGCTTTAGTGAATAGGCCACAAGTGAGTAGAGCCCACTTTCACTCTCTATATATACCGGTGCGCAGATGCCCAAGGGGCACGGTGAGGTCATTCCATGCGTTGGAAATTCTAGCTCCAATTTAGTCCAGCTGCCGTACTGGACCTAGCAGTCCATCGTCGACGCTCTTTCTCGTACGTGTGGATATCGGTAGAGATGATGTACGATCAGTACTTCGATTATCATGGATTGGATTGGATCGGATCGTGAGGACTGAATTGAATGAAGTGACGTGCTTCATCGGTAATCCACAACTGTCCGTCTAGTGGTAATCCTCGTGGCCTTTTACCTTGGCTAAGATCTTGGGCGTACTACGTAGGTTTTTTTGTTTTATCTCTACATGGCCCAACACAAGCTTCTTTTCAACCATGGATAAAGTGTTTTTTGGTTTTGGTTTGAGAGAAACAACAGTTATTGCAATAATAAGATTAACTAAATTTTTGTGTGTTTTCAAAAGGTAACAAAAAGTAAACTAAGAATAATAAATAAACTAAAACTAAACTAAAAATAACTAGAAAGGTCTCTAATAACCTCATTAGGGTTGCGAGAATTGCATCCCGGCAATGGCGCCAAAAAAGGATTGATAACTTTAATCCGGGTTATGGATTGTAGTATTATTTTTCTCTAGTAGATCTAGATTTATCGAATCCCTGGGAAGCCATCGCTTGGTGTAAGATTACTTTAAAGAAAACCCTGCAAACTCATAGTATTTTTGCTTATCAGACCAAAATGTTAACGTTTTGTGGTTTTGTATCAATAGATGGAGATAGGCCAGGTCTACGGTTTCACCTCCAGTTGTGCACATACGTTAGGATAAAGATAAACTTAATCATTCCATTCATGTATTGTGATCTACATTGATAAATATTATGGACGGTGTATCCGTAACTACTATACTAATTGTCAGCAACACTTACTATAGACTTTTGTCCAACCACTACACCACAATCACGCGGGGTTGTGCAGTTATTAAGCAAAACATACCAAAACATTAGATCCATAATGTTACTGTTACTCCCAAATGGATCTCAAATAATTACTGTAC
Source organism: Avena eriantha (assembly GCA_910589775.1). Taxonomy (NCBI): domain Eukaryota; kingdom Viridiplantae; phylum Streptophyta; class Magnoliopsida; order Poales; family Poaceae; genus Avena; species Avena eriantha. Next base: position 428,960,655 of record OU342746.1, read on the forward strand.
TCCTCTTGCTATCATTGGATTTCACGCGTAGAAGATGATCACCATTCATCTCACCTTAATATCTGGATTGATCCTCGGGATCTTGGGGTACATGACAAGTCTTTAGATCGAGACAAAAGACGAGAATACAAAAGGATATATCTAATATTAAATCACAACACAATATCTAATGGTGTTAGAAACTGCACATATTTGCTGCAAGACTATGCCTCAGCCCCTAGCACGTGAGGACTACTCACACATGGTTATATCAACAATCAAAAACAATGTATTGAAAACTCTCAAGAGAATGATAACAAATATTCTCAAAATGTCACCAATCGTGATGAGATCGAGATTACAAATAGATGACTATGGCTATGGAGGATAGAGAGGAGTTGTGGCTATGGTGGTTAAGATGGGATCTCCTCTCCTCAGATGCAAATGGCATTAGGTGTGTTCTGCAGATAGCGTTCTTGTTTTTGCAAGCAGAGCTAAATGATCCATTAGTATTTAGCTTGTGCCATTCGAGAGGCGGTTCCATCCATGGATTAGGCCTAGCACCTTCATCACCTTACATTTACGAAAATAGGCATTTTACAGGACGGAATTCCCTTTGACAATGTCCTCACCGGGGTGGTGTCTGATTTGGATCAAAGATTGCACATAACTGAGCAAAAATTGGCTAGAAGATTCTGTGGGCGGCGGTTGTTTATCATGCACAACCTCATTATAGACATGATTTAAAGTAATACATGGTATCTCTTCCTAGTTCTTACCCTTGTACTACATGAAGCAGGCTTTCGTCCCGCTTTAAAGTAATACATGGTCGAGCTGATATAAGGTGACGAGGAGAATCTCTTACAAAGCAGATAAAAAATAAACAAAAAAGTGAAGGAGATATGCCCTAGAGGCAAATAATAAAGGGTGTTTATTATCATATCTCATTAATTCATAATAATTTTATACCATGATATAACTGTATTAAGCGAAAACATTGATATATGTGTGATGTAAAACAACCAGAGTCCCTAGTAGCCTCTAGTTATACTAGTCCATTGGACAGCTCATGATCAAGGTTTCCTGATCATGGTGCATTTATGCCGACTGACAGTGGAATCACATCATTGGTGAATGATGTGGTGGACATTACCCTAATTTACATGTATTGCAACACGATTAAGTCACATTTTCATCATTGCAATATTAGAAGCGTAGTATCCTTCTCCTTTGACCATGTGAGCATATTAATCACTATCTTCCGAGACTGCTTTAACTACATCAGACGTCATGACCGTAACTGGGTGACCATAAAGATGTATGTTAGGTATTCCAGAGGAATAGTTGAGGCATATGCATAGATATCGCGATTTTTTCACCAGAGTGACAGGAAGATACACTAGGTCTACTCTATGAGATTAGATTCATAAATTTTGCGCAATATGTGACTAGGTCACGAGGATGGCATATCATGGAATGACTAAAACTGTATTTGTCGGAAACTAGATTGAACAAGGTATTGGATACCAATGATCAGATCTCGAAAAATTCATGTATCAAAGTAACAAAGGGAATTGGACTCAACGTTTAAGGTTCAAACGACAACAGTCTCATTATGGGCATCCCGGTCTCGCTAATGATCATTGATTCGAGAGAGATCTTGATACGTCCATTTTCCATCACTATTCTATATCATAATTTACTGTAATTCATTGATATATTTCATATTAAGAGATGATACTTATGTAATTTCACTTGTTTTTGCATGGTTGATGACTTTTGGAGCATGGACCGCTGCAGTCAGGATTCTGCTGGAAAAGGGGCTGTTTGGAGGAGAAATTCACGAAGATCAGAAAATCTTGAGAAATACATGGAAAATCCTATTTTTCCAAAAGAAGAAGATTGCCAGAAGGGGAAGTGGAGATGGGCCATAGGGGGCCCACACCACCCCCTGGCACGGGCCAGCCTACGCCGCGCCACCAGGTGGTGTGGCCGTCCTGGTCCACCTCTGGCTCTCCCCTCTAGCGTATATAATCCTCCCGAAACCCTAATACTCAGGGAGCGCAACAAAAAGATTATGCCGCCTCTATAGGGCGGAAAACATCGAGAGAGAAAGATCTCTCCGGCAGACATAATTCTGCCGGGGGAATTCCTTCCCAGAGAGGGGAGATCATCGCCATCAACACCACCATCAATCTGGACTTCATCGGGATCATCATCATCATCACCATCATCATCTCCATCAGCACCATCATCACCATCTCCATACCGCTGTAACATTTGAGTTGAATCTTGCATAGTTCTTAGGGCAAACTTTCCCGGTGTTGATTACTCCTTGTAGTTGATGCTATTGAGTGGAACCATATAATTATTGTTTATGTTCAGATTGGTATACATCATTATTCCATCTCTGATCTTGATCCATATGATGTCTTGTGAGTAGTTCGTTTAGTTCTTGAGGACATGGGAGAAGTCATGTTGTTAGTAGTGGAATTGTGTTGAGAAAGGTTCAATGGTTTGTTAATTAAGTTGTGGTGTACTTCTTCTAGTGGTGTCATGTGAACGTCGACTACATGACACTTCACCTATATGGGCCTAGGGGAATGCATTGTGTATTTGGCTACTAATCGTAGGGGTTGCCGGAGTGACAGAAACTTGAACCCCCATTAGGAAACCATTGCACAAGGGACGTAAGGGTCTTAGAGTTTAAAGTTGTGGTTAGGTTTTTACCTTAATTACTTTCTTGTACTTACGGATGTTTGCAAGGGGTATAATTGTTGGAATTTTTCCAAATAAAGGCCCAGCCCATTTATATTATTCAACAATTCCTGAAATCCTAGAGGCCCACTTGGCCCATTCATGCAAGGCAAAGAGGTGGGACAAGAGTTTAGTCCCACATTGCTAGTTGAGTGGAAGTTGGACTAGCTTATAAGGAGAGCTCTTCCACCACTTCTACGAGCTTGAGAAGAGAAGACATATACACATGCACTCCTCCTCCTCCGCCGCCCGCCTCGCCACGCCTCGTCTCGTCACGACGCGTGCGCGCGCCGTGGGTTGCGGGAATGCCTCGAGCCGAGAGCTTCTCTTTATTTTTGCCACGCATAAATGGATAATAATTTGAACAGTCTGCGTGAGTGTATTTTTAATACGCACGAACTCAGTGGAGATTTAATTCGAGCTTAGTGGAGGCTGTTCGGCTTCGTTCGATGCCTGTTCGTTTCCTCTCCCGACGCCAACTGTTCGCCTGCCTACCCGTGCCTATAAGACTGAGAGGTCGCTCCTCTCCTCAGACACACCAACGCACACACCCTGCGCCTCCAGTTTCAGAGCATTGCGATGCTTAGATCTTCCCCATACCGTCTTGCGGCGTGCACCGTGAGCTGGGACAGTAGGCCTCCGAGACCCCCGCTGCTTCGAGTCCTGTACGGGAGAAGGGCGATAAGGTTTTTGGGGAGCGCTACCAGCGCGACTACTGGCTTCATCATGGACTCCTTCACGGATAGCGACTGCAGCGACGTCTTCCCCAACGATGACTTCTTCCCCGACGTCAACAACCTTTTCCTCGACAACATGGCTGACGACAGTGCCAATGCTAACGGGAACATCGGCGGTTCCTCTACCGTGATGTATATCATCTTTTGGTCATTTTCTATTATTCTGCCTATGCTTTATCTGCCTTTTATTTTGGTTAAATCTCTTGGAAAATTGCTCTATTTCTCAACAATAATCACAAGTATTTATTAGTCCTAGGAAGGTCGGTACATTAGCACATGTTCACCCACACAACACTTAGCAAGCCAAAGAAGATTAATCAACTATATGAAGCGAAAGCACTTGACAGTCTTCCCATGTGTCCTCGAGAACGTTTGATCATCTTAAGTAATACAACCAGCTTGTCCTTTGCTACATAAAGGATTAGGCCACTTGCTGCATTTATTCTTATTGTATTTTATTTACTCATTTACTTGCATTATCAAAAACCCCTAAAAATCCGTTTGCTAAGCACTTACAGAGAATTCCTGATCCATACCACTAGCCAGCATCTTCTGCTCCTCGTTGGGTTCGACAGTCTTACTTATCGAAAATACTGCGATACACCCCTATACTTGTGGGTCATCAAGACTATTTTCAGGCGCCGTTGTCGGGGAGTGAAGCGTTATTGGAGACTGGAACTGGTAAAGGAAACTTCTACTGTGAGTATTGTTTACTTCTGTTAGTTGCTTTATTTTCGTTATGGATAATTCGCTGAGTTTCTTATTTGGTAATGCTACTACCACTGCTAAGGTAGTAGATGAACCACCGCCTGCTGAGAATGATGCTTTTAAAATACCTACAAGAATTATTGATCGTGTTATGGATAACTACTATGTTGGGGGTGGAACTGTCCATCCTGGTGATCATTTTCTCTTTATACACGAATTATGCGGGTTGTTCAAGTGTGTAGGTATTACTATAGATCAAGTTAAGAAGAAGTTATTCTTATTATCGCTGAAAGGAAGAGCTGAGGAATGGTATAAGCTGTTGAAGAATGGTCAAGCTCTTGAATGGGAGGAAATAGTACCTCTCTTTTATTCAAAGTTTTATCCTCCTAGTGATATTCATAAAGATCGGAATAAAATATGCAACTTTTGGCCTCTTGATGGAGAGAGTACATCTCAAGCTTGGGGGAGATTGAAGTTACTTATGCTGAAATGTCCCATTCATGAGCTCCCCAACAATATTATTATCAATAACTTTTATGCAAGGCTCCCTCTACATGACAAGGATTTATTGGATGCTTCTTGTGCTGGATCATTCACTCGCATGGAAGAAGAAGCTAAATGGGATCTTCTGGACCGTATTCAAGACAATGCTGAAGCATGGGAGAATGACAAAGGAAGAAAGTCATGTATAAATTATGATTATGAATGCATTGAATCTTTTACGGGAACTGATGACTTTCAAAATATTAATAATGCTTATGGTCTTGATTTACAAGTTATTACAAATTGTTTTCATGCTTTTCCTTCTTATATTGAAATCCCAAAAAAGGGATGGAGCAAGTACCATGCACCTTATAAAGATATTGTTGACTGTGTTCCTGTTGGGAGTACTGAATTTTGCACTTTTGATCATATCCTACCTGAACTTTATGTCGAGAAAATACCCTTCTTGGATAAGGTAAAGGATCATCCTATGATAACTAGTGTAATCACTAAAAGCGCAAACAGAACTGTAAAACCTGATGAACAAATAAACATTGAACCTGTTGTAGCAATTGTGAAAGACCTTGTCACTAAAAGTGTAGAAGATGGACACATAGTCTTTTGTGAAGATGCTTCTAATATTGTCTCACATCCTAATAAAACTTAAAAGGCTAGTGTCCCTGTGCTTTCCGTTAGAATTGGTGATCATTGCTATTATGGTTTATGTGATATTGGTGCAAGTTCCAGTGCTGTTCCTTATGAGCTTTACAGAGAAATTATGCATGAAATCAGTCCCTGTGAACTGGAAGAGATTGATGTGGTTATTCACCTTGCTAATAGAGAGACCATCTCTCCAATTGGTATTATACGGGATGTGGAAGTTCTTTGTGGTAAGATTAAGTATCCTGCTGATTTTCTAGTACTTGGTTCAGCTGCTAGTAAAACTTATCCTATCATTTTTGGTAGACCTTTCTTGAGTACTTGTGGAGCTATTATAGATTGCAAAAGGGAGAAAATCTTGACTAAGTTTGATGGGGAATCTTATGAGTTTAATTTTTCAAAATTTACTAAAGAACCTTGTGAAGATGAAACCCATAATGAGGATTTTAGAGTTGAACAACTTGCTTCTATTTCTCTTGCTCCTAAAAATGCTTTGCAGCAATTTATGGAAGATCACGAAAGTGAAATCTTCATGGAAGAAAGGAATGAGATTGACGAGATTCTCCGTAGTCAACCTAAGATGCTTAAGCATAACTTGCCGGTAGAAGACTTGGGTACCATGTTGCCACCTAAAAAGGATCCGGTTTTCGATCTAAAACCTTTACCCAATGATCTTAAGTATGCTTACATTGATGATAATAAGATATATCCTGTTATTATTAGCTCTAAACTTTCAGGGAAGGAAGAAGAAATGTTATTGGAGGTAATGAAGAAACACCGAGGGGCTATGGGCTATACCCTTGATGATTAATAGGGATTTCTCCTACTATATGTCAACATGCTATCAAAATAGAACCAGATGCAAAGCCAGTGGTAGAGCACCAACGAAGTTTATATCCTAAGATGAAGGAAGTGGTAAGAAATGAGGTATTGAAACTCCTTGATGCTGGTATTATTTACCCTATTGCTGATAGTGAATGGGTTAGTCCTGTTCATTGTGTCCCTAAAAAGGGGGGGTATCACTGTTGTGCCTAATGATCATGATGAGCTTATTCCCCAAAGAATAGTAGTAGGATATAGGATGTGCATCGATTTCAAAAAGGTTAACAAAGTTACTAAGAAAGATCATTACCCACTTCCTTTTATTAATCAAATGTTAGAAAGGTTGTCTAAAAAGACTCAATTTTGTTTTCTTGATGGTTACTCTTGGTTTTCTCAAATTGCTGTTAAACAACAAGATCAAGAAAAAACTACTTTTACATGCCCTTATGGAACCTATGCTTATAGACGTATGTGATGACCCACAAGTATAGGGGGTGTATCGCAGTATTTTCGATAAGTAAGAGTGTCGAACCCAACGAGGAGCAGAAGGTGTTGGCTAGTGGTATGGATCAGGAATTCTCTGCAAATACTTAGCAAATGGATTTTTTGGGGCTTTTGATAAAGCAAGTAAACAAAATACGAGTAAATAAAAGATAGTAGGAATAAATGCAGCAAGTGGCCCAATCCTTTATGCAGCAAAGGACAAGCCGGTTGTATTACTTAAGATGACCAAACGTTCTCGAGGACACATGGGAAGACTCTCAAGTGCTTTCGCTTCATATAGTTGATTAATCTTCTTTAGCTTGCTAAGTGTTGTGTGGGTGAACTTGTGCTAATGTACCGACCTTCCTAGGACTAATACATACTTGTGATTATACCCCTTGCAAACATCCGTAAGTACAAGAAAGTAATTTAGGTAGAAAGCTAACCACAGCTTTAAACTCTAAGACCCTTACGTCCCTTGTGCAATGGTTTCCTAATGGGGGTTCAGGTTTCTGTCACTCCGGCAACCCCTACGATTAGTAGCCAAATACACAATGCATTCCCCTAGGCCCATATAGGTGAAGTGTCATGTAGTCGACGTTCACATGACACCACTAGAAGAAGTACACCACAACTTAAATAACAAACTATTGAATCTTTCTCAACACAACTCCACTACTAACAACATGACTTCTCCCATGTCCTCAAGAACAAAACGAAATACTCACAAGACATCATATGGATCATGATCAGAGATGGAATAATGATGTATAACAATCTGAACATAAACAATAATTCAACAGTTCACTCAATAGCATCAACTACAAAGAGTAATCAACACCAGGAAAGTTTCCCCTATGAACTAATGCAAGATTCAACTCAATTGTTACAACAATATGGAGATGGCGATGAGGGTGCTGATGGTGATGATGGTGGTGGTGATGATGATGATGATGATCCCGATGAAGTCCAGCTTGATGGTGGTGTTGATGGTGACGATCTTCCCTCTCCGGGAAGGAATTCCCCCAGCAGAAATCTGTCTGCCGGAGAGATCTTTCTCTCTTGGTGTTTTCCGCCCTACAAAGGCGGCGGAATATTTTTGTGGTTGCTCCCCGAGTCTTAGGGTTTTAAGAGGATGATATACGCCAGAGGGGAGAGCCTGGAGTGGGCCAGGGCGGCCACACCACCTGCTGGCGCAGCCTAGGGCTGCCCGCGCCAGGGGGTGGTGTGGGCCCCCTGTGGCCATCTCCAGCCCCCCTTCTGGCTTCCTTCGTCTTCTAGAAAAATAGGATTTTCCGTATATTTTCCCGGATTTTCTGATCTTCGCTAATTTTGCCTCCAAACAGCACCTTTTCCATCAGAATCCCGACTGTAGCGGTCCATGCTCCAAAAGTCATCAACCATGCAAAAACAGATGAAATAACATACGTATCACCTCTCAATACGAAATATATCAATGAATAATAGTGAATTATGACATAGAATAGTGATGCAAAATGGACGTATCAACTCCCCCCAAGCTTAGACTTCACTTGTCCTCAAGCGAAACTGAGCTCAATAAACATGGCCTCAGGTTTATGGAGTGAAGAGTCGATAAAAGAATACGGACAAGAAGCATCACATTCATCAAATACATAGATCATAATAGAAGACAACTCACTATTATATAACTCAACTTGTAATGAGTAAAGGAAACATAATAAAGATACATAAAGTGAATCATAATTGGTAATGGCAAACTTAGCTCTTGGTCGAAGAATAGTTGATAATTTGCTAGAGTTCACAAATAGCTGGTTTTCAATGATAGCTTTCAAAGTAGTAAACATCAAGATAAGAGCAATGTGCAAAACAAGGAACATAAGACACGATTGAATAAATAATCATATGAATGAATGAAACACAACAACTCAAAGTACTTGCTGAGATACAAGGGAGTAGGTTTACTGGCTCAACTACAAAGTAAAAGAAAGGCCCTTCAAAGAGGGAAGCAGGGATTGCAAGTCTCATAAAGATCTCGCAAAAATTATGTTACTTACTAGCTTTGAGCTCTCATTGCCCCTATCATAGGCATCTTTAGGTGATTAAGGTTAAAGTGATCAAATATGAGGATATGCATTGACAAGTTGTAAGTTGAGAATCTCATGTCCCTTGAATACGAGGGCCGCTCCTCATGCTACTCAAGTTTAGTCACCGGTAAGTTCTTGTCATCGTAACCATAGTGTATCATAGAGAACCGCCAATGGGGTACCCCTTGCCCGATGATACTGAAGAATCCCCATATCAAAATGACAAGGCAAGGAGACAACAAGCACCTCAGCAATCTTCTTATTTACCATGGGAATATGGTGCTTTTTTCTCTCTTTCCTATTTTCATAATATCTCTTTTTTCTCTTTTTCTCAATCTATATCTCTTTTTTATAGAAGAATGCTTCATAGATACTCGTTATGGTTACGCTGCAGGTTTCCACCATGTCAGCATGGATTAGACCAGCGGCCTAGGAGTTTCTCTAACACATATGCATAACTCCATGGACTTACAAGCTCCCCTTTCACTTCACACCGATGACATCCATAGATAAAAGAACATGATATCAACTTGGTACAAAGTAAAAGTGCAATGTTGAAAGTGTTCCCCATGATAGCATGGTTCTACTAATTCACAACCTACAAAGCGCAAGCATATACGCAACATAGGTGAGCGCAATGGTTCAAGTTTATTAAGTGCAAGAAAAGTAAAGTGTGCCATCAAGTTCGTGAGAGCTTTAATCACTAATTTACACATAACAAGTTTAATTTGGGAGGTAGACAAAACAAGAATTTACTTGGAATAGCAATAATGCTACTAGGTAGGTATGGTGGACACAAATGGCAGAGGTTTTGGTTTAAAGGAGTGGATGCACGAGAAGAATTTCCTCTCAGTACAGGTTTTTGGCTAGCAAGGCTGGGTAGCAAGTACAAGAGTTGAAGGAAACAAACAAACATACAAGTGATAAAGACAAACATGCAATCTTCCTTGGAAGCACAAAAGATCTTAACTAGAGAATGCTAGACTTATGAGCAAATCAAGAAAGAAAGATGATGAAATTATTTTTCTCTAGAGTACTTCTATCTTTTTCAATCAACTCTCAAAAATAGTGTTGCTTCTGACCGAGCCAGGTTTGCCAAAACCAACTAAATTAACTCAATGATCCCAAAGTGATACCAATACTAACAACAAGATCAATCATATAACCACGAATTGAAAACTAATATAAGCTATGCAAAAGAGTGAATGATAGAACTTCTCATTAATATTCCATAACGGCAACTCACACCAAGGGATACATATCTAACGAGAGAGGGGACACTTCTATAATGCAAACCATACTACATAATAACTTCTCTATTCATGATATGACTCTACTAATAAGGTAAACAGATAGAAGATAGTGATATGATACCGCGCCACTCCCCCAAGCTTGGAACAAACCACGGGGTTGCCAAACCTGATGACGAATTACTCCTTCGGTGGTGGTGGTATCCTCTCAATGAGCTCTTTGATCAGTTTCCCCAAGTCTTCAATCTCGAAGGTGAGAGTACGAATCAACTCTGAGTTGTGCTCAATATAGCTCATAATCATTTCAGTTTGTGGATCCCAGCTCTTGTGATTTTTTTTCCGTTCTTCCCTCTTGGAGTCTTCTTTTCCTGCATGGTTATGGATAAAGGTATGGAAGGGATTCTTGGTGTGTGGAGGAAGTGACCGTGGAGCCAAACTATGATGAGGAGCTTTCCCCCAGTCTGCATCCGTGCAGTCCTTCTAACCTTGGTAGGTTTCGTCACCACTCCAATGCTTGCAATGGTAGTGCTGGTGTGCGAATGTTGGCCTTGCTCCTCTTCACCTTCACTCTTGATCTCCTTCTCCTTCCCGCGGTCTTGGAGGTCTTCCTCCATAGGCTCCTTCCCTTTATCCTTGGCGGACACCATTGTGCTTCTAAACCTTCAAAGAGTATGTCCTGGTAGAAATAGACCGAACCAAAAACACGACGAAAACACGATATACGAACCTCGGAAGATCCGGGGGTTATATATTATGAAGTTTCACAACAAAAGAAAGGTAGTGGGAGAAAATGAGTCGGAGGTGGAGTCCGGGGTGGACTCACCACCTGGTGGCGCGGCCAGGGGTGGGCCCACGCCACAGGGTGGTGTGAGCGGCCCTGGCTCCGTTTCCGTCCCTTTTTCGCTTCGTAGCTTTCCTTATTGACTGAAAACTGCAAAAATATAGTTGGATTGTATTTTCGCGGAACTTTCCGTACCATAACTATTACCTATTTGGAAACAGACTCTGCAAGTATCTGAATTTGGTATCTAGTAGATTCTTCCGGAGTCACCACTTGAATATCATCGATATCTTTATCTTTATACACTTATTACTTGAGTCATAAAACCCTTCTCTTCCTTATTACACCATCATCTCCACTACCTGGAAATTTATTTGACGTAAAACTCCACACAGTTCTCATTAGCAACATTAGTATAAGTGAAGTGATAAAACCTTTTGTGTCCAACTTCAACTGAAAACCATCAAAACATAAGCTACTGTGGCAACTCCTTCCGAAAAACCCAAAAAGAATTCAAAAAGGAAATCTATTAAAGAAGCAAATGCAAGATTGGTAAAATCTGTCAAAACAGACCAGCAGGTAAAGATCAATTTTTTCGAAAATCTTCTGTTGCTCAAATAAAAAAGTGCAAAACTAATGCAAGTTAAATAACAACCTGGGGGAAAGCACAAAACATTACAGCTCAAACCGATATACAGAGATCTCTCACGAATTTTTACAGTGAAGCACAAAAATCTGTTTCGGGACAGCAACTTCCCCAAATCTTACTTCTCTCTCATTAGAGGTTGATCTTGACACAAAAACCAAACAAAAAGGATAAGGAGCGGTTATTACCAAAGTAATAACTTCCAAGACTCAAAGAAGCAAAAACAAACTGAAAGAAAAAACAAATTGGGTTGTCTCCCAAAAAGCTCTTTCTTTATAGCCATTAAGATGGGCAAGATAATTTTGAAGATGCTCACATAAGAATATGAATTGAGGTGAAAGCGAGCATTAAGAAGCAAAAATACACACATTTAAGTCTAACCCACTTCCTATGCAAGGGAATTTTGTAAACAAACAAGTTGTTGAAGCTAGAGGCTACTTGCATAAGAAGGCAAAAGAAGTGCAACATAAAAACTTTCAGCATAAAACGAGGAAACTTGATATTATTGAGATAAATAAGAACACTTTTCCCTCTCTCATAATAACTTTCAGTATCATGCATAAACTTAACAATATAACTATCACAAGGACCATCGTAGCAATGATCACTTATTCTAACAGAAAACACAGGAATACTAGTTCTCATAACACTACTATGTGAAACAATATTAGAGGTATCCTTACAAAGGATAGTGTGTCCCTCTTCTTCATACTTAGTGACAAAGTCTTTCACATTTGCTATTATAGGTTCATCAACCATTTTTTTATCAGGTTCAACAGCTTTATTTGCACTTTCATTAACCATACTAGCTATCATAGAATGTTCCTTAATCTTAACTAGGAAGGGCATTTTCTCAATATAAGGTTCAGGTAAGACATGATTAGCAGTATAAACTTCAGTATTTCTTGCAGGAACACTCTTAGCAACATCTTTATAAGGTTCATGATACTTATTCCACTTCTTTTTAGGCACTTCAATGTAGGAGGCAAAAGCCTTAAAATAAGAAGCAATAGCTTGAGAGTCTAAACCATAAGCATTTTTAATATTTTGAAAGTCATCATTTCCCATAAAAGATTCAATGCATTCATAATCATAATTTATACCTGACTTTCTACCTTTGTCATTCTCCCAAGCTTCAATATTGTCTTGAATATGGTCCAGAAGATCCCATTTAGTTTCTTCTTCCATGCGAGTGAATGATCCAGCACAAGAAGCGTCCAATAAATATTTGTCATGTAGAGGGAGCCTTGCATAAAAGTTATTCATAATAATATTGTTGGGGAGCTCATGAATGGGACATTTGAGCATTAGTAACTTCAATCTCCCCCAAGCTTGAGCTGTACTCTCTCCATCAAGAGGCCAAAAGTTGTATATTTGATTCCAATATTTATGAATCTCACTAGGAGGATAAAACTTTGAATAAAAGAGAGGCACTATTTCCTCCCATTCTAGAGCTTGACCATTCTTCAGCAGCTTATACCATTCCTCAGCTCTTCCTTTCAGTGATAATGAGAATAACTTCTTCTTAAGTTGATCTGTAGTGATACCTACACACTTGAACAACCCGCATAATTCGTGTATAAAGAGTAAATGATCACCGGGATGGACAGTTCCATCCCCAACATAGTAGTTATCCATAATACGATCAATAATTCTTGTAGGTATTTTGAAAACATCATTCTCAGCAGGTGGTGGCTTATCTACTACCTTAGCAGTGGGCTTGTTCGTCTGCGGTACCAAAGTTGGCAGGCCAGCACATGGTGGTACCTAAGTTGCCTGAAATCACCGCGTTTCGAAAAGTTGGGCCGCCAACTACCGAGAGGGGCCATTTCGATGCAAACTCGTCTCACCCCTACCAAATCCAAGCATGCCGTGAAACTTCCCCGTGAAGTAGACGGTCGGGACCCTCATGTCAGTAATATTTCTGTGACGCGAGCGCCAACGCGGCAACCACATAGGCGAAACGAGATACTAAAGGAGCATCGTGCGTTGACCAAATTCACAAATCCACCCCCTCCCTCCTTTCGCATGAACCCTAGCACCGGCGGCGTCGAAATCCCCTCTGCAACCAGAAAGATCTCGTCGGGCATTTGACTTCCGGCACCAAGTTGTTGCGCCTACTCGCTGCTACCAAGCTCTAATGCCGAATGCCGTGCCAGCCGTTGCGGCGATCTAGCCCGCCTCTACCGCCGACGAGCTGAGCAGCGCGGAGGATGGCAGATCCATTTGCTGAGGAAGAAGTACTTCTGGCTAATTTCGGGTGAGCTACTCTTCTCTTTGCTATTCGCACTACCTATAACTGCTAGCTGGCTATTGGCATTACAGAGATATATCGAACATAGAATTGTTTGCTAGCACGACGCTGACAAACAATTCTTATCTTTTGTCTCCAATTTTCTGTCAACTAGGATCTCCGCTGAACCCAGCTACACGGTTCTGGTGAGCATCTGCGGCTACCTCATTAAATTAGCACATGGGAAGAGCACGTGGAAAGAGGCTCAGAGTCTGAAGATGGAAGTGGCGCCTGTGCAGTTATGCACTATCCCTGGTTTGGTTGCTGCTGTGTGTGAACTTGCTGAAATGAGGCCAGAGCAGACTACACGGTTCAACCTCGTTGATGACCGAGGCTTCAAGGTTCCTGTAGCATGTGACAGTTAGCTAATTGGGTTGATGAAACAGCATGTTAGGCTTCGCGTGGTTACGCTGGTGTGTAACATAGTGGATGAGGAAGCTCCTGCTACTGGGAGTCGCCCAGTTATTATTGGACAGGGAGGTCTAACTCGAACCCCTGTTGTTGTTGAGCAAAATGTGGTTCCTCATCCGCGACATGCTTCTGTCAGGCAACCTCCTGGTAGGAGTCCCCGTATTGCCTTTGTGGAAAACTCTGCTCTGGAATCTGCTGGTACTGGTTGTCCCCGTCCCCGTGCCCGTGTTGCTGCGGCTGCTGCTCACCCAATCCATGCTGCTGTTGAGAAAACTAAGGCGTCCGGAGGCTGCCCCGCTGTTGTTGCCAAGACTGCCGCCTTATGTGCTGCTCCTCCTCAAAACCGTCCTCAAGTTGTGCGAACCCGTGCTCTGGAATCTGCTGGTACTGGTCGTCCTCGTGTTGTTGTTGATCTGGACGCTGTTGACCCAATCCCTACCGCTGTTGAGCAAACTAAGGCTTCTGGAGGCTACCCACTGTTGTTGCAAAGACTGAACCATTCTCTCCTCCTCGAACCCATGCTCGGGTTCAGCGAGCTGCTGGTCTGAAGCCAGCTCATGGTCTGGACTCTGCTAGCACTCGAAACACTTCTGTTGTGGGAACGGCTCCTGGTCGTCGAGGTGGCATGGCAGCAGCTGATCCTATTGTGGCTGCCGTTAGAAGGGGCCCTACCTATCCACCATGTAATGTAGCTCCCACTGCTAAGGGCCCCCGCCTTGCTCCTAGTCATGGTACTTCCACCGAGGTTGATCCAGCTAACGATGACGCTGGGGATGGCGGTGGTGGCATTGGGGCTGGGTCTGATGGTGCCGCTCCATCTCTCGAACCTCTCAGAGGTTTCTATCCTGAAGAACCTGATGATGGCAAAGTAATAGTTCGTATCGGTGTCACGGATTATACTGCAAAATTAGATGACGACACAGAAAAATTCTATGACGAGTTTGATGTAATCCTTGGCAGATACGACCCTGAAGTGGTAGAGTTATCTGACCTGATGGCATCGTTACGTGTGGAGGTGCTATGGGGGTCCTCCCAAGAAGCACGTTTGTTATATTATGGTTACAGGAGCAAAAAGGCTATCGAAGTGAAAGATACCAGGGATTTAGTCGTACCGTTTACAAGGAAACATTATAGAGGTGAAGTTTACTTCCACTTGGTAGTGCTCACGGTTGGAGAGGAATTGGAACTCGACAATAGAGATGGACTTTTAGAAGGCATGCATGACCTGATCCATGGCATTACTGGGGCTGGTGTGACTGAGGGTGGCTTCGAACAGAGGAGAGTCTTATAGAGGAGCGTCATAAAGAGGAGCAGGAAGAGCATCCCCAGAAAGGGCACCCCGAATAAGAACATCACCAAGGAGACCACGCCAGAGAAGAGGACGCCCAAGAGTCGCAAGACAAAAGGCACCATGCCGTAGAGTACACCCCTGAGATCCAGTCAAAATGCCACACCGAACGGTAGCAGCAAAAACACTAAGAGGGCTAACACGATGGTGAACACTCCCATGAGTGGTAGCAAAGAGGCGAAGATGGCCAGCACGGATGCTACCACACCCAGTGGGAGCAGAAAAAAACACTAATTTGGAGCGGAACACGCCGCTGTCAGGAAATTATGCAAGCACGAAGGAGAACACGCCCAATAGTAGCAGCAAAAGGGCTAATTTGGAGCAGAACACGCCGCTGAGGTCAGGCAATAATGCGAGCACGAAGGAGAAGACGCTCAATAGTAGCAGCAAAAGGGCTAATTTGGAGCGGAACACGCCGCTGGGGTCAGGCAATAATGCCAGCACGAAGGAGAACACGCCCCATAGTAGCGGAAAAAGGGCTAATTCGAAGAAGAACACGTCGTAGAGGTCAGGCAATAATGCCAGCACCCTGGAGCCAACACCCGTGAGGGGAGGCAGTAAGGAGATCACACCCAAGAGCGGCAGCAAAATGCCTAGTTCGATGGGGAATGGAACGCGGATGTCAAGCCCTACTGATACCATCAGGAAAGATTACATCAGGAAGGAGGATGTACACAGGAAGAGCAAGATGGTTCTGTACACTCAAGATGAAATTGATTCTGACTGCTGTTTGTCCACTTAAGTACCTGGGATGCGTGCAAACGTAAGACCACCCCATGTGGTTGCAGTAGAACCAACCGAGTGTCTTGGAGAAAACAGATTTGCCGGTGAGGTGGACTGGGGCAATGTTCCTGTCCATCCGGGTGGAGACGATGGTGCAGCCCCACCCATGGGAGTTAATATGATGTGTGCAGTACTAGGCATTAGAGACGATTGCGAAGATTCTGAATCAGATGAAGAAGCAGGCACTGTAGAGGATCAAGAATCTGGTGATGATGAAATAGACGAGGAACTTAACGATGAGGCTGGTATTCCAGTCGATGATTTGGGTGTTGAAGTAGAAGAAATGAAACATGACCATGAGTATCCTATAATTTCGGTCAGCACCGAGTTCAGGAGCATGCATGAGTTCAGGATGTCGTTCCGGCATTTTTGTATCACGGGGGAGTTCGACGTTTATCGACTCAAGAACTCTGCCGAGAGGTATGAGGCCGTTTGCAAGTTAACGTGGATGAATGGACGGGCCGAGGTACATTGTCCATGGAGGATCACAACAAGATCCTTACTTGCGTCGACTGCAATTAGGGTATTGGGGCAATGAATGCAGCAAACCATTAGAACTCTCTATCTCCCTCTTTTCACTATATAACTACAATTGATGTGAGATATCTTTCTGGCAACTAGTCGACTCCGCTTATGTTTTAAATGAATCTGTGTTGCGGGTGAACAGAATGGGCCCTGCACACATGTGTCCGACAGGAAGCAAACTGAAATCCTCAATGGCTGATACGGAGTGGGTGGCTATGCAATCTATGTCCATACTAAAGGATAACCCTAAGGAGACCGCGAAGAATATTCAGACTAGCGTTGGTTCTAAATACAAGATTGTCCTTCTGTATTACACGGTTTGGAAAGGTAAAGAGAAAGCTCTGGGGGTCTTGCACGAGGATTGGACCAATAGCTTCAGGATGTTGTACAACTTCAAGGCGGAGGTACAAGCTAGGTGTCCAGGGAGTGTTGTGGAGATTGACACCGAATCAGAAGGTGGTAAAATATATTTCAAAAGATTTTTCATGGCGCTTAAACCTTGCATCGATGGATTCAAGGGCGGCTGTAGGCTGTATCTGAGTGTAGACAACACTGTCCTAACTGGCAAATGGAAAGGCTGCCTGCCATCTGCCACAACACTTGATGGTCACAACTAGATATTCCCAGTGGCATTCAGGCTGTTTGAAATAGAAACAGAGGAAAACTGGGTCTGGTTTATGAGGCAGCTCAGGAGATCAATATGCCACATGGATCCATTGGCTATATCCACGGATGCATGCAAAGGGCTGACGAATGCAGTGAAGGAGGTGTTCCCATGAGCTGAAGGTAGAGAATGCCATGCCCATATGATTCTCAACTTGTACTCACACTACGCAGGCAGCGTATTCCATTACATGTTTCCTGCTGCTAGAGTTTACAAACCTAGTAGTAGCGATTATTTCATGAGCAAGATTTTTGCCGAAGCCCCTGAACTTCCAGAGTACTTAGCCATCCATCATTCGCATCTATGGAAGAGGAGTCAATTCAACCCTGACATCAAAGTTGATTACATAAACAAAAACCTTGCAGAATGCCTGAATAACTGGGTGAAGGACATAAAAGTGCGTCCTGTTCATATCTTGATGGACAGCATACGTGGTATGATCATGAAGCTATTAAATATAAGGAGAGAGATTGGTAGGAGACTTAGAGGACATATGCTACCTCCAGTTGTACAGCAACTGCACAAGAGAAGCCGAGGACTTGCTCATCTTAAGGTTCTCCCGTCAACCAACAGAAGCTGTGAGGTGGTCGATATGTCCAAGAGTGGCAAAAGGGATGTTGTGAACATCCAGCTGCGAGAATGCACCTGCTTAGAGTGGCAGCATACCGGGAAACCTTGCGACCACGCCTTGGCCTTCTTGGTGAAGAAAAGAACTCTACCACATTTGGATTAGTATTTGTCAGACTACTACTCTATTGAAAAGTTCAGAGCTGCGTACGCTGGATCCGTCGAGCCATATACAGACCCATCTCAGTGGCCTCAAGTCCAACTGTCTTTCGAGCTTTTCCAGCCAGTTACAAAAAGGGGCAGAGGAAGACCCTAGGTGAATAGGTTTAAGAATTTTCTCGAGAAGAAGGGTTCGGCTTTCTGTGCTACAAAGAAGGGCAAAAACAGATGCAAGACCTGCCATCTTATAGGCCATAGAGCAGCTGGATGTCCCCTTAATGCTCCCAAACCTAGGTATGAGATGGTACATTCACACACAAAAATTGTTTATAGTCTGTAGATATAAGGTAGTAATCCATGTACTGTTTTTTTACAGGAAGCGCAAGGTAAGAAACAAGACAACCGACTCAGTGATTTTGCTACGGGAAGAAAACCAAAACGAGTGGAGTGATGACGCCGGACAAGATTCTGGTGCTAATTGGCCTGACTTCCCTCGGCCCGGAGATGCAGGGTACGTGAAGGTAAGAAAATTGGCACCCAGGAAGAGGAAGAAGGCATGAGATGAAGAAGCGAGTGGACGTGAAGGAAAGAGGAAGAAAGTTGGCACCCCAGCAGAGAAAGAGGGCTAGCAGTGTAGCAGCCTAATGATGTATTAAGCTTGAACCTATATATGTAGTTCGGTTAAACTCTAGAGCTGTGTGCGTGGAACTTGTCGAGCGAAACAATGTGCCTCTCGTACTAGCAGTAAAATGTATCGTGACTTTAGGATTTGATATGACCGAGGCCACTAGTTGAATCCAAAACTATGACTGTGCCACTACTATCTGAACAATCGCGATAGCTGAGCGGTTAAATCCTCTCCAAAATCGATGGGTGTTAGTGGCACAGACGTGATTTATTTATAGGCGCTTAATAAATCCCTGATGTTGGCATTACACTTATGATAAGTTTCTGGGCTGGAAAACAATTTCTTAAGCTGGCCGCTACACTCCACGAAGCAGCAACTTATTTCAGCTGCTGGACAATGACACGACAACATAAACTTCAAATGCAACAGATACTACCCAGATAATGAGGAAATTGTCTCCACTATCTGGCCTAATCTTGAGCCCGTCTGTCTCACCACCTCCCTGTCCCTGCCTCCCCTGCACCTGGCGAAGCTCCCGGATCTCTTGCTCCATCGCACGAATCTCCTCTTTCTTGTCCCACACAGCATCACGCAGATCCTGAACAGGCTCTTTGTGAAAACCTGTCAGTGGATTTTCGATCCACACAAACTTGTCACAGCCAGTCCCCCTCCCTTCCTGCATAGTAGATTGAAGGAAACAAAAAAAGAATTACATTACGCTTTCTAGATCCGGGTTACCATTGTACCTACAGTAGGAACTTACCGCTCTGATGCTGCAGTTGATGAATTTTCCTGCAGTATTTTCGTCGGTCCACGAAATCCATCTCGGCATCTTCTCACCACACAAACACAGCATATCGGGGTAGTAATCGTAGGGCGCCCTCCAGTACCTGATGGGGGCACCCGCCTGACAGTGTTGAGGCAACCCTGATTCCGCCCGAGACGAACTACACGAGCTGCGATCCATGAGCGAGGGGAGCGAGGGCAGAAGAAAGAGGAGCCTTTGGATGTCAGGGTAGTAGTGAAGCGTGATTTATCCCTACTTAATAACTCGGGCAGAATCCTACCATCCACATTTGGCTGACAGGTGGGGGACCTAGCGTGTGGACTTGTCAAAAGAAACTCGCGCCTTCGTGGTTCAAAAGCCCTGTCGCGCGCATTGGACGAAATTTTTTGGTACCTTGTCCGTGTACATATCACTGGGAGGTCTTGCTCAGGAACCAGACACGCCTGGCCCACAATCTTACTCCCTCCTAGGAACTTGTCATGGCTCACGCTGGCAGATCCATCCGCTCCACCTCTTCCAGTAGGGCTCGCCGCGGCGGATCCACCCCAGGATCCTACCGTCGCAGTATCAAATGGCCATGGTTTCTTGAGAGGAGCGACGATGCTACGTATGCGAGCTCGGCCCCTCCTACCTGTAGAAGGACTGATGCGGCGTCGAGCTCGAGCAGAAGCCGCCAGGCGTGATGGCGCTCAGTCCACGCCAACCCCGTCACCTTCGTCATTGTCGATTCCGATGTGGAGGGCGACCGTGACGAAGCTGTGCAGAACGCCAGTGTTGCCTCCTTGGCGAAGGGCAAGCCACGGGTGGGAGTGGATGTCGCCAGGAAGGGCACGGTGGTGTCACCAATCGAGGTGGACTCCGGCGATAGCTGTGTGATGTGGGTTTAGATGTTGTTTAGGATGGTTGCAATTTCGGTTGTGTTTAATGTGAGTACAATTATTGTGATGTGTTTGTCGAGCTATATTAAGAAATGTGTGCAATAGCAGCCGGTGAGTGCTTCCACTTTAGAAATTGTGTCTGTGCCATTTGCATGTTGCATTATCAACGTAGATTACTTGTAAACAATCCAACGAAAATCATCAGATTACAACCATCGTACGGGAGTGGCAGGATGGAAGAGAAGTTGGGACAGTGGCTTCGAGGGGAAGGACACCGGGATGTGGGCCCTCGGAACACGTGACACTGACATGCGGGAGCGGGAGCACACGGTATTGCCGGTCTGTCCAGAGCAAGCAGACTTTGCAACGTGACAACAACAAGCTGATTGGACCAATATAATAACTCCTCGAAGTATTAAGGAGTACTGAAAACTACAACTGGGGTACATTCGCACAACACGTATGCTCTAAGAACGTGAGAAGAATCGCTTAAGTCTAACAGTAACGACAGTACAAGTACTACATTTGTCTGTCGATCTTCTCGATACAAATGTAGAAATGCATCTGCCTGTTCGGTCCAGCACCGACAAGGTACTGAGATGGCACGCATAGGATCGACCTTAGGTCCACATACTCCACCTCCCGCGGCGTCGGGCAGCTCGGCGCCTCGGCTAGCACAAGAATGCTATCCGACGACGGCGGCTGGGCGTTCGCCCACATGCGCACTGTGTATACGGGCCAGGCACATGAGACCGACCTGACGCATACGGCACCCACGACGGTGGGCCCGGTTCTGGTTCCCGAAACACCGGCGGTGATGGTTAGGACAAAAATAGAGCCGTCCCCCTAGAATATTAGCAGGCGGCGTGCCAAGTCAGTGAACGACACCTGCTCTTGGAGAAGTTGGGCTTGCCCGTACGAGATCCTAATCACTTCGATCAAGTGCTGATTTGCAAGGTGGACGACGAGCTCTGCCGGCGGGCTGGTGTAGTTGCAGCCTGGCTCCGTGCAGGCGCACGCGCCGTGCGGGCACGCGAGCTCGTGGAGCGGGAGCTCGCGGTAGGAGTAACGACGAAAGCATCCTGGATGGGAGCACACCAGCGAGAACGCCGCTGCGAAGTTGCGCGCGATGACCTCCAGATTCTTGGGCTCCCACATCTTCCACAACTGAAGTTCGTCGAGAAATCAGAAAAAAGATCAGCAGTTAGATTGGCGAATAGCAGGAATCTGTAGGATAAGTTCAAAAGCTTGTAAAATGATTTCTTACCATGAAGGTAGCGACCGGAGAATTGGCGGATGTCGTCGGCTTGCGGCTACGACAGGATGGAAGTGAAGTGGGGAAAGTGGCTTCGAGGGGAAGGAAGAGAAGTACGACGAGGAAGAGAAGTAACGAGGACGTGACACTAGGATATGGCCCACTGAACTTGTGAGTCGTAACACTCGCAACATGCCAGTTTGTCCAAAGCAAGCGTGGCCAATCATGCCGCAGAACAGCCTACTCGAGGATTGCTCTCGCGAAGACCATCCCAATCGTCCAAGCGCCCCAATCGAACGGTATGTAACAATCGTCAAGCAGAACAACTGTGTTATGGCGTGCCTTCTAGAAGACTCGGTCTAACGGTGGATCCATTGGGGGGCAGTGCTAGTTTTAGTATAAGAACAAGCATGAAATAACTCAAATGGATCCATGTGTGGTTTGTGGAAATAACACACATGCAATGACTCTAGTGGGTCCACATATGTGGTTTGTGGAAAGAACACACATGCAATGACTCTGGTTGATCCATATGTGGTTTGTGGAAAGAACACACATGCAATGACTCTAGTGGTGGATCCATGTGTGGTTTGTGGAAAAGAACACACATGCAATGACTCTAGTGTTGGTTTTAGTATAAGAATACACATGCAATGACTCTAGTGGTTGATCCATGTGTGGTTTGTGGAAATAACACATATGCAATGACTCTAGTGGTTGAACCATGTGTGGTTTGTGGAAATAACACACATACAATGACTCTAATGGGTCCACATGTGTGGTTTGTGGAAAGAACACCCATGCAATGACCACTAGTTGATCCATAAGTTGTTTGTGGAAAAGAACACACATGCAATGATTCTAGTGGATCCATGTGTGGTTTGTGGAAAAGAACACACATACAATGACTCTAGTACTGGCTTGTGGTTTTAGTATAAGAACAAACATGCAATGACTAGTGGTTGATCCATGTGTGGTTTGTGGAAAGAACACACCTGCAATGACTAGTGGTTGATCCATCTGTGGTTTGTGGAAAGAACACACATGCAATGACCACAGGTGGATCCATGTGTGGTTTGTTGGAAAGAATACACATGCAATGACTCTAGTGGTTGATCCATGTTTGTTTGTGGAAATAATACACATGCAATGACTCTACTGGTTTATCCATGTGTGGTTTGTGGAAAGAACACACATGCAATGACCACTAGTGGATCCATGTGTG